>MJUT01060724.1:413323-429549 GCA_002080005.1 Gigantidas platifrons
ATTTATTTATGTATTTACAGGTTATTAATGAATCACAAATGATTTATTTATGTATTTACAGGTTATTAATGGATCACAAATGATTTATTTATGTATTTACAGGTTATTAATGGATCACAAATGATTTATTTATGGTGGTTTATACATTGTAGTATTTGACCTACCATATTCTTTTACTTCAAAGGCTATGACTGTACTGGTTTCCAGCTGTAAAAGAAATATATCTCAATATATATATAGGGGTATATAAACAAAAAATGCAGTGATCTAGCATTTATCGAAAGAAGTAAAAGGTACTGTTAAACTGCATGTTAGGGACGTTTTCACACACATTGCAGGATATGAGCTATGCTCATTGTTGAAGACCATACTGTGACTGGGAAATGCAGAACAGCAATAAAAGTGCTGTTCCTCTATTTTATTTTGTGTCTAAGAGTAATGTTGTATAGTCTCTCATGTTCATTTACATCCATATCATTTCTCACTACAAGCTGTTCATTTACTTTAATTTGCATCTAAGTGTCAAGTTGAATTGTCTCTCAGGGGCCCGGGTGGCTCAATGAGTTAGGTCGTTGGATCTAACAACTCATACAAGCCTATCACCAATACGGCGTGGGTTCAAGCCCGGCTTTGTAAATTACAAAAAAAAGGGTGCACTCGACTTGCAGCCGCATGTGATAAAGTTTACCAGTTGCTTGCCCATGGTCGGTGGTTCTCTCCGGGTACTCCGGCTTTCTCCACCACTAAAACTGATCGCCATGATATAGCTGAAATATTGTTGAAAGTGGCATAAAAACACCAAAAATAAATAAAATAAAATGAATTGTCTCTCAAATTTTCCTTTCATACTGCAAGCTGTTCCTTTACTTTTAATTTGTATCTAAGTGTTATGTGGTATAGTTTCTCATGTTCATTTACATTCATATCCTTTTTAAAAAAAACTTTGGTCAGCTAGTAGATTAAAAAGAAGTCTATTACCCCATTAAGAAATCTGGCTGAAATGGTCCAATTGCTGCCATAAAATGGTCTTGGTGGCAGCTTGAAACTGTCTGTTATAAAGGATCCTTGGTAGGTGCCATTTTTTCTCTGTACTATAACTCCTTGTGGATTCTAAAAACAAAATGTCAAGAATTTAGCACAAATCGAAAATTTTCAGATTCTGGCATTCAAAGCCCATTTTCATTCCAAAAGATTTTTTTTGTCAACAATACATCAAATATTCATCAAAAGCAAAACAATTTAGCACAAAATTCAAGCCTTGAAAAGTAATTCTCAAAATCCTCCATTTATTGATAAAAAGAAGCAGTAACGAAACAAAATATAAAACTGATTCACCCAAGGAATACTCCAACACATGTTCTATATATAGATTGAATAGTTTTATCTGTATAATAAATTAAAAGCACAGGACAGACAGACAAACAAATGAAAAACAAAAAATACCACACTGTCAGAACACTTCCCAAATCCAATTGAAAAAATGTAGAAAGAGGAACAATCAATACTCCTAGTGCAGCATTTAATTGTGTCCTCTAGCTCAAAGTGTTCGCTGGACACTTTTACATATGTTAGGATAGTGTTCAGCAGACACTATTTCATATCGCAATCTCTATAAAATATTGTCCGGGCAGACACCTTAACATAGGACACTATTATGTCTTACCCTAACCCTATACTAGGACACAATTTCCTAACCCTCTACTAGGACACAATTTCATATCACCGGACACTATTTCATATCGCAATCTCTATAAAATATTGTCTGGAGGGACACTTTAACATAGGACACTATTATGTCTTACCCTAACCCTATACTAGGACACAATTTCATAGCACCGGACACAATTTCATATCACCGGACACCATTTCATATCGCAATCTCTATAAAATATTGTCCGGGCAGACACTTTAACATAGGACACTATTATGTCTTACCCTAACCCTATACTAGGACACAATTTCCTAACCCTATATTAGGACATAATTTCATAGCACCGGACACTATTTCATATTGCAATCTCTATAAAATATTGTCTGGAGGGACAGTTTAACATAGGACACTATTATGTCTTACCCTAACCCTATACTAGGACACAATTTCCTAACCCTATACTAGGACACAATTTCATAGCACCGGACACTATTTCATATCGCAATCTCTATAAAATATTGTCCGGGCGGACACTTTAACATAGGACACTATTATGTCTTTCCCTAACCCTATAATAGGACACAATTTCCTAACCCTATACTAGGACACAATTTCATATCTCCGGACACTATTTCATATCGCAATCTCTATAAAATATTGTCTGGAGGGACACTATTATGTCTTAACCTAACCCTATACTAGGACACAATTTCATAACCCTATACTAGGACACAATTTCATATCTCCGGACACTATTTCATATCGCAACCTCTATAAAATATTGTCCAGGCAGACACTTTAACATAGGACACTATTATGTCTTACCCTAACCCTATACTAGGACACAATTTCCTAACCCTATACTAGGATACAATTTCATATCACCGGACACTATTTCATATCGCAATCTCTATAAAATATTGTCCAGGCGGACACTTTAACATAGGACACTATTATGTCTTACCCTAACCCTATACTAGGACACAATTTCCTAACCCTATATTAGGACACAATTTCATAGCACCGGACACTATTTCACATCGCAATGTCTATAAAATATTGTCCGGGGGGACACTTTAACATAGGACACTATTATGTCTTACACTAGCACACATACGTGCAAGGGATTTTTATATTTGTATGCATTTTTAGGTGGTGGCATAATCAAATAAATAAAATAATATTTACTTTGACATCAATATGTACTGGTATTGTAGATGGTCTCCTGGTCTCATCCAAAGCAATCACTCTTATCTTCACTGCAAAATACAAGCTTAAAAATGTCAACCTTATTCTGTTTGAATTTAACATATAAAATATATTTATACAGAAAATTTGCAGATTACCAAATGTTAACTATTAAGTGGCATATTAAGTAAAAATATTTAATTCAAAGATTCCACGATATTTGCCTTTCATATTACTTTAAATGGATGAAGGGAAATTAAAATTAAGGTCACATAGTACAAGTTATTGCTTAATAGCAGTATGGATACACTTTTTATTTGGCTGAACTAAGGGAGTTAACTCTGTACAGGACATTACCTTCCTGATTTGGTGTATACACAGGTTTGTCTGTTTGTATGAAGATGTATCCACTCTTCCTTGACAATAGTATGACTGCTCTCTCTGTAAATGACATCTGAGGAAAACTTGATTCAGCTATAAGAGCCACATATTGTACAGTGGCATTATCAGTGGCAGGAAAATCTGATGATTGTAGTAGAAATGTTGTATTCTGGACCTCATCTGTATAGAATGAAAGCAAAATACAAGAGGACTTTCAATATTTTTTTTAAGTTTACCAGTAGTTCACTACTTGGGCAACAACCATTTTCTTATCTGGGATTTTCATTGTGCTCGTAAATTTTTTTCAAAACCTTCCTCAGTCAAAATATTTTTTTTCTCGTGAGAAGGAAAGCAAAAATTGTTTTCCCTATCATGTGGAACAGAAATACATTTTTTCTCATCTGTTGTTAATTTTATACTACTCAAATTCAGCAGTGCAATATTTTTTTTTCTAGCCGGTGATAGCATAATTTTTTTTTNAATACAAGAGGACTTTCAATATTTTTTTTAAGTTTACCAGTAGTTCACTACTTGGGCAACAACCATTTTCTTATCTGGGATTTTCATTGTGCTCGTAAATTTTTTTCAAAACCTTCCTCAGTCAAAATATTTTTTTTCTCGTGAGAAGGAAAGCAAAAATTTTTTTTCCTATCATATGGAACAGAAATACATTTTTTCTCATCTGTTGTTGATTTTATACTACTCAAATTCAGCAGTGCAATATTTTTTTTTCTAGCCGGTGATAGCATAATTTTTTTTTTAGCTACAATACAAAATCTAAAATTTTCTTCGGTCAGCTAGGGCATTAAAATATTTTATCCAAAAAAATCCCAGCCCAAACCTCCACCCCACCCCAATAAGAAAATGGTTGTTGTCTTACAGGTGGTACTTTTTCTTACAATTGAACATTTTGCATAAATATCTTATGCAACACTCTTTGAAATAAGGAGGTACCAATTACCATTTTAAGTGGGTAAAAGTACCTGGTACTGCCCCAGTCTTGATATGCAATGTACATGTAGTAGATAGTGGCTTTAAATTTTTACACATTATCTACATATATAATGCAATATTATATATCATCAGTCTAGAAAGGTTGAATTTGGTGGTTTTGACAGACAGCTGGGCCTGTTAAACGGTGAGGTGCAAGATGAACCATTTAATGGGTCCAGCTGTCCATCAAAAGCACCATATAATATTTGATCTTTCTAAAATGATAACATTTTTTGTGAATGTTCTAATATTAATACATATGTCCTAAGAAGGGAGAGAAGGGAGAGAAGGGAGAGGGCTATGCTTTTTTTTTTCATCTGACCCTGCAATTTTCAAAAAGAACTTTTTTATAAAAATTGAAGGAAAATTATTATGCAAAAAATAATAATATAATTTTTGTTTTGTGTAAAAAATTATGTCTTGCTATTAGAAAAAATCTAGCCTCTCCCCTCCTAAAAATAAATGATCAGTCCCTTATTTCAAAGAAGTTGCTTCAAAATATTTTTTTATGTGCAAGTGTTCAGTGGTGGGCATTCTCCATACAGGAATGAGTTGTGCATAATATACAATTACCGGTATCCCACACCCAGCAGGAACAAAACTTAACATTTAGGCTGCAGTTGTCAATTGGATTTCCTAGAATGACAATTTTAATATTATTCCAACAATAGTTCTTGGGGTCCATGCAGCAACTGACTTTGCACATCAAATATTCAATATTTCTGTAGCCACCTTGGCTATTAATTGAAAATTTTCAGGGTCCAAGTCCAAATTTGAGTGGTCTTGGGCTACTGGGTCACTCATGTTATATCCCTGTCCAGTCTTTAGCAGAGAAGCCTAGGTCATATTTCTATAAACCATGGAAGATACGAATGCAATACAATTTCTACTGGCATGCAGGTGAGGAAAAGTCACAGGCACTTGTTTCATTCAAAGAATATATGCCCCCTCCTCTTCCTTACTTAAGAAGAGAAGGGGGCATATATTTTTTAATGAAACAAGTGCCTGTGGGAAAAGTTTTGTAAAACCCAACAATGTTCAAATGAACAAGAATAGTGGGAACAAATGTGGAAAGTTGCATCTTTCAATCTCCCTGTAGGGAGAGGGGATTCCTTGTTGGAGCTATAATTATCTTGTATTTCTTGCATTAACATAACATTACAAAAACACTGATTAATTAAAAAAAAGCTTGTCATCAAAATATTTAGAAAGCCTGTCTATTTCATGAATTATCTCCCCTTAAATTTTTTCTATAGAATATATTAAGGGGGGATAATTCGTGAAATAGACAGGATTTCTTCTAAGTATATTTTTAAATTCAAAACTATTAACTATTTCAATTGCATCATAAATCAAAATGTTATATTTCTTGAAATTGGTCACCCTTTTTATATTTGAATAATAAATGACAATTTCTTTTTTCTATAGGCCTTTAAACATTTGACCCATGTTTTCTCCCTTCATTCCTGGTGGCAAGTGATCGAATAGTTGATTCTACCCATGGCTATGTGTACTCTATAGACAACTTTGTGACTTGTGGCAGGTCGATGATTTTCTCCGGCTTCTCCGGTTTCATCCACTAATAAAGTTGACCGTCACGAAATACATTTTTGTAATTCTAATATTGCTGAAAGTGGTGTTAAACACCATAACCATTACCCTAACCCTCTAATCTATACAACATCGAGATAAACACTTTGCCAGTTACAAGGTATAATTGTATTTGAAGCAGGTCATGCGTTTTTTTTTCAGGAAATTCTTATTTCCTCCACTAGTACAAATGACCATGGCTTATTGAGAAAAGTTTGAAGATACCAAAAGGACACCCCTTTCATAAGGCTAAATTTCAGATGCACCGAGATACGAAAAATGCTACTAAATTCTCCGCTTACGTATATGTAGATGCCACCCAGGGGCATAGCTACCCCAAAATGAAGTGTACTCAAATCTGTTTAAGTGACCCTCCCCACCTCGCAGAGGTGACCTTACGGCAGGGGGTTTGGGGTCGCTTAAGGCCCCCAGAAGTTCTGGGGTAAATGGTGCAAAATCCTGCATTCTCGCAATTTCCTGACACTAAAATTGATCCCACGGAAACCCAATTTTCATGAGCAACAAGTCAACTTTTGAACAGTCATTATCTTCATTCAAGATTAAACTTAATGAAGATATTGTTAAATCTCCTAGCTTCTACTCTATTGGTTCTCGCAGCTTAAATATTTGGCATTGCCAACTTCGTAATGAAGCAAGCAGTTTAAATCACCACTTTTTTCAGTCTCATCTGTCTGACAGCTCCCAGTGTGCCTGTGGGAATGCAATTGAAAATAATTTCCATTATTTTTATGTTTGTCCATTGTTCATTAGACACAGAATACAACTTTTTAATTCTCTAAGAAAGTTTCAAGATGTTTTAGATTTGGATATATTATTGAAAGGCTCACCAATCCTTACTGTAGAGTAGAATACTGAGATATTCGATGCTGTTCACCATTTCATTACTGGTAGTAGAAGATTCACATGATTCAATTAATTTTCTGCTTCTTTTTCTCTGTATCTGGTTATATAACATCGAAAAGTCTTCCCATATATAGCTCCAAATCTTTAATTTTTTCAGTTTAATTAATAGCTGTACATCTTTCAATTATTCATGTCTCCCTCCCCCCTCTCCCCCCACCCCTTTTTCCCAATTTGTACTTGCTTATCTCAATCACTATTTTGTTTAGATATTTCCCCCCTTATTTACTTATTGTCTCTTCTTCCTATATTGCTCCCAAATTTCCTTTATTCAATTATAAATATATATACTGAAAAAGTGTTAATTCATATTGATATGGTGGACCTCACTTAATTAGTGATTTTTATTTCATAATTTCAGTTTACATGTTCAATGTTGTATATATTGTGTGTTAAATGTAAGTTCAGTCTATCCATCATGCTATGCCAATTCATCATTATTAATATTATAAATGATAACAGCTTAAATATAAAGCCATTTGGCTATTCCAAATTATATCATACCTATTAACAAGGTAAAAAAAGAAGAAAAAAGAAAAACAAGATTTTTTTTGTTGTTTTTTTTTGGGGGTATGATTCTGCCATTACTATACATGTGTTTATGCTTGGTAATTAAGATGAATTGCATGTATGTCATGATGGGTAGATTGCTTTATGTCTTATGTAAATTGTTTTCTAATTTTTCCATCTTGTTGGAGAGGATTTGTATAGGCATAGCCTGTTGTCCAATCCTATTGATTTATCAATAAAATATTTGAAATGAAAAAAGGCCCCCAGAAGTTCTGGGGTAAATGGTGCAAAATCCTGCATTCTCGCAATTTCCTGGCACTAAAATTGATCCCACGGAAACCCAATTTTCATGAGCAACAAGTCAACTTTTGAACATAAAATATTAAGTAGAGCAATACAAATATGTAGTTGACTTTGAAATTTTATCTTGTCAAATGTGTAGTGGGTTAAGCTTGATTTGGAATCAAATACAATTAACATATAGTGCAAGGATAGTTTTTATACATCATTTTTGAGAAAATACATTGAGAAATTGAAGCACATTTCTCAATGTTTTTATTTCGGAAGTAAATTGGTAGTCTTTATTTCAACTCAATTTCCAAAGTTAATCCTGAAAAATCAAGGACCATTTCCTTTCCATTCTTTTACTAAAGATATGTCCAAAACCGTGTCTGCTGAGATTTGTTTTTCACGGTATATGTTCAATCGACCAAGCCCAGACAAACGATTGGTTGTCATTGTATTTTTCAAGTAGGTCTTCACTCTTCTCATGGTACCGAAAGACCGTTCCGTCGTTGCCGTCGAGACCGGCATACATCCAAATACGTTAAGTTAGTATATTGAAGATTCCTGGATACAAATCCTTGTTTACAACATTTAATGTTTCCTGTAAGTTTTTAGGAATGTCATCGATATCTCCATTCCATTTTGCAAACCACCTCTGTATTTCTGATCGAGATTCTTCTATGGTAACATGAGCATCACTATGCATCAAAGATTTCGTCTCCAATTACAGCTAGAGTAAGTTGAACAATATCTTGCACCATGGGATGTTTGTATTTGTTTGAAATTTTTATTTAGTTTATTAATTTAGTTTTATTCTACCTTATGTCCTAGATTTACCATGCTTTCATTTTTGTCAAAATTTTCGATGTGTACGCAACTGTGTTTTTGCGTACTGGTTGCTACCACGTGGTTGCTACGCGCCTGCCACCCATATTATTATTATAAGGCCAATTTTTCATTACAAATGGAATGGCCTTAAAGGAGGTTGGGGCTACCGTAAATGAATCAATTACCTTCTGACACAGTGACAGTCCTTTCATATAGCCGATTCTGCCCGCCGGGAAAGTCTTGTAGGTACAGTTTGATTGGAACATTATTTACGCCCACAACACTAATGGATACAGTCTCTGCAGCATTGAGGCGGAACACACTAGGAGCTGCTATAAAGTATGCTGGTCTATAAATAGAAATGGCGAGACCTGATGTGAAACATTTTTGTAAATATTTTAATAAATCAACCTTGTAGCAAATAATTTTGTATTGGCATGGCTAAATTGTACTTGGTCTAAGAAAATCACATATCACAGGGAACAAATTAGTAAATAGACCAACAGATCAAAAGTCCCCTCTTTTTCTTCTTCTCAATACTGAGTTCAAAGGTCGTTTCCCATGTGATAGTCTTTCACCGACTAACAAAAGGTTAATAGTGTTATCCTGTTTCCTCCCATAATCTATTTTATATCAACAGCATACCGTGACAGATAAGAACAACAACATTACATAAGTCATTGATAAAACTTTATTGCATAATGTTGTACTAATTAAGTGCACTTTCATCCATAATACACTGGGCCGGACTAGCATACGCTGTAACCTAGGGTCCATCAAGCTTATGGACCCCAAGCTGGAGGGGCCCTGTTAAAAGATTTAAACATAATTTATTTCTTGAAAATGAATGTAATATTTTAATATTTTGCATTGCTAAATATTCATTTAACTCCGTCTGAGAGGGGGGGCATAATTGCATTAGCCTAGGGGCCCAAAAGGTCACAATCTGGTCCTGCATATGTATAGAAATCTAAAATTGGACTTTTGTGATCATTGTGTGGTTATTAAAACAATTCACATGCTTTGTACTAATTCAAAAATTTGTTATCATTTTTTTAGATAACAGTGTTATTTATATAATAATGTGGTCTTGTCCAGGTAATTAAATATGCCAAAATATTATCCAGGTCTGACATAGAGAGACATATTACCCGACCCGAAGGGGAGGGTAATATGTCTCTCATACCTGGGTAATATTTGGCAGGGGAGGGTAATATGTCTCTCAGACCTGGGTAATATTTTGGCATATTACCTGGACAAAACCACATTGATATCATTATTATACAGAGTGTCTAATTGTTCTGGTAATATGCCACAATATTACAGTACCAAATATTGCTACAAAAATTAAACTTACACGAAGTATATAATAATGTTCTCTATTAAGAGAAAAACAATAAACATAACGTAAATACACTGAAACACGTCTATCCCAAATCCTGAATACATCAGAATCCTGTATATAAACAAAACTTTAAATAAACTTCCAATGTTATAAGTTTTTGTTAATATTCAACCCGTAACATCTATCTATTCCGAACACAAAAGTTTGTTCCAAGGAGGTCAGGGATAGACATATTTCACTGTATACATACACATGGTTCACCAACATATTAATTTATTTATATGTAAAGATTTATTAGAATGAAATCAACATGGGGCCGTCGTGGTCGTGATGGTATGGTAGTTGAATGTACAACTGCCTGTGTAATCAGTGCCTATCACAACTCAAGTTTTTTTGTGAGTTCAATCCCGCTCATGGCGAAGTGTACTCGATACAACGTTATGTGATAAAATTTGTCAGTGACTTGCGGTCGGTCAGTGGTTTTCTCCGGGTACGCCGGTTTGCAACTGAAATATCGTTGAAAGTGGTGTTAAACACCATAAACCAACCCAATCCATGAAATCAATGTGTGTAACCAAGAAATTATAATAAACATGGTTATATTTATCAATCCCCCCCCCTTTTACTTATATTTTATATATCTGCATCAGAGTCTATACTACCTTGAACTTAAAAATAAAGATAGTAAAGAAAAGAAGATAGAATATGATAATTATAATGATATACAAACATACTTACTGTGAATTTACACCAAAAAACTCCAAAAAGTACAACATCAGAATTAAAATCTTCATTTTCTGAATAAAAATATTATTTTATGCTTTTCTCATCACTATAATACGAAAATCTGTAGGTAATTTCCCTATTTATGTTTTGAAATGAACCAGATTTTCAGGGAAGGTGCCAAGTTGTTTAGATAACATTCAACTGTTTATTTTGTCTACAAATTTGTTTATCTTAAAGATATTTCATATAAAGGGTTAAGTTATCGCACTAGATCTTAATTGATTCCATGAAGAGCATGCTGTCAAAGCATGTAAAGCACAATTTTTGTATATAAGAAAGTGCTAGGGCACAAATAAAACAGAATAAAAACACAATGTAAAGAAAATATCCTTAAATATTTAATGGCTAAATTATATTATTCGTGGAGATTTTCTACCTCTGATAAAACAACACAGAACATAAAATGTATTGACAAGGGAGACAATCCTAGTCTTGTCTTCTTCTAGTATATTCCTTCATTTCAGCTGAAGATTATTTAAGAAATAAATCATGGAAGCCAGAATGTGTTGGGAGTTTTAACATGGATTGGCGGATATTAGTATTTTATCCCGAGCCAGAAGCGAGGGGTAAAATTTACTAATATCCGCCAATCCATGTTAAAACTCCCAACCAAGGATTTATCCTACTATATAAATCCTTGTCCCAACACACTCTGGTTTCCATTATTTATTTCGATTCTGATATGTATAAGAGTACAAATACGGTAGTATACTTTGATTGGAAGACGGTAATTTATATTTACGTTTGCGGAAAATGTCCCAATGCCAATGGAAAAGTCAGTCACATTCACCTGCGCATATGTATTAATGAGATTATACCGAATGAACAACTCGCTCGTTTGTTAACAAAGCGAAAAAAGGAGGTCGTGTTAGAATTACTGTTTTTAGATCTGCATGGCCTATTTTATACATTTTTTCAAATAGGCCAAGGGTTTCAAAATAATAACAAAAAGTATACCAAAAGTCACTTTTTTTTCTTGTCCTGTCATAGACAATTTACTATGAATTGAACCTCTTTTAAAAGGTTACATGTCTTATAAAACCTTTTTTTGCACCAAAGTTGACCTTTCTAATACAGGTTTGACTGCAATTTTGTTGATAATAAATTATGGTTATATTATATTTCTGGGACAGGTAGTATCTTTTGTCTTGATTGTTAAATTTGTCCATTATTTTACTCTGGTCTGGTACTTAGCTGCGGAACGTAGCTCTAAATGGTCCTTTCACCAATATTTCAGTTATATCATGGCGACCAGGTTTAGTGGTGGTGGAAGCCGGAGTACCCGGAGAGAACCATCGACCCTTGGCAAGCAACTGGTAAACTTTATCACTTGCGGCTGCGAGTCGAGTGCACCCTTTTTGTAATTTACAAAGCTGGGCGCGAACCCACGCCGTATTAGTGATAGGATTGTATGAGCTGTTAGATCCAATGACCTAACTCATTGAGCCACCCGGGCCCCACAAAAGGACCATAAGAGCTACGGTTCCCCAGGTAGTCTGGTACTGTATTGGTGCTTAAAGATATGTTGGCAAAATAAAAAGGTAAACGAAATGATTTTTGATCAATCAGGCTAATAAAATTTATTAATATCAGCCAACCCATGTTAAAACTCAAAACACATTCTGGCTTCCATGATTTATTTCGATTCTGATATGTCTAAGAGTACAAATACGATAGTATACTTTGATTGGAAGACAGTATATATAATTATATTTACGTTTGCGGAAAATGTCGCACACAATTTATGCTGGCAATGGAAAGGTCAGTTACATTCACCGGCGCATGTGCGAATGAGATTATACCATCGATAAATCGCTCGTTGTGTAAACAAAGCGAAAGAAGGACGTCATGTCAGAATATCATGACTTAGTACATTAGATCATTTCATGTGATGATTGTTATCGGTCCTTGTGCACATGTGTACCTGCGTTTCAATGTTCGAGTAACATTGCCGGATGTAGATAAAGCGGGGCCCTAGGCTATTCCACTTATGAGTCCCCTCCTAATACCCCACTTTCACGAATGGAGGAAGATGGAAGTGTGTTTAATCAATTTGAATACAGGCAAGGATAACGAGGGGTGTTTAAAATCCTGCGATATTCTGAAATGGAGTGCAACTGTGTAAGGAAAATTACTGAAGGGTTGCTTAGAAATTACAGTACGTTATGACAGCATAAGTGTGAAAGTCCAATAACAGTGTTAAAAATATTATCCACCTTGACCGGAGGCCCCCTAAATTTTGAGGCCCTAGGCTTCAGCCTATCGAGCCTATAGGTAAATCCCTAGGCTTCAGCCTATCGAGCCTATAGGTAAATCCGGCACTGAGCAGGACAACCGATGTTACCGTGAAAATCAACTACTTGAATGGTTCAGAATAAATAAGATGCAGGCTAATCCAGACAAATTTCAGTTTTTGGCTGTAGGCAGAAAAACTTATGACAAAAATCCATCCATTCATTCAGAATTTTGATCTTACATGTGAAAGTACTGTGAAGATCCTTGGGATTGATATTGATTATCAACTAAATTTTGATGCTCATATTAGTACAATATGCAGGAAGGCATCCCAACAACTAAATATTCTCAAACGTTTGGGTTCATATTTGAATAGATTAAATAAGTTAACTATATTTCATACTTTCATACTTAGTAATTTTAACTTTTGCCCTTTGGCGTGGCAGTTCTGTACTGATCAAAATTCAAACAAATTAGAAAAAGTGCAGGAAAGACCACTCGGTTTTGTATATGAAGACTATTAACAGTTCTTGTGAGGAATTACTACAAAAAGCTAAGGTGCATTCCTTGCATATTAGAAGAATGAGAACCATGGCTTTGGAAACAAATAAAATAATTAATAAACTTGCACCTGTCTGTCTTCATGATCTTGTCCATATGAAAAATTCTAAATATTCTTTTAGATTCAAAAACATTTTGGAAATACCACAGATCAAATCCACACGGTACGGTAAAAAAATCTTTCAGATTTCCTGCACCTACAGCCTCCCAGATCATTTCAGAACTGAAAATAGCTTTTCTCAATTCAAGAGTCTTTTGCAGTCCTGGAATGGGTGCAAAATGTCGCTGTTCTGCTTGTAGATGATTATAATTTTGCTTC
This sequence comes from Gigantidas platifrons, assembly GCA_002080005.1. NCBI lineage: Eukaryota > Metazoa > Mollusca > Bivalvia > Mytilida > Modiolidae > Gigantidas > Gigantidas platifrons. The sequence goes on from MJUT01060724.1 coordinate 426,917, forward strand.
TGGTTTGCTTATATTTTTTCTTTATTTTTTTCTTTGATTATTTAATTTTTTTTATTTAGCTTGAAAATTGTTTATTCTTTGATTTTTTTGTTAGACAGCGCTGATTTTACTGATTATGTTGGTGCCAGTTTTAAGTATTCAGTATTATTTTTTTTTAGCTGCTTCTTCTTTTTAACTGCTGCTTTATGTTGGAACATCTGTGTGTGGATCTTGAACAAGAGTCCAAAGAGGTACTTGCCACGTGGGTTCTTGTTCAGATCTGCACATTCCTCCTTTTTTTGCATGCATGTCTTAGCTTATTTTAGTTTGTAACTTTGCATGTGACTTGTGTTGTTTTATTGTTAATGTACATTCGGTAAAAATCTCTTTAGAGCTTATGTTGTACTGTTTTATTATGTGCCGAATCAAAATAAAGTTTTCTTATCTTATATATATATCTTATGTATCTCTGAGACATGTTAACAACATACATGTCTGTTCAACAAATACCTTTCATATGGAAAGGCTCAATGAGTTAGGTCGCTGGATCTAACAACTCATACAAGCCTATCACCAATACGGTGTGGGTTCGCGCCCGGCTTTGTAAATTACAAAAAATGGTGCACTCGACTCGCAACCGTGCGTAAGTGATAAAGTTTACCAGTTGCTTGCCCATGGTCGGTGATTCTCTCCGGGTACTCCGGCTTTCTCCACCACTAAAACTGGTCGCCATGATATAGCTGAAATATTGTTGAAAGTGGCGTTAAACACCAAAAAATCAAATCAATCAATCAACTTTTCACCTGGAACCAGCGGACACAAGACAAAACTACACAACAGAATAGTTTGAATATTCCGAAGGAAATCCAAGTCCTTCAAGCACAAAAATATGTCGGGGATAAATTCCGTCTTGGCTTGTGTTCATTGTATATCGACCACAGACAGGAAATATTAAGCTTATCAAGGGTGCACTCGATATGTCCAAGTCTTTTTGCTTTTGTCTATATTTCTTGGTGAAAAGTCTAGATAATGTAAAATCAAAGTTATCTATCTAGTGTATTCTTAAAGCCAACCATTTTGGATTTATAAATAGGTGTTATTCTGTTAACTAATCCTTTCTGCTCTTGAGAACATGTAAGTGAATTACAAGAGTAGATAACTATATTTGTCACAAATGTTTAGCTAATAATATATGCATTAAACTTAGGCTGGTGAGTAGTGTATCGGGTCCGTATAGCGCTATTGACCCCTATGTTAAACCATTTTTCACTCCTCTCTCTCTCTCTCTCTCGTTTTCATCTGTATGCCTATTTGACCACAGGATATTTTGGGGGTATTCTTGTCCCTTTGGTATTACTTTTGTTTGTACAGCAATGTACTAGTATATCAATACGTTATGTTCCATAATTAGGCATGTATATCTGTAGTTTCATGATAAATATTATTTGAATTGATTTAGGGGATGTATTAAATGCAAGTATTCCTCCCTAGAATTTTTAACATTACCACAAACAGACATATAAACAACAAACATATAATAATGTACACATTTTTGTTTATTTCGCAATCTTGACATGTACATTTGTATAAATAATTATACACAATTGAGAATCGTCTACCTTCCGACAGTATCTTCAACCTCACGAAAGGGCCATCAGTATGCTATTTTTCGTGCAGGGGCGTAAACTGCCGGAAAACCTTATTTTGGCCATTACAGGATAGACGACCCTCTTAAAATCCGTACGGTCGCGTGCTGTAATCCTGCATGATGACTCTTTTGTCGAAAACTATCCTGTAGTCTTTGTCTTGATGTACGGTAAGTAATCTCTTGTGGTCTCTGGTGATCTTGAAGTCGTTCCTCACGGTCTTGGCGTCATCTCTGTTGTTAATAACCACGTCCTTGATCGTATCAAAGTTGGTGGTCAAGGAGTTCTTGTAGTTGAGAGTGATGCCTCTCACTTTACATATTATGGTCGGGTCTATAGGACAAAAGCCCCCCGGACAAAAGCCCCCTAAGGACAAAAGCCTCCGCTCCCGACAAAAAGCCCCCATAATAATGAAAAGTATAAGTTAATGGTTTTTTTTGTGTCATATGTATTTTTTTATTTCTGTTTCTTTGTTTAACTGTTCAGATATATAAAATGTTCTCTTTGTATTTTATAACATGATACAAGACTTTTTTTTACCTAAGTATTTTACCTCAAACCATATTTATATATTTGTATCTTTGCACACATTTTGGACTTATTGTACTGCTATTTATGGATTAACATTATTTTTGAATATTATTTTTCATAGCAAGTTATTTTTGGAACTGGAAGATATCATAAACAATTGAAGCATTTGTTTAAGAATTACAATAACTCTCATCAAGAAAATAACTCACTGATTACTTTTAATAACTTCAAAGGTTAAAAAGGTAATTATCAATTGTTTGTCAATAAAAACAATTCCTGATTAACTATACATGATTAATTTCAGTTTAAACATTTAAGCAGTGGTTTTTTTTAATTTACACTTTATAAATGAACATAACAATGAACAATATGTGCAAAAAATGTTTAAAGTATTTTATTTTTTGTATTAATTCCTTAAGATATCTTTTATTATCATCATCAATATAAAACAAATGTAATAAGATTGTATGATTATTT
>MJUT01060724.1:439159-462992 GCA_002080005.1 Gigantidas platifrons
CAACAATCAAGCTTACAACCTTTATGTAACAATGAACACCTGTCTATATATCACCCAATAATTAGGCCTTAATTAAAACATATACCCAATATACATAAAAGTCATAATCACTAAAGATTGTTCTAAGCACCCAATTAGTCTTCTGTTATACTTTTTCTCGTTAAAATTCATATATTTTTTATTTCAATAGTCCGATTTGGTTATGGTCCGTTTTGGATCAAGAAAATTATATTTTTTATTTCAATAGTCCGATTTGGTTATGGTCCGTTTTGGTAATGGTCCGATTTGGTTATGGTCCGATTTGGTTATGGGATGAAACATCCGGTAGCGAAAATTATTTGTAAGAAAAAAATCCATGGCGATGATGGACATGTTTAAACAAGACAAATCCAGTTTTGTACCATAATGTTCCTAATAAAATGCACCAAAATAAAAACATTTCATTGACCTATAACTTGTTTTCCCCCTCTCTCCATTAATTACTGCTTTATTCTTCTGGAATGATTAAAAACATCTGAATTTAATCACAACTGTATTTTTAGGAAGGAATTGAACTTTTAGAAAAAGCAGGAAAGACAACTCTGTTGGAAGTACAGGGCTTGAAAAATCCAGAACCTGAACCACCTGCAAAGAAAACAAAATTGGCTAAAGGAGTAACCATGGTTGGAACAGCAAAGGTAATTGTTTGTATCTGGTTATTGTTGTACACAGGGTTTCCGCTGGCGTGCGCCATTTGCGCATTTGGCGAAAAATCTATGATTTTGGCGATAAAATATTTACTTTGGCTAAAAAATGTGGCGCAAAAGATTTCGAATGTTCATCGTCTGTTGTGGCGGTCATTTTCTAGTTCGTTACTCCGGAACGCCCATTACGCTATTCGGAAAGCTTTGAATGTTGCCCATGAACTGATCAAGTGACAGAAAATCGATAATCAGCTGTTCGTAATGTTTATCTGTTGATAGGATAATTAACTTGTAAAATACATAAAAGGTAAATCAAACAAAGGTGTTAATTAATGGTCTCGGGTGAATGACTTCTCTCTGTCAGTTCGTGAATTGTTTTCATATAATTTTAAGAAACTTGTCATTTATTTTAGCTCTATCGTTTTAAACGCATCGAAATTTTTAACTCCATTTTACGTTTTTAAAATGGGACGGAAAAGAAAATTAGTTTTTGAAAGTAATACTCCGGGAAAAGTAATGAAACTGTCCGAATTATGGGGCCATGGTATATCAGTCTTCAACTATTGCATTTACAGCTGTGAATCCTTTACTTGAGGTAGCTGTTGAAAAAATCAACCGACATTTTGTTAATAAAGATGGGTCAATGTTTACCCAATTTTGTAATGATGTACCTGATATATTTGTATCTGACAAGTTTCAGTTTAGAGGTTACACTATTAAAGATAGTGAAAAATATAGAAGTGAAGCAAAATCAGCTTGCTCCAAATTTGTTGAACAGTTATTAGAAAATATGAAAAATAGATTTTCATATGCTGGTGATGCAGTTGTACTGTCTTCTATGTGCAATATATTTGATCCTACCATTTTTGGTAGTAACTGTCAAGATAAATTTTTAGAGTCTGTGAATAAAGTAACAATACATTTTGCAGAATGTATTGATCAAGGTTTTGATGAAGCTGAAATGAAAGAACAAATTGTTATATTTTCTGACATTGTGAAGGCTTCCTATAACCATTGTAGTAATTCTGTAAATGATGTTTGTCAGATTGCCCTGAAACATTCTGAGATGTATCCACTTGTATATAAAACTGCTGTTAAACTTTTGACAGTTCCTGTTTCATCTGTTGAGTGTGAACGAGGCTTTAGTAGACAAAACTTAATTAAAACAAAATTAAGGAACAGACTTAACACTTGTAATTTANAATAGAACAGTTTTTACAGTCTGTATTTTTACTTACTTGCCTTTTATGGTTATGATAGTAACTTAAACAACAGAGTGTTATATCGTATTTTTTATCTACTTGTCTTTTATGGTTGTAATAGTAGCTGAAACATTATTGTGCTATTGTATTTCAAAAAGTACATGTACCCTTATATTGTTTTAACATGTATGCAGTAAGAAAATAAATGATTAATATTTATATGCGTTTTTAGTGCCAACAATTTTTTGAAGTATTTATGGCTCAAAATATTTTAAAATGGCTCACAAATTTAGTTTTTGGCTCAAGTGTTGGCTCAAAAAAATTCAACCCAGAGGAAACCCTGGTTGTACATGAATAGACGTTAGAGAATGCCGAAGGGGCAATCAAAAATGGATAATCCAGTAAAACTGGCAACATAGAGTACACAAGATGAAGACAGACAAAACAAAAACACGACACAATATGTGTTGGACACCACTGAGCCCAAACAAAACACAAATAACGTAAATAAGACGTTTTCCTTCCTTCAGTGGGGGGATTATATATGCAAAAATGTAGATCAGATTGTCTTATGCTTATAAATGTATGTTTTTTTCGACATCATATACAAAAAAAATGTTCTTTCATGAATCACGTTATGCTAAAAATCATTTTTCATGTCCAAATTGTCTGTCTTCCTGTATCACTCTTCCAAAAAACGTCCATTCATTGAATGATCACACTTAGACCCCCTTTTAGGCCCACTTCAATACTTACAAGTACTATATCACTTTACATGATTTTACTAGTTTTATAAATCTATTTTGTAGGAAGCAGCAAAAATTCTTGGTGACAACAAACCTGATGCTGATGCTATGACTAGAGGTCAACAGAAGCAAATTGAAACTATTAGCAAAGAAGAACCATCTGCACCAAAGAAAGCTAAACTAGCAAAAGCGGGTACAATGGCTGTTACAGCTAAGGTATGTGTATACAACAGAAAATTACAACATAGTGTTAATATCAGGATTCCATGTGGCTCCTGCTAAGTCTCACTGGAGACTTGGAAATCCTGACAATTTTGATATATATAAGTGAAAATCCAAATTATAAGTAATGCATCCAAATTTCAATTCAATGTTTCACCAGTTTATGCACAATTCATTAAAAACAAAACTATTCCGCTTCTCAATATCTTGTCACCATTTATAGATGACTTTACATTGCCCACGATTGATTGAACATATTTATTAATCATATTCATAGTCAATAAATTCTGTAGTCAGGTCTTAAGATTTAGCATGACTTTCAAACGCTTGTGTGATAGGAATAATCTGGATTTTGCAGTCACCAAACACTTGACAATTTGGAGGAATCAAGTCGCTACAACACCATTTAGAACTCTGTAAAATCATAATTTAGTCAGAATAATTTACATTGGGACAATCTGCTATTTTATATGTTTAGAGAATCATTGAATAGAAAATAGAAAATATAAACAAACATGATAACTACTGAATTAAGTCTTGCATATACAGTTAACTCAACGCGAATGGATTCTCCCACTCCAAAATCTGTGGAATTTCTTGGTGTAAAACTGAAATACACCAATATCCACCGAAAAAAATCTGGGTGTATCTTTGGAGCATTTGGTCATAAATCAGCAGGGTTTCTCACCTGAATCGGTGGGCTGCAGTTAAATTTATGGTTTTAATCCCATTGATCTATACTGCTTTCTCCACCGTATACAGACAGGTGTTATTAAAAATCAATAACTCAGGTAAGCATAATTGCCGTTTGTGTGACTATTTATAATATTTGTCATCAGTAAAAAATATTTGTCATCTTCGGCAAACTATAATATTTCTCTGGTTCCGCATGTTTTCCCCTTTGCTAAAAACAGTAAAATTCTCGGTATCAATATCTCACATAGGGGTATGGACATTTGTCAATTGCCAGTACCCCATCAGGCATGGGCTTAGTCAGAACGATATTTTCGAATCCGGTAATAATAAAAATTTGTGATGAAATTATTTCGTTGAAAATTGCACTACAGACTTGTCTTTTTTCAGCAGGCTAAAATATTTTGTGTTGACTTAAATTATTTATTTAAAATGCCGACTGTTCCACAGGATTTCCCTTGTGATAAAAATAGTAACATTCTCGGAATCACTATCTCATATAGGGGTATGGACATTGACCATTCGTCAGTACCCTGTCGAGTTGAGGTTTGGAGCTTCTGCAGATGATACACATGTACCAACGCCCTAAATTATCAAAAAATGCCATTACAATGTGAAAGGCACTAGAAAATCAATGCATCAATCGTGTATGTTCAGGTTTTGACTGATTTGAAATACACTACCGAAGCAAATTCTTTTGTGTATTACAAAAAAAAATCGCACGAGTGCAAAAGGTAAAATTTCGCCATTTTAAAGTTGTAAGAGTGCTACTGGTTTGGATAAATAATGCAATAGATGGTCATGTAACATGTGTAACATCCTAATCAGATTAAATACCGGAGACATTTAAACATTTTTATTACTCTAGACGACCATAAACCATTTGGGAGGGTCATAAACCATGCGGTGTTGGGTGGACCAGCTTGGGAGGATTTTGGGAGCAAAATCTGAAATTAATGGTGGCACACCAATATTCACCGAAATCGGGGGAAACCGATAGAGAATCCATTCACGTTGAGCTAACTGTAACTGCATTTTTTAATTATATATATAGCAAATACCAATTTTTATTGTCTTCAAAGGTTTAACCTGGCCTTGAGGCAAGCATGCTAATTATTGAAACCATTGATGCAGTTCTGAAGAATGGATCACATGGTGTTAAACAATATTCACTCTGTATTTCATGTAAACATTACATCGTAATTTTGACAACTTACCAGATCTGACAATTGAGCTGCATTAATTCAGACCTGATTTTCGTCCACTTTAAAGCGGAATTCCGCTTTTTTTATTCCGGATTTTACCGTTACGATTCCTTTTTTTATAGTATATTCAATACTTCCGATTGCATATTTCTGCTTTTTTGTTGTCCTAAAAAAATCAGGTCTGATAATATCTAGATTGAACATTTTCAGACATATTATAATGTTGTTTATTAATTTCTTTCATTACAGGAGGGCAAAGATTTGCTTGGCAAAGAAAAACTTGGTGACACAAGACTTGAAACAAAAAGGAAGACTGCCACAAAACCATCAATGAAGAAAACTAACACAATAGCTAAAACAATCGCTGAAGGTACGATTTGGTCGTAACTCTACTCTACATGCTTGACCGTTTTTTTTTTTATGAAATGTTCATCTTCAGACGTATAATGATATCCAGTTGGCAGTTTGTTTAGGTTTATGGTGTTTAATGCCACATTCAACAATATTTCAGTTATATTGTGGCAGTCAGTTTTATTGGTGAAAGAAACTGGAGTACCAGGAGAAAACCACCACTTGTCACTTCTTAGCATGTTGTGCACATACTGGAGTACCAGGAGAAAACCACCACTTGTCACTTCTTAGCATGTTGTGCACATACTACTTTATGTTGCCTTGACCATGGTTTGAGAGTCTATTCTTTGTGACGATTTTCATTATTGTTGTTTCAGAGTCAACATTTTAACATGATAGTCTGTCGTAACTCTACTCTGCCTTCACTAATTTTCTACAAATACTACAAGATTATTAGGAATGTTGTTCTGAGGTACTATATACTTTTTGACGAATTTACTTGATGTTTTGTATTTAATCACATGATCATCTCTTTTATCAAACTTTCTATATATATATTTCAGCTGCCTGGACAGTACCAGATATTAACGTTGAAGAAGGAAGAAAAACACGATCTCAGTCCAGCGGGGGAAGTAAACCAGCCATGAAGAAGGATGGAACGATGCAAAAAACAGCTGCGGAAGGCAAGGCCTTTGTCAAGAGAGGGAAAAAATCGAAGAAATAGACATCACATTTTTTTTTCTTCAAAAAATCAATCCATTTTGTATTTCATTTGTGTAAAAGCACAACTTTTGTACCCAAAGTTTAGGAATATTGTAAAATAGGGATTGTATACCGGTACATTACTAACTGTATTATGTTAAAGATCATTAATTTTTTGTTACGTCTTGTCAAGATTTCATGTTGTACCAGTTCAAAGTCATTTTGGTCTTTCCTTTAAATCTATGCAAAAATGGCTACTTTTTTTCCGTGAGGGACTTCAAATTTATTTGTTAACCTTATATTTCCAATAATACTCTGGTGTTAAACACCAATCAATCCAATATTATTTAAATATTTGGATTTTCTAGCTGAATAACCATGGCAATTTTTTTATTTTAAAAATACAACATTTTCAGCAATTAAAAAAGGTTATTTACATTTAGCATGATTTGAGAAACTGAATATTTGATATTATTTTATTTGAGAGGGGCTCTAAATTATTCTTGAGATATTCGAAGAAACTGTTAATTGCTTAAATGGCTTTATAATATTTCAGAGGGGCTCTAAAAGGGGTTATAACAGACCGTCATTTTCATGATTGTTGTCTTCAGCTTTTTCCGGAAAGTATGTCTGCATAAATGTCATGTTTACATGTTGTTATTATGATCAAAAAGAAAGGCAGCAATACATTCTCATCTCATGCCTATCATACAATGGTTTTATATTTCACAATTTAAAAACAAGAGGATTTTTGAATGAAGTTTGCTTACACTGCCATGCACAGTTTTGGGACAAAAATGACTTTTTTGAAAGTTCGTTTTTTTTATAATTATCTATGGTTGTCTTTGTTAATGCTTGTTTAGAAAGATTTTTTTTACAATGTATTTATAAGAATTCCTTGCTACATGGTTTCATTCCTTGAATTTATTAATAGTGCTTCTTGTCTTTTGAGCCTGTAAATATTTTTTTCTACAAATTTGATAAAAAAATCTGGAGCCAATTTGAGAAGAATTAGGCAATGCATGATAATTTTTGATTTGATATAGCATTATCAATGCACTGAAAACGGTCGCTGCCCAATATTCTAGAATTTTTTTGGGGTCAATTTAAGTAATAAAAAAAAAAATTCTCCAGATATTGAAAGAAAAATGATTTGTCTATCAACCTACTTACACCAACAATTATAAGTCTGGTAAACTAGTGTTTTTTATATTGGATTGCCTTAGAAAAAGGTAAAAATAAAATGGGGTAAATGCGTTTTTGGCTACAATTATGTACATTTTATGATGTTAAAAGGTTGTTTTGGGCAAATAGAGGTCACTTTCGCTCTATATTTTTTTGTAGTTTGTAGACTTTGTTAATTCTTGTTTATTTTATATGGTGGTTTTTTTCTACAGCATTAAATGTTGTTAGTTAGTGAAATAAATTTTTAAAGCAATTTTTACGTTTCCCTTTTAGGCATTGCAGTCGTTAAACTGGAGTACAAGTTTTGTATTGAAGCGCCAACATTGTCCAATCAGAACATAGTATATAATATTGTGCTTCTGATTGGTCTGTTTTTTAGTAAGAGTACAAAAATATTACTCCAGTTTTCTGACTGTAAGTCAAGACATGTCTTTTTTGTAACAATCTATATCCCACATTTTAGGCAAAGCTTGCATGTTTTTTTTTTTTTTTAATATTATTTATATATTTTAATGCCTGTGCTTTTATTGTTAAATTTAGATTATTTTAACCATCATGTGTCTCCAAAGTTGTACAAAACAAATAAGTAAAGTGTCGTAAATAGCCAGCTTTAAATGTCTAATGGCAATTTTGAGTTGCTGCATTAATTATTTGTAATATTGTGCAGTAACTTGCCTGTTAGACTTTCTGCATCATTAAATCACAAGTGATGTGCGAGAGCCATTTTTTTTGTATCGGTTATAAAAGAACAAAAATTGATCATTGGAGTGCAATTCACCATCAGATTATAGTCTTGATTGGAAAACTTGCATTGGAAGATACTGCTTGTTACTATGGTTACCCATAACAAAATACTCATAAGCCGATCACCAACATCAAGCCAATAACAAGGTGTTCATCACAGGGAATTCCCCTTAAAAGCCCACTTTGGATATCTTAAAGCTAAAGGGATCTTTTTCCCCCATGATAATCTTCCACGTTTCCAGTCAAGACATTGTACGTTTCATTCATTATATTATGCCACCAGACATACATATATATTATTAACATTGGTGTACAGGCGTGTAAAAAAATGTGTTCTTAGATATTTATTCAACTTGAATATTGTTTGTTACCGATTGTAGAATATCGTAATTTTAATAATTAATCATTAAATGATGCATCGTGTTACAGGAATGAAACCAGTTTTATTAATTGTATTAAATTCTGATCTTCATCATATGATCATATCAATTTAATTTTTAGCCAAAGAGATATTTGGAAATTTGCTAGGTTTTGTAACAAAAGATTTCATGATTTATGTTTGTAACAAAAGAATCGATGATTTATGTTTTGTAACAAAAGAATTCACGATTTATGTTTTGTAACAAAAGAATCGATGATTTATGTTTTGTTACATAAGATCTATGATTTATGTTCTGTTACAAAAGATTCTACGATTTATGTTTTGTTACACAAGAATTGATGATTTATGTTTTGTAACAAAAGAATCGATGTTTTGTAACAAAAGAATTAACGATTTATGTTTTGTAACAAAAGAATCGATGATTTATGTTTTGTAACGAAAGAATTCATGATTTATGTTCTGTTACAAAAGAATCTCCGATTTATGTTTCGTTGAATAAGAATTTATGTTTTGTAACAGAAGAATCTACGATTTATGTTTTGTAACAAATGAATCTACGATTTATGCAATTCTATCAGCATTTTCCATTTTTGTGAAGTGTAAATGGAAGTTAGAAATCAAATTTTTGTCATTTGACCTGTATACACTCATACATGTAGTTTTTATTTCCCTGTTTTTACTTAATATGATGTGGAACATCTTTTTATAAAAAAGTATAGTGAGATTTTTAAAACTGACACAGAGAGACAATCTTTTTTTTTATAAATGTAAATTTGTTTTTTTTTAAGTTATTATGAAATTTCCTCTAAATTGTTTTTTTTTGTCTGATCTTTTTACCTGTGATTTCAGTAGATGCAATATGATTAAAAGAATAAAGGTAGATTTATATGTAACACGACTTTTGTTTTATACACCAAAGAAAAAAATGAACATATTTGAAATTCTGTTCCAAGCATAGATTTTATGGAATGATTGGTGTTTTAACACCAACTTTAGCAGTATTATGTCTCCCCCCACTTTGGTGGGGAGACATATTGTTTTTGTCCTGTCCCTCTGTCTGTCCGTCAGCGCAACTCCTCTGAAACTACAGAACAGAATTTCATGAAACTTGGTAGGTAGTAAGGACACCATATGTAGTTGTGCATATTACCAGGAAATTTTGATTCCCTAAATTTTGTGGGAGTTATGCCCCTTTGTACTTAAAAATTTCCCGAAATATACTTCTGAAGCAGCTTGTAAGCACAACTCCTCTGAAACTACTGAACAGAATTGCATGAAACTTGATAGGTAGTAAGGACACCATATGTAGTTTAAAAACAGGTTTTTTTGTTATTCGTTTAAGCTCGATTTTATTTGTTACCTAAATAGATTTTTTACCTTTGAATACAGTTTGTGGGACGGGGGAGACATCCGTTTTTGTGGGCAAAAACAAACTTTAATTTCAGCTATATCTTGGCATGAACAAATGTAGATGGCAATCTCCAAAACAGAGACTATACATTTTTTCACTATTAGAGCATTACCACCAGACAGATTACCTATGCAATCAGTGCCTATCACCACTCAAGTAGTGAGTTCATACTCCGTTCATGGTGATGCGTACTCGATACAACATTATGTGATGAAAGTTTGTCGGTGACTTCCGACAGGTTTTCTCTGGGTACTCCCGTTTTCCTCCACCAATAAAACTGCCCGCCACAATATAACTGAAATATTGTTGAAATTGGTGTTAAACACCATAAACCAAGCCAAAACCATAGACAGATTGCAGTCATTAAGCTCTCTATGACAAGTTTCTTTACCATTCCAGAAATGGCCAATCAGGATACATGCAGACCATTGAGTAGCTCCCAAACACTTAATTATTTGACTTTCAAATATTTTGGATTGGAGCATACATGATGTCAGATGAAGGTTATTGTAAAAACATGTCGTGCACTCTAAATTTGATATTTAAGTTTTTATTAGCACGATGAGATAAAAAATCATCAAATGCAAGATCCTCCCAAATGTTCTTTAGTACCGTGAAACCTGACCTCCTTGAACCAAATTTAGTGTTCGGAATGAACATGTTTGGTTTATACAGGTAAAATTAACAGAGATTTCCTACATTAGGACTTTATTTTAAATTTGGTTTATACAGAATTCCACTTTATTGAGGGTTCAGATTATGCAGAATTCCACTTTATTCTGGGATTGGTTTATACAGAGTTCCACTTGATTGAGGGATTGGTGTATACAGAATTCCACTTGATTCAGGGATTGGTTTATACAGAATTCCACTTGATTCAGGGATTGGTTTATACATAATTCCACTTGATTCAGGGATTGGTTTATACAGAATTCCACTTGATTCAGGGATTGGTTTATACAGAATTCCACTTGATTCAGGGATTGGTTTATTCAGAATTCCACTTGATTGAGGGATTAGTTTATACAGAATTCCACTTGATTCAGGGATTTGGTTTATACAGAGTTCCAGTTGATTCAGGGATTGGTTTATACAGAGTTCCAGTTTATTCAGGGATTTGGTTAGACAGAATTCCACTTTATTCATGGTATGGTTTAGACATTACCACTTTATTCAGGGTTCGGTTTTAGACAGAATTCCACTTTATTCATGGTTTGGTTTTAGACAGAATTCCACTTTATTCATGGATTGGTTTTAGATGAATTCCACTTTATTCATGGTATGGTTTAGACATTACTGATTTATTCAGGGTTTGGCTTAAGACAGAATTCAACTTTATTCATGGATTGGTTTAAGACAGAATTCCACTTTATTCATGGTTTGGTTTAGACTGAATTCCACTTTATTCATGGATTGGTTTAAGACAGAATTCCACTTTATTCATGGTTCAGTTTAGACTGAATTCCAATTTATTCATGGTTTGGTTTAGACTTAATTCCACTTTATTCATGGATTAGTTTTAGACAGAATTCCACTTTATTCATGGTTCGGTTTTAGACAGAATTTCACTTTATTCATGGTTTGGTTTAAGACAGAATTCCACTTTATTGAGGGTTTGGTTTAAGACATAATTCCACTTTATTCATGGTTTGGTTTAGACAAGTTTCACACTAAACATTTTCCTTTCAGTCTTCTTTGTAATAATTGTTATTGATGTGGAAAGATTGCCCAAGGATAGTAGATCCAAATTTGCACAAATATTTCCCTGTATTTGTAACAATTCAACTTCCAAGACAGGGTATATCAATAGGACAGAGTTTATCTGCTGCTGCCTACAACTCTTCTGGAAGGAACATCTGCTAGTTATGCTGTTCCAATCAAATACATAACTTTTCTTAGGATTTCAAATGAGTGCCTCATATTTGGAGAACAGTACACTTTTTGTATACGAAATAGAAATACAAATGTACAACTTGCAGAAGCTCTTAATGAGCAAATTTGTTAGAGTGGACTTTGTCACCTGTTGTGAGGCAAGCATGTTCCGATCCTATCCTCTTTTTTCCTGTGGCAATCTAAACGTCTGCTTCATTGGGCCACAACCAGTACTACCCATTTACCTCAACTGACACAAAAAGTCAGGTGAGGTATTATCATTACTTTGCATCCGTTGTCGTCTCTTAACTTATAACATTTCAATCTAGTCAAACTTGCCTTAAAGGGTACATGTTCATGTCAAACCAGTCTATAAAGGGTAGTATCATTTTCTTTATTTAATGAATAGTGAATAAAATTTGAACATTTATATATAAAGGGCTAACTTTCAGTGTCCTTTATATACAGATTGGGTTGTATTTCTCAACCACCATGACTGGTCCAAATGAAACCAAACTTGGTAATGTTTCATGGGTAGTCCTCAATATTATACAGATTTTTTGTTTCATTCAGAAATTAAACATGCCTGCCAGGTCTGATTGGCTTATTTTTTAAAATCTTCTCGAAAAGTATGAGGAAATCGTTTAATGAAAGGGATGTTACTGATATGTCCCTCTACAAATTTTTTTTTGGTCAATTGAAAATCCATATGGCCACTATCACAAGACATTTAACATAGGATCATATGGCAAAATGAAAAAATAGTTTTTCTCAGAAATCTGAAACAGTACATGAATAATCATTGGATGGTCCCGTCACAAAATGTGTAATTTTTTTGGCCAATTAGATATCCAAGATGGCTCCACCACATAGAATCCTATGGGAAAATGAAAACAAAAAAATTCTCAGAAACTAGATGTTTGATTGAACCCAAATATGAATAATTTTTGGTTGGTTCATTACAAAATTTTTAATTTTTTGTGTTGATCGGAAATCCAAGATGGCCACTAACACAACAGGATGTATATAGTATTCGGATGCTTCCAATTTTCCTTAGATATTTTATTTAAAACTACAATTATTCTGAATTCATTTCATGTTCTATTTTGACAATTTTTCATCAACAAAAACAGAGAAGTATGTAGTTTATAGTGGTAATTTTAAAATAATTTTTCAAAAACATGTATTTACAATGTCATGATTTAAACATAGACTTAAATAATTTTCTATAAAAATATTACCATTGTACTGTGTTTCGTACAAAATAAATTCAGTTTTGTCTTTAACTTGTGTTATCTGAAAATGTTTTGCTTAATATAAAATTATATTAAAATAACACTACATTAAATTCTGCTTTTGTTATCAAAATCGAAAATGGAATGACTTCAGTATAATTTAATAAAAGGTAAACATAACATGGACTTGATTTTTGGTGTTTAATGCCACTTTCAACAATATTTCAGCTATATCATGGTGACCAGTTTTAGTGGTGGAGGAAGCCGGAGTACCCGGAGAGAACCACCGACCATGGGCAAGCAACTGGTAAACTTTATCACTTGCGGCTGCGAGTCGAGTGCACCCTTTTTTGTAATTTACAAAGCCGGGCGCGAACCCACGCCGTATTGGTGATAGGCTTGTATGAATTGTTAGATCCAGCGACCTAACTCATTGAGCCACCCGGCCCCCACATAACATGGAAGACCAAATAACATTTACACTGTAGAGTTAATGTATGGTCCAAAGATACTTGACCTACGATGTTTGGCAAGAGAGAATCACAGACATTGTCACAAAAACACAATATTGTGAGCACAATTTCCTGGAAAACAAATTATGAAAAGAAAGTTTAAACTGATGGTTAACAATTACACAACAAAACAAACTCCTCTCAACGCAAATCATAGAACAAACAAGATGAACTGTGAGCTAATGCTCACTTATGATACCCCCGCAAACAGGAAGTAGGAATGCAACGGGTCCAAAACGCTTCCCACGATATGGGGTCCCTATATGAAGCTTGTGACCAAATATCAGATTTCTGCCATCAATAGTTGCAGAGAAAAATGCGACGAAAAATATCTTGGGACGGACGGAAGGATGGACAGAGGTAAAACAGTATACTCCCCCTTCCGGTGGAGCAGGGGTATAAAAAGAAAGACCATGACATACGACATTGGAAATCCAGGTCCTGGCTTGGGACAGGCATAAAAATGTGGTGGCTTTAAACTGGATAATCACAATCCTCCTCTTCTTGATAATTGGATCTCCAAATATCTGTTTTTCTCCCTTCATAGCAGACAAGACAAAAAAATATAGATTATCGAATTAAATACTGTACACAAAATTTAGATAAATGGATTGCCATGACGATCAAGAATAATCGTATAAATAGAACGTAAATGCATACAGATACATGTATTCATTGATACAGCAATACAGCAACCCCCTTTCCATCTTATAAGGTCATCCATTTTCAATGAAAAAGTGGCCTCTTTTGAGGGGGAAAATTTAGTAGTATTTTACTATCTTAGTGCATTTCAAATCTGGCCAGATAAGAATGGTGATCTTTGGTGGGAGTTACCATTTGTGGGAATGGCCTTTGGTGGGAGTGATCTTTCATGGGAGTGTCCTTTGGAGGGATTAATCTTTTGTGAGAGTGGCCTTTAGAGGGAGTGATCTTTCGTGGGAGTGTCCTTTGGAGGGAGTGATCTTTCGTGGGAGTGTCCTTTGGAGGGAGTTTCCTTTGGAGGGAGTGATCTTTTGTGGGAGTTTCCTTTGGAGGGAGTGATCTTTCATAGGAGTGGCCTTTGGAGGGAGTGTTCTTTCGTGGAAGTGTCCTTTGGAGGGAGTGATCTTTCATGGGAGTGTCCTTTGGAGGGAGTGATCTTTCATGGGAGTGTCCTTTGGAGGGCATGATCTTTCATGGGAGTGTCCTTTGGAGGGAGTGATCTTTCATAGGAGTGTCCTTTGGAGGGAGTGATCTTTTGTGGGAGTGACCTTTGGAGGGAGTGTCCTTTGGAGGGAGTGATCTTTCGTGGGAGTGGCCTTATGAAAGGGAGACTACTGTAGTAAATTTCTGATTTTATTAATTTAATACAAATGAACTAAAATTGTAAAAAAAATAATTGTAATCATAAAAAAAAATACTGACAATGACAAATAATATTTAAGTTTACATACAAATTAATGGACACCAGAAGCCCAAAATGTATCACATTAATAACCCATCTCGGTGTCAATCAATCAAAATAAGTTTTACCGGTGCTTTGCATTTCCGCAATTACTATCTACGAATGTTTTCCCCCCACAATATATTTGATTACTTTTCCGCAAGTTACCTAGATTTACCAGAAAAATGACTGCTGCCAGATCTCAATCTGTTTATTAATGTATATACTGGTTAACTCCAGACACACTTCTAAAATTTTAAAGATTTAAAAAATTTATGTTGTGGTAAAATGTAGTTGTTATTTTCTGATACAAATAGAGAAATCCTGCTTGATCTGAAATGGACTGTAGCACTGCTTTTAATATTTTACATGAATATGAAAATCATAGTGTTTTCTATTCTACTCTATCAATAGAATGAATATAATTTTTTTTATAAATTTGTAGTGAGCAAATGACAACAATGAACAGGGTAAAATTCCTGCTAACAGAATGGATAAATAATTCAGTTATAAAGAAATGAAAAATTTGAAAAATGTTGATGATAAGTCAATTTTTTATGCAGAAAAGTCATATCAAATTGCGGAAATGCAACACACCGATTTTTACATGTATCAATTAATTTGATAAATACTTATATGGTTATGATATTTAACGGCACTTTCAATAATATTTCAATTATATCATGGCGGTCAGTTTTACTGGTGGAGAAAACCACCACCCTGCCGCAAGTCACTAACAAACTTTATCACATAATGTTGTATCGAGTACACCTCGTCATGAACGGGGTTCGAACTCACAACTTTAGTGGTGATAAGCACCGATTGCATAGGTAGTTATAAATCCAACTACCATACGATCACGACCACGATGGCCCTCTATAAATACTTATAATTATTCATTAAAAAGACTATTATGACAGATCAATCCGGAGTCTCTATTGATATCACCGGAACCACAGGCTTAGGTTGTTCGTCATGTATGTTTTTCTTTCGAGGTAATTTTTCAGATTTGTCTGATGTTGGTCGTGAATCTTCAGAGAAACTATTGTTTTTGTGAATAGTATAAGAAATGTTTCCATATTCTTGTAGAAACGGACAAATTCCTAATAAATACTGACAAAAGTCTTTTCTGATACCAAACCACCCTAAAAATAGAAAATAAATTCTAATAAGTTGTATATTGAATCAAGCACAATACAATATAGGTACATTGTCGGAAAATATATAATCTATTTGTACAAGCTTTAGAAATAGGTAGATTTTTTCTATCCTGTTTTGCAGCGAGTGCAAATTAATTTTATATTTAATGACAATGTACATGTATTGTGTTTATCCTGCAATATCAAAAAATCCAAAACAACGGCCAGGTTGTCTGAAAATAGCTGAAAAAAGCGTTGTTCTAATCGTTTTCATTGACATCATCTGTGACGTCAGCGCTTATACTGTTACCGTTTCTTTCTGTTGCTCTACATGAATCAGATACCAGAAATGCTTTATTAAGTCCTGACTATAAATACCATTGAAGTTTATTTGACCCCCTTTGCTTCTCAAAATCACACAATTGCAGGATAAAATATATGTTCTCAGTGTGGGAAACCATTTTTTTCAAACACTCGCCAAAATGGCGAGTGGATTGAAACAAGTACTCGCCAAAATGAAATAGAGCTTGCCATGTTTGGAGAGTGACATTTTTTTTAAACTCGCCAACAAATACCAAATAAACAATACAGTAATGTTCAACAATTTATTTTGCAGATTTTGACAAGTCATTAACTTGGTCAAAAAGGATCAACACTCTCTTAAGAGCTGCACTGATCTCTTATTCCTCAATTTCGTTGTCTTCGTCTTCATCAAGTACGGAAGCACAGACTTTTAAGTTTTGATACGCGGTATAAAACATGTATGTCAAATCTGGTTCCGACACATATTTAACTTTTTGTTTTCGCGTAGGTTTTCGCTACGAATTCGTTTGAAATATTTCAAAACCAAATTATTGTATTTGCATTAATTTTAAAAGTCATCACATCTATTTTTTATGAAACAATATTTCATTTAATCGTGAAATCGACCTTGGCAAAATTATGCGGGTCGGGATTGTATACTTAATTTTTCTGTAGAGAAAGTGTCATGATCTCCAACGTTGGAGGTAAAGATAGATACGATACATGATGGAATGTTTTCTTATCGAGCAATGATTAATAAAATGTTGGATAAATGACACAGTTAACATATATTTTAACTGTTTGGGAGCTATGGTATTTTAAAGCTGTATACCAGTTATCGTGGCGAGCGTTTTCAAGTTCCTACTCGCCTTACAACTGTTACTCGCCAGACCGGCGAGTATAAAGTGGATTGTACTCGCCACCCGACATTTCAACTCGCCTTGGCGAGTTGGCGAGCGTTCGTTTCCCACACTGTGTTCTATAAACCTTGTACCGGTACCTGATAATCTACGTCTGAAATTTGTGAGTGATTGTTGTTTAATGCCAAGTGAGCAATTTTTCAGCCATATCATGGCGAGAAAAGGTTATAATTGAATGAGATGCTGATAATGTCTGCTTTGTACAAGACCAAAACGCTGAGTTGGATTTTTAAGTGCTAGCTCACTGAAACAACAGTCTGAAGATCTATATGTCAATAGTTTGAAGGTCGATGTCAAGTTAGATTTTTAAGTGCTAGCTCACTGAAACAACAGTCTGAAGGTCGATATGTCAAGTTAGATTTTTAAGTGCTAGCTCACTGAAACAACAGTCTGAAGATCGATATGTCAAGTTAGATTTTTAAGTGCTAGCTCACTGAAACAACAGTCTGAAGATCGATATGTCAAGTTAGATTTTTAAGTGCTAGCTCACTGAAACAACAGTCTGAAGATCGATAGGTCAAGTTAGATTTTTAAGTGCTAGCTCCCTGAAACAACAGTCTGAAGATCGATATGTCAAGTTAAATTTTTAAGTGCTAGCTCACTGAAACAACAGTCTGAAGGTCGATATGTCAAGTTAGATTTTTTTAAGTGCTAGCTAACTGAAACAACAGTCTGAAGATCGATATGTCAAGTTAGATTTTTAAGTGCTAGCTCACTGAAACAACAGTCTGAAGATTGATATGTCAAGTTGGATTTTTAAGTGCTAGCTAACTGAAACAACAGTCTGAAGATCGATATGTCAAGTTAGATTTTTAAGTGCTAGCTCACTGAAACAACAGTCTGAAGGTCGATTTGTCAAGTTAGATTTTTAAGTGCTAGCTCACTGAAACAACAGTCTGAAGATCGATATGTCAAGTTAGATTTTTAAGTGCTAGCTCACTGAAACAACAGTCTGAAGATCGATAGGTCAAGTTAGATTTTTAAGTGCTAGCTCCCTGAAACAACAGTCTGAAGATCGATATGTCAAGTTATATTTGTAAGTGCTAGCTCCCTGAAACAACAGTCTGAAGATCGATATGTCAAGTTAGATTTTTAAGTGCTAGCTCCCTGAAACAACAGTCTGAAGATCGATAGGTCACTCCACTCACACTATCCTGATTCTCAGTCAATTACTCCTTAATGCTGTGTGCAAAGCATAGAAGCAACATATGCCATTTTTATAGTCTTTAATTTGGCCTGACCAATACTTGAATACACAATCTACCATACTAGAATGGGGAAGGGTAACGGTTTTATGGTGTTTGACGTCACTTTCAACAAAATTTCAGTTATATTGTGGCAGTCAGTTTTATTGGTGGAGGAAACCGGAGTACTAGGAGAAAACCACTGATGATTGCTTCATTAAGGTCGTAAGTCGTAAACGTAGACGTAAGTGTACTAAGAGTTACGACCGTTTCACTAACAATTAGGATTTACGACTTGCGTGTATCTACCACCACTAACTTTGCGATCACTTTTTATTGTAAGTCGTAAATCATAATTGTTAGTGAAACGGTCGTAACTCTTAGTACACTTACGTCTACGTTAGACTTACGACCTTTAGTGAAACGGTCGCCTGATCTGCTTCAAATATTGTGGTAGCCAGTTTTATTGGTGATAGAAACCGAAGTACTCGGAGAAAACCACTGATCTACTGCAAGTCACTAACAAACTTTATCACATAATGTTGTATCGAGTACACCTCGCCATGAGCGGGATTCAAACTCACAACTTTAGTGATGATAGACACTGATTGCATAGGTAGTTATAAATCAAACTACCATACGATCACAATCATGACAGCCTCCTACCACACATGTACATAAATACACGTGTCAAGTAAATAAATTGAGGAATGATATATGTCATATTTTAATATATATATATGTCAACTGAAAATCATAGGACGGTGGAAGTGGTTACTATATACTTTGCTGTTTTTTTCAGGGAGCATAAAATTTAGTAATAATACTTACATTGATTACCTCCCTTAGCACCAAATGAGAGACATATCAACGTGATTAGAGAAATAAACAATGGAACTGTAATAGCAGTATACTTAAAATGATTGTCACCATCTAAACGATTGGCTAATAGTACCTAAAAATAGAAAATATAAATAGCTTATTCTCAATATCTAGACGATAATGTAACCAAAAAAAAATAATATTGAAAAAATGCGACTAGTGTAACTCAGGAAAGAGTAAATGGCATCATATTCAAAATTATACCCAAAAAATTTGATGTTATACAAAACTAAAGTTATCATCTAAAACCTTTTAATCTTTTTTTTTATATAAGGGGCATAACTCAAATAGTTTTAGCAATTAACAGTCTAGTCTACTTATAAAGGAAATTTTAGGGATAAATGAAATCTTTTTATTACATATATAACCAAACTTCAATATAACCAGATCTTATTGAGGGGGATAATTAATGAATTCAAGATAGCTGATTTTTCATCATACTGGACTGAACTGTATAACCATGTAGCCATCTTGCAAAATTATTGGATTAGGGTTATACTACTTAAGTGTCCCCTCAAGAGAAGCCACCTGTCTTATAAGGCCACATTTTCATTACATAATCTAACATTATAAAACGGGGAAGTCGACTACTGTATCATTTTTGGATTCAAATTATATATAGATTCTCCTTCAGTTGCCCGTGGGTTACGATATTTCTCCACTCAAGAGAGCTAAATTAAAAAATTTAACCACGAGCTGTGAGGCGAGAAATATCGTAACCCACATGAGCAACAGTTACTGAAGGAGAATTTGTTTCTCCCATTATTTAACACAAACTTTATTTCAAAAGCCGTCAAACGAGTCAAATGCGGGGAAAGGCATGAGACATTTTAATCCTCTATAGAGGATTACAGATTTTTCCACCACTGGTTCAGCGGGGTTAAATTGACATCAAAATGGGAGAAAACGTAATATCCTATCTTACCTCAAATACAAGTAATGGTACGACCATTAATGAATACCCAATGGCAGTGGAGATATTCCCACGTCTTTGTTGAGGAATGATATCAGGAGATCTTATTAATATTATGGCGAGAATTATTGCATACAACACTCCTATCATGGCTGTACACATTAATATCCATATTGGAATGAAGACAATCTACAAAGGAAAAAAAACAAGATGAACTGTGGGCTAATGTTCATTTATGATACCCCCGCATATATGTTCAATGTGTATAAAAACCAACTAAGTCGGCAAACAGGAAGTAGGAATGTGACGGATCCAAAAACGCTTCCCACGACATGGGGTACCTATATGAAGTTTGTAACCAAATATCAGATTTCTGCCATCAATAGTTGCTAAGAAAAATGCGACGAAAAATATCTTGGGACAGACGGAAGGACAGAGGTAAAACAGTAAACCCCCTCTCCGGTGGAGCGGGGGTATAATTACGGTTTAAGCAAGTTATATAATTGTAGATGTACATGTGAAGTATACAGTCTAACCTGTCTTATGTGTCCTTCCAAAGGATCATTGAAATAGGGTCACATAACACAGGAGGTCGCTAAATACAGGTTTAAGTACATATGTAATATTACAATGCAGTGTGAAGGAAAATAAATTAAAGTCACATAATACAAGTTATCATACAGCTATAATTTTAATCCAATCAAAAACACCCATTTAAGACATGTGACCATACATTATTTTTCCTGTATTGTACAACTGGAAGCTGTATTTTTTCCATATTGGACGTCCCGATAAGTCCGTATTTTTTTCGTATTGTACATTATGTAAGGGAAGTAACTCGTTGATTTTTGTCGTCTATTAATTAACATTAATTTACAATCAAATTAATTTGTTCGATATTTAACAGTTTGAGGGGAAAAAAAAGAAAGTTGCTTGGAATAATTGTTGATCAGTTATTTTGCTGTTTTTAATTCATTTTTAGAGTTTACGAGATCTGTATTGATGCAGAACATTTTCCTAATGAAATACTGTTGTGCAGTTGTTCTATTTAGACTGTATTAAAAGTTAAACATAAAATTGTTGTTATAGTATTGATCATTTCAGCTGTATAATACATAGGTTATTATACAGTGTTATGTACAATATGGAAAGATATTGTACTCGTCCGTATTGTATTGAAAACCCGTATTGGACTCGATGCCGGCTGCGTCTCGTTCACTACTGGTTTTTGGCGTCTCATCCAATACAGGTTTCTAATACAATACAGACTCATACAATATATTTCCATATTGTACATAACACTGTATAATAACCTATTATTATTGCCTAATATAGGTGGTTACTATCAACTGAGAACAAGATGAAATACACATGCTCATCAATATTTTTAACTACCGTTCATATTATTAATACATAAAAAGTTGTGACATAAGAGACAGTGGTAGCATATTTTGCAAAAAGCATAAAAGAAGTTAATATAAAATGTGCTCAATCTGCTCTTGTTCCATCCAATGCAGTGCCATGCAGCCACAAAATGTCCTATGCAGGGCATGAAGATTACCATTTCCCGTTTCCCGGGGAAAGTAACATGCTGATCGATATTTCCCGCCGGGAAAGTGTTATAAGTCTGTTGTTGCTCGTTGTTGTACTTTGCGGTTATCAGATACAATTGTATATCAGTTTCTGAAACTGGTTTACGATTTATTTAAGCCTGAATTCCGTATGTAAAGGTATAAAATTGTATGTACACAAGGTACCAGATATTGATGTGCGGCTTGCTGTTGAACTTTCAGATATTTTGAAATAAAAACTAAATTATAAATTAGATAATATGAGTAGGCACGGCCTATAGAGAGGACAGAAGTCAGTGAATATAATAATATTATGCCGGCTTCGTGGGCCTCAATGGGAAGGTAGAAATTTGGAAGGGAAAGTAAATTTTTTATTTCACTTTCCCTTGGGTAAGTGACTTAAAAAATAGTTCTTCACACCCTGCCTATGCAGGTTACAGTGGAATAAGTGTGGATCGTAACCTTGTCCTTGACTGGAGAAAAAAATATTTTGTGCCTCGACCCACTTATCAATTGGAATTGGCTGTTGTTTTATTAGTCCATGTGAAAATTGTGAGTTCCAATCCTGCTCATGGCTAGGTTTACTCAATACAACATTATGTGATCAAGTTTGTCAGTGACTTGCGGCAGGTCGGTGGTTTCCTCCACCAATAAAACTGACTGCCACGATATAACTGAAATATTATTGAAAGTTGCTTTAAACATTATAACACTGACCCAACCATATGCTATGTATGCCCCTGATTGTATTGTAATGCCGATTAGATTGTAATTGATTACAAAATTATCAGATTGAAGTATACCAATACAATGTACTTACCGCCCAACTCCACTGAATGACTTTATCTAACCGTAGAGACAGAAATATAAATTGTAGAATATTTACAGAACAAAACAGCTCCAGCTAAAAAAGACAATTAAAACAGTAATGTCAATAAATATCGGAAAAATGTTCAATATTCTTGCTCTTTAACCAACCATTTATTAAGGGGCTGTCATGGTCGTGATCGTATAGTAGCTGGATTTACAACTACCTGTGCAATCAGTGCCTATCACCAAATAATGTTGTGGGTTCGAACCATGTTCATGGCAAGGTGTACTTGATACAACATTATGTGATAAAGTTTATCAGTTACTTGTAATAGGTCAGTAGTTTTCTCTGGGTACTCCGGTTTCCTCCACCAATAAAGCTGACTGCCACAATATAACTGAAATATTGTTGAAAGTGGTGTTAAACACCATAACCCTAATGCTCCTATATAAACTTGTCTGGATTATACCGACTCTGGTTTTAGAAAATATTTTCAGATTAATTTTTTCAAAGCTGTATTATTTTCTATAAAAATCAGCAAAAGCCTTTTGAAAAGGAATTATGATCTTGCAACATCCATAACATATATCATACCATTTATTCAAATAGAACTACTGTTCAAATTCCACCTCATTTGGAGGATAAAAGCAGCTTAATTGTCTTTGTATATATGAATACCTGTTTGGCTCCCCTTTTTAATCTAATCAGTTTCATTACATTGTACTTACTTCAAAGGAGCGTTCATTTTTTACCGCCCACACACATATACCAATAGATACTACAGACATAAACATTAATGGTATAAACACGAGGATCCACGAGTGATGCTCCGTTTCTAAATTATCACAGGCTAAGATTTCAAACATTAATAACAGTAGATGAAGCCCAGTACAAATCACCATAGCTTTATATTGAACATAGCCATTCCCCTCCATTCTGAAAAAAAATTAAAGATTATTTCACATAATACCCATAACGATGGGAAAAATAAAAGTATTTGTGTACAAATATAGAGTTACATTTGTATATATAGATTTATCACAACACAAAGGCATATGAAATTTTTTTTTTTAAATAAAAAAAAAAGAATATGCAAATTCTAATTAAAATTAAATATTAATTACTGTAACGCAGAGCGTTACAAATGTCCCCTAAACGAACAATACACAAGATATGATCATAATATGGCTCCCAAACCATGGATATCAATTCCCAACATCAAAATCTACTTGGAAACCAATTTTCGCCCAAATTGGGAGGATTTTTGTATCTTGGTGGCCATTTTGGATTCAAAATGGCCACCATAGCAAACCAACGATGGATATCAATTCGCAACATCATAATCTACTTGGAAACCAAATTTCGCCCAAATCGAAGGATTTTTGTATTTTGGCGGTCATTTTGGATTCAAAATGGCCACCATAGCAAACCAACGATGGATATCAATTCGCAACATCATAATCTACTTGGAAACCAAATTTCGCCCAAATCGAAGGATTTTTGTATTTTGGCGGTCATTTTGGATTCAAAATGGCCACCATA
>MJUT01060724.1:463104-492176 GCA_002080005.1 Gigantidas platifrons
GGCCATTTTGTACCTTGGTTACCATGGCAACGGCCACCATTTTGAATGTTTTCACCCCCCCCCCCCCAAAAGCTGCCACACACTACGGTGGATATTCCTACAAAGTTTAATGAAGTTTGATGAAAGGAATCCAAATTTTTTTTAAATCCCCCCTTTTTTGTTTCCATGGCAACTGCAGCAAAGTTTGTGCAACCGATTCCGATTTTTTTTAGCTTATCTCATTCCATTAGATGTGGATGTTGTTCCTATTAAGTTTCATCAATTTCTGTTCGGCGAGTAACCTGCTGTGATCATTTTTGTGTTTTTCAATTTTTTGGCATTTTGGCCATTTCCATGGCAACGGCAGCCATTTTGAAAAAATTAAACCTAAAAGGCACAACTTCACATGGCATATGATATTCCTACAAGGTTTCATAAAGTTTGATCAAGGCATCTCCAAGAAATGTGTCGGACAAACTTTTGGCGGAAGAAGAATAATAATAAGAAACGAAGCAAACACAATATGTCTCCCAAACTTTGTTTGGGGGACATAGTTAGATGCTTTCAGATCTTTTTTCCCCTTTTATTTAACCCTACATTAGTGGATCTTCAGGAATAGCAAAACAAATATCAAACAAATATTAATTTTTAATTCTATTAGGATCTGCTTGCAGACATTTTTGATGAATCTTATGTGCTTGATAAATGATGTGTGATGGATTGATAAAGAAACACTTACATGTACGGTAAATCTTTGTACATGTAGGTAAAGGAACACTTATAGTAAATCGCAATACTGAGTAAGGTCGTGTTTGATTACAATGGATCCGAAACCGGATTTGAAAACCATTATGTTTTTTGACACGGAACCAAAACCGGATTCGAGAAACTGCAAAACGTGCTCCGAAGAAGGATTTCCCGGATTCAAGATGGCCGAAAAGGAGCATGTAACCAATGTAACAGGCATGGATGCAGTCTGATTTTTTTTTTTTAGAAAACTTTCTTTTGAACTTTTTCATTATAGAAATGTATTTTCCACAACATATTGACTTGCTTGTGATTGTCTGGACGAAAAAACATGACATATGAACAGTTTCATGGCATAACCATAACCGGATTGGGTTTCACCGCTTGATTTCAAATGATGGTTTTTGGAAACCGGATTATGAAACCATCATTTGAAATCAAACGGTGAAACCAAATCCAGTTATGGTTATGCCATGAAACTGTTCACATGTGATGTTTTTTTCGTCCAGACAATCACAAGCAAGTCAATATGTTGTGGAAAATACATTTCTATAATGAAAAAGTTGAAAAGAAAGTTCTTTTCTAAAAAAAAAAAAAAAAAAAAAAAAAATACAGACTGCATCCATGCCTGATACATTGGTTACATGCTCCTTTTCAGCCATCTTGAATCCGGGAAATCCTTCTTCGGAGCACGTTTCGCGTTTCTCGAATCCGGTTTTGGTTCGAATTCCGTGTAAAAAAACATATTGGTTTTCAAATCTGGTTTCGGATCGATTGTAATCAACCACGACCTTAGTCTTATTTATTATGTAAAAATTTAATTTGAAAATTTTGAAATAAGAACCTTAAGAACCTTTAAGATAAAGACGTTTCTCAATTTTTAATGCCATTAAAACACATTGGTTTCATAACAAAAACATCGACCAACACTTATATCAGAGCTTATTATTATTTTTTTTTAAATATCAACTACATGTAGTTAGTTACCTGTATTGTGGATTTTTCCACCAGATATAACTGCCTACACCTGCACCAGCCATCACTACCATCTTCCAGATCCATATCGGCAAGAATATGACCCAGTAACTCCACTCGATGGTGTTATCCAATCGTAAGGCAAATAAGATCGAGAACAGCAGTACACATGAAAATACAAGGAATTTACTGAAAAATAAATACAAAATGTGCACATTTATCAATAATTTGTAAATTTTCCAAGGACTAGGGGTCGCCATGGTTGCGAGCGTTTGGTAGTTGAATTCTATTCTGTGCAATCTATCCGTGTCTATCACCATTAACATTGTGAGAACTTTCGAACCCTGCTCAGGCAAGATGTCGTACTCTATACCACATTATGTGATCAAGTTTGTCAGTGACTTGTGGCAGGTCGGTCGTTTTCTCCAGGTACTCCGGTTTCCTCCATCAATTAAACTGACCACCACGGTATATACATGTAACTGAAATATTCATATTGTTGAAAGTGGAATTTAATACCATAACCCCCTTCAATAATTTGCAAAATTTCCATTTGATCTTTACAGAAAATTATACATGATAATATCTGTTATCATTTGACGAATGATATACAAACATATGATCAATTTGCTTAATTCATTTTCACACAAAAAAATCAATGATAGTATATAGACTTAGTTAGCTATTTTAAAATGTCTGTCTAAATTTAATCTAGGATGTCAGGTTGTTTGTCATTGAAATATTACAAATGAAGACTTATAGAACTAAAAGCTCCTGCAATTTTCCTGATGATGTAAATTTAGAATCACTGTATACAAGGTCATTTAATGTTTTTTCTCTTTATTACTTTTTGTTTTATGTATTCACTGTTTTTATTTTTTTACCTTTTAACCGTGGCTTAACAAATGATATTCTTTGACAGGATAATTAATAAATATACTGTTTAATGTCATTGCTTTAAAATGGTAATTAAAGTGCTAGCGAAGTTCATCCTAGTGTAAATAAGAATCCGGGTCATTTCACCCTCATTTATTAATAGTGCTTTAAAAAATGAAATATGGAAAATACCATTGCAAATATTCGTATTTTGGATGTTGTAAGGTTTGTTCATGGGTACTTTATTTTTGTCTTCCTCATAATATTAACATGTAATCTTGACGTGTTTAATATTATGTATGGCTTCACTTTCATTGTCTGACACCAGATTAAATGTGTAAAATTTGTTTGTTCACTTTCATTGTTTGACACCTAAGAGCAACGGCAACAGTTGTTTGGTATCATTTCCGTTTAGCAGAAAAAAACAACTTGACATATTTTAAACTTTGCAAAGGAGATAAGAACCACAGAGTATTGTATGTACTTTACCTATGCGGAATTTCCCTGTAAAACCATACAAAATCTGATAATTTATTATTGTTCAATATCCGAGAAATTAGCATATGAAGGAGAGTTTGATGTCTCCGTTAGTCGATTTTGTCATATTTTGTTGCCATTCTGTACACACAAGTGAATCTAAACCCCATCACGATGATTCTTTATTGAGAAAAATATTCTCCCTTTTGTGTCAACAATATTCCACTGAAAAATCATGCAAATTAACTGTTCCCAGCGGAATGTTGATATTAACTCCGTTGTTTATCAAGTATTTTTTATTATTTTGATTCTATTTTTATGTTATTATTTTTTTAATAAATAAATAATTACCAAAAAATTTTCGAAAAAGACTTCATCTATTATAATATAATAGCGATTAAGTGGGGCAAATCGACTCACTTTCCGGGGCGAACAGGTAATCGGGGCGAATAGTAATGTACAGCTTTTTTTTGCTAAACCTGACTCCTGAGATATTACTATATAAATAGTCCACTAAACAGCATACACAGAAAACTAAAGATTGAACAACACAAACCCTACAAAAAAACAGGGGGGAAACTCAGGTGCTCTGGAAGGATAAGGAATTCCTGCTCCACTAGTGGTGCTTGTCATGCTACTCTTGTTACAAACCATGTGATAAGTCATGAATGAGGAAAGGACCAGACAGTGATTACAACAAGCAGAACATATGTGTGATCATTTGTGACACAGATAGTATCATATGTTGTGTTACTTTTGTATTTAGTACAACAAACAGAACATACAAAATGTATCCATGCGAACCATAGACATTCCGTAACGGAACCTCAAAAATGTCATGATGGTAACTATAAAAAAATCAGACTTCAACTTCACCACTCGGAACCAGGGCTCACCACACATAGTAAAAACAGGGCGACTTGACTTCTCTCTCAGCTGACTTAAAGGCAAAGTGAGGGAAAGTCTGGGAGACTTCCGAAAATCGATCCCAATTTTAACGTTTCTTTTCCCACTACTGCATGTTTCCCTACCTTTCACAAAACGAACGTGTGCTGCACCACGATCTTAAAAAGGATGCAATTAACGAGTTTGGAATAAAATATTGAACATCAAGCCCTGTATGGGTCATATTTCAGGAACATGGGAGCTTCTTTTACGTGAATATTGAAGAAAAAGTATGATTATTGAAAATTTATAGGCGACGTCTCAAAATAACAGGGCGACTGAAATTTTGCTTTTGGGCCGAGTTGGAGCGACTTCAGAGCCGTGAAGGCAACTTTGTCGCCCAAATCGCCTGGTTTGGTGAGCCCTGGGAACCATGTGTTCTTCAGCTTTCTTAATTTAGCAGTATCGTCGTGCATTGTAAAGTCGAGGGTCTGGCATTTTGCATATTCATTAGATGACATCGTAGCGAGTATGTGACCTTGACTGCCAAACAATAATAATGATGACCTAGTTGGTTTTAAATTTAGATTTAAATAAAGAAAGAGTAAAAAAAATATTGTATATATAGTATATAGGGGAAGTTATGAAATGCATTTTGCCCCAAAATGTAAACAATCGTCATTAGGCCTAAACGGACGCAAAGTGATACGCTTCGTGGATATTTTTCTACACTGGACATGTTTTTTTATACATCCATATTGTAAGAACCTTCATTCCGAGCATTTTACAAACGTATGGGCCATTTTTTCACTGACGTTCATCATCTGAGTTTGTTACAGTCGACATGGTGGTACATGTACTCTTCAGCAGTGAATGAAAAGTTCTAATTTCGAGTCAACAACGGCAATTTTCCGGATCAGGACAAGACATCAAGGGATTCAAGATATCTAGCACATACGTAAAGTTGTGTACCCCTACTTAAAATGTATGCAGAAGCAAGGTTTTGCTGAATTTTCTTACTATGAAACAAGCTACAAAACGATATCATCAAATTTTTGTGTCATTTTCATATTTTGTGCCATTTCAACTTTGTAGATTACATTTTTTAATCTCCCCTTATATTCGTACAAGCGAAACATTGAACAGTCAAATATTGCTTTCTAAATTTCTCAAATGATCTAATTAATTGATTAAAATTCATATGAAGTGATTACCGCTAAATTTATGATTTTACAGATGCTTTGAAATAGTATTTCTCATCCACTGCTGAAGAGTACCACCATGGCAACTGTAACAAACTCAGATGCTGAACGTCAGTGAAAAAATGGCCCATACGTTTGTAAAATGCTCGGAATGAAGGTTCTTACAATACGGATGTATAAAAAAACATGTCCAGTGTAGAAAAATATCCACGAGGCGTATCACTTTGCGTCCGTTTAGGCCTAATGACGATTGTTTACATTTTGGGGCAAAAATGTATTTCATAACTTTCCCTATATACTATATATATATACAATATTTTTTTACTCTTTCTTTATTTAAATCTTTGAAATTCAAGCGACTGTGGAGTAATGGAGTAGGAAATGTTTAGAATTTACTGAGTCTGAGTAGACTGAGATGATACTACTTGAATCCGGGTCCGTTCGCCCTAAAGGTGGGTCCGTTTGCCCTAATAATTATAATTATGTAGGGTATTAAAAATAATAGAAAAATAAGTGATATTCGATTGCTCATAGATAATAAATTAAGAAATTTTAAATATGCGGCATGTTAAAATGTACAGTCAATGGACTAGAATTTACGCTATATATTTCATATAACCACATTGTTCAAAAAAAATATTTTGAAGTCATTTCTAAACTGGTTTTGATAATTTTTGCAACAGAATAAGAAGAAATATTAAAGATTATTTGTATATTTTAGCATGATTTTCCGTTAGATTTCCTTTATTTTCTTATGATTTAAAGACAATTTTTGTTTTTTGTCGTCAAATTTGCTATGTACTGTATTATTACGAAAGTGACCAATGTATATGTCCACGGACTGTATGTTTCGATAATGGGCAAAGTTAAACATTTCAGTCCTTGAAATAAGTGAAGCAGGTAACGATTAGTGAAGCCACAGAGTCGGTAGAAAATGTAGGATATTAAAAATAATTGATATGCTAAAGTGTATGTTTCTAGTTAAACGTTTCAATCCTTGGAATGTGGGTTTGCTGGTGTCTCTGGTTCAGTATCTATCTCTAGTAAAGGCTCTGTTACAGGCTCTGGCTCTGAATTCTAGACACTTCGGCACCGGGACAAATCGGCACCTATGCGAGACATTTCGGCACCGGGACAAATCGGCACCTATGCGAGACATTTCGGCACCCGGACAATTCGGCACCTCAAAAAGACAAATTGGCACTTGTGGTTTTTTTTCTTGGATTTTACGTACAAAACTTCCAATAACCTTGAACCAATTCCAAATTTTCGGAAAAGATCCCGATCATGCCGATTCTAATCCTGATCCACATTTAGTTATTGATGAAAAGAAACGGCTCATATTATTTGTCTTCTTGGTAATGTTAATGTTTGCCTTGTTTAATATTATGGCAAGAATTGTGATTTTGATGTTTTGTAACATATTATTTGTCTTCTTGGTAATGTTAATGTTTGCCTTGTTTAATATTATGGTAAGAATTGTGATTTTGATGTTTTGTAATACTTTTTTCTGTATTTTATCATTTATCGGAATACTTGTGGAAAATCCCGTTTAAATTACTGGAATTTACGCCAGGTATGACATTTATTTAAAAAGTAAGTCATAGGAGTGCATGCATAAACACTTCATATTTCTTGTCCTCAATTTTCGAAATGCTTTTGATCTTAATTAAGAGAGTTAATAATGGCTTCTTTTAAAGAATATTTAAATCAATTATGTTTTGATTGCATTTAAACGATCATTGATGTTTTTGTTTAACTTTCTTTTATTTAAAAAAAAAAAGCTAATCACGTTTGTTTGAAAGAAAATGCGGTACCGATTTGTCCTGATACCGAACTGTCTTGTTACCTCTGGCTCTGGCAAAGGCTCCTGCTCTGTGACAGACCAGTAGTTTTTTTCGCATGGTCTGCATATAAATTGCAACTGGTTATCTTGTCTTGCAAGATTGTATTCCTGAAGTGTGATGCCTGTGTCACATAATCTACATGTATGTTGCCACCTTTCACATATGTTGCACGAAATAGCATGCTGTTTTACTCATACCAAGCTTACAAGTCACTACAGAACCAACGCCATCAATAAATGAAAACAAAGAGATCAAAGAAACAATAATCCCCAATCAATAATTGTAATTATGAAATCAACAATCATTCATTTTATCGAATAAACTAAAGGCTATAAATTTCAATTAAGCATTTCAAACAATATACGTAATAATTGCTTGAAAATAGCTTTAATTAATTTCCATATTTTTTCATATCATTACTTCTATATTTTAAATTAAAATATCCATTGTGTTAATTAAAATACGTTTTAATAATCAGGGCGAACGGACCCACTTCGGCCACTTGTAGGGCGAATGGAACCAGGGCGAACGTGTAGTTAGGGCGAACTGACCCGATACCATACTACCTCATCAAAGCTATTGATAATTTACACACCTAGGATTAAAATCCTGGAAAAGATTCCTCAAATTCATTGTAAGATTTTAGTTTTCTTCTCATCTCAATTATAAACGCAAAACCAGTTAGACAGCCTTTGAGAAGAAAACAAAAAATCCCTTACGACATTGACAAAATATCAATACATTTTTGGAAAAAAATATCATGCACAATTTTTGCGGCTTTTGTGAAATGATTACTGCGTAAACTTAATTTGAACAGAATCTACGTATATGACGAATACGTTGATTTAAACGTTATCGGTTTTTATTTAATTTGATTATTGTTTATTACGTAAGCGACATTCAACTTTCATTTTGCAAAACGAAACAGACAAAAGTGGAAAGATATGAACGGTTTTTGTTTGTTTGAATGGAACCAATTGACTATATTTTAGAAATGATGGAAATCGGGAACAGTTTGCAAGCCGCTGTTTTTGATGGAGATATTGATCTTGCCATAAATCTGTTGGAAAATGGAAAATTTGATTTGAACAAACAAGATCAACAAGGTCGCACCTTGCTACACTACACAAGCTGTAGGGGACAACATGACATGATTGAACTTCTTCTTGAGAAAGGAGCTGATCCAAATATTAAAGACAAGAATGGCAATACACCTTTACATTGGTGTGGACATGTTGATATCTTTGAACTTTTGATTTTTTATGGAGCTCGGGTAGATGAAAGGTTAGTTCTTGTAGTTGTACATGTACAGACAGTTATCCTTCTACTTCCTAGTTAGCTGTGTAGCTCTAAATGGTACTTATTTTAGTTTTTTGGGTTTTTTTTGCAGACCATAGATGGATGGGCAGCAAATAAAATAAGGACGATTTAGAGCTACCATGCCACATGCAGCTACATGTACATGTACTTCCTAGTGAGACTGAGAATCATTTAACCCTATCCTGTTCGCTTCCTGAGTACTTTTGTACCTATTTCTGTTCGTCCTGCATTTCTCTCCTATTTTTCATAGTAAATACATGTACATCTGTTTTAAAGTTATAATTAGACTTCCTTTACTGATTGTGTAACCCAGGGCGAACAGGTAAAGGAGTGAAACAAATTCTTCTTCTTCCGATATACTGTAGTTAATTCCACCATCTGGTATATTATTGAACTAGTGTGTCGTGCATGCAAACCCTCTATCTACAAGTGCAGATAAAACCATATACAATTAAAAACATTTAGTCTCTGTTGACTTGATACAAAAATGTACATGTACCTTCAAGTGGCCGCCGCCTTCAACATGCTGAAGATTATGTCACATGTACTGTGATTATAGGCTATTAAGAAAATGTATACATGTACTTCAGTAACATATTTACAGTATTAACTTTGACCTATATTTTTTCAACCTACATCAGAAACCAATAAAATGGTAACAAGTTGTTACAGTCAATAAGTGGTAACAAGTTGTTATGGCACCCAATCCAATCTTGCCCCAAGTGGTAACAAGTTGTTATGGCACCAATCCAGTCTGGTCCCAAGTGGTAGCAAGTTGTTATGGCACCCAATCCAGTCTGGCCCCAAGTCAGGTAACAAGTTGTTATGGCATCCAATCCAGTCTGGTCCAAGTGGTAACAAGTTATTATGGCACCCAATCCAGTCTGGCCCCAAGTGGTAACAAGTTGTTATGGTACTCAACCCAGTGTGGCCCCAAGTGGTAACAAGTGGTTATGGCACCCAATCCAATCTTGCCCCAAGTGGTAACAAATTGTTACAGCACCAATCCAGTTTGGCCTCAAGTGGTACAGTAACAAGTGATTATGGCACCCAATCCAGTCTGGCCCCAAGTGGTTATGGCACCCAATCCAGTCTGGCCCCCAGTGGTAACAAGTGGCTTTCTAAACATCCTTTTTTATTTTGAAAGATACATAAAAATTAATAATAATTAAGGAAAAAAATTTAAATATAATGTATGATCTTGATGTACAAATGTAATTAGCTGTCAAAGTTGGGATTTTTTCCACAATAAAATGAATGGCCGTGATATTTCACAAGTTTATCTCTTGCTTTATATGTTTCTGATTGAAGGAAGTGTAACTCAATACTGTAGAATAGTACACAAAAATTAATATCTGTTCCACAAAGACGATGTTGCCAACCTGCAACATGAAATTCATAATGAATCATACTCATGATCAAGTGCTTGATTCCTTGGTCGAACTAGAAGAAATTTTGAGTTGTTTTTCTTAGCCTGGGTAATATTATATCCACATTTGTTATCAAAACCAATTTGTTTGTTTGTTTGATGGTGTTTAATGCCACTTTCAACAATATTTCAGTTTTATCATGGCAACCTCTAAGGTTAGATAAAGTCATTCAGTGGAGTTGGGTGGTAAGTATACCAATCTTCAATCTGATAATGTTGTAGTCAATTACAATCTAATCGGCCCTACAATACAGTCGGGGAGATAGGACGATAGGGTTGGGTCAGGGTTATTGTGTTTAATGCCACTTTCGATAATATTTCAGTTATATCGTGGTAGTCATTTTTATTGGTGGAGGAAACCGGAATGCCCAGAGAAAATCACCGACCTGTCGCAAGTCACTGACAAACTTTATCACATAATGTTGTATCGAGTACACCTCCCCATAAACGGGGTTCGAACTCACAACTTTAGTGGTGATAGACACACTGATTGCTTAGGTAGTTGTTAATCCAACTACCGATACCATACGATCATGACCAAGGTGACCCCACAGGTGTTATGTAACCTATTGCCGTCCTATATATATTAAAGTTAATCTTATACAATAATTTTTGTCCCGAATATATCTGAAATACAGCTCGCTGGACGTTAAGTAATACTCAATCCATAAATTTTTCAGGAATTGTCTTGGAGCAACACCAAAAGACATGGCACGGAGAAGAGGTGTGGATAAAGCCATGATACATGTATTTGAACAGTATGAAAAGAAAGACGACACGGACAAAACCCAAGGTGTCAAAACATTGCTACATGAATTCAGCGATGAAATGGGTGTGAAAAACTTTATATTATTGATCCTCGGGCTTTTATTTATATCAGTTTACGTTGCTTATACAATTACAGGATTTTCTTCACATCTGAGTCGATCACAACCTATTGTATTACATTGATGATAAAAAGATAATTCTAACATCATGGAAGCCAGAATGTGTTGGGAGTTTTAACATGGGTTGGCGGATATTAGTATTTTATCTCGAGCCAACTCCGAACACATTCTGCCTTCTATGATTTATTTCTTACTCAGTTAACACAGAAACTTCTAAGAACCATAATCAGCTATTTGGATATATCCTGTTCTGTTAAATTTTACCGTAATTGATTGTATATAGTATGCTGCCATTAATCATTATTATTACTCTATTTTTTTCAACTGGTTGGGCGTGGCTTAACACAGGTTGTCTGATTACAGGAAAGTCCATGTATTTAGGAGGCTCAGGTTACCTTATCAATTTCATTTATACAGCTATATTCAGTCGTGCGTGTATGATCCAATCTGTGTATTTAAATTACACCCTTGTGCGTTCTATTCCTTTTGTATGAATTGATTTCGGTGACACTGCTGAATACAGTTCAATAATGTCAATAACGGGAAGTGCCCTGTACATACACAAAATAAAATCGAATGCTCTCATGTAAATGTAAAGGTCAACTCCGCCCGACCAGTTAAATAAAATACAAATGTATTAAGAAAGTAGAAAAAGTGGTCGCTGGTTTTCTCGGGGCACTCCAATTTCCTCCACCAATAAAACTGACTGTCACAATATAATTAAAATATTTTTGACAGTGGCATTAAACACCATATATTGTGTATTTTATTTAATACAAAAACATTTTTTTATGAATTATACTTTATATAATATTAGAAAGTTTTGATTCATGCACAATGTATTATTTTTTTTGATATTTTGAAAAACTATTGTATCCATATTACAATGTCGTAATGGTCGTGATCGTATGGTTGTTGGATTTACAACTACCTACCTATGTAATCAGTACCTATCACCACTAACGTTACGAGTTTGAACACCGATCATGGCGAGGTGTACTTGATACAACATTATGTGATAAAGTGTGTCAGTGACTTGGTACACAGGGTTGCTCCACAAATAATACTGACTGCTATGATATAACTGAAATATTGTTGAAAGTGGCATTAAATACCATAAAACTGAACCTAATACCAAACCTACCGTAATTGATTGTATATATAGTACACTGTCATTTGGAAATATCCTGTTTTGCTAATTTACCGTAATTGATTGTATACTCTGCTATACAAAAAATGTAAATCCTCATAACCTCAATATTTAGATAGTAGAAAAAAAAAGCAGAAAAGGAGGGAAGACAATTGAATTAAGTCTATGGTATGTAAATTTATCTCGGTTTATATATTGTGTATTGTATTTATAAAAACCCAACATTTTTATGAAATAAATTTTTTGGACAGTTTTGATTCGTGCACAATATGAATTTTTTGGATATTTTCAATAACTATTTGATCCATATTGCAATGTTTAGTAGCATATTCTTTGTGTGAAACTATCTCTCTTAAATGAAAATAAAGGAAGTGATGTAAGTAAAAATGAACAACGATCTACAAAACATTACACATAAAACTAAAGATCGAGTAACACGAACCCCACTAAAAACCAGGGGTGAACTCAGGTGCTCCGGAAGGGTAAGCAGTTCCTGCTCCACTAGTGTTACTCTAGTTACTAAATAAGTCTACAGTGGAGGTCACATTGTGCCTCTGATGTCTCGACATAAAAAAGTTCTTAAAAAGGCCGACTTAATCTAGATAGGTTTATATTGTACTAAGATAAGCTGTTCAGAATAATTATTATTGTTATTATTTATAAAATCAAAGATGTACTTTTTGAGGTCACTTGATGACCTAAATCATTTACATATTGTATTGATTGTAATTTGTTATATTGTGATTGTGTATTTTGTAGTGTACTTAAACAAGAATTTTCTATTTGTTCAAAATAAATTCATATTTATACTTCATTTGTATAGGGTTGATTGTTCCGTGTGAAGAACTCAAATAGTTAGCCCTCTATTGTTATCATCTGTATGTAAAGTTTGTATTTGAATCTTCTCTTCTAAAATCTTTGAGGGCTGTCGTGGTCCTGATCGTATGGTAGCTGGATTTACAACTACCTATGTAATCAGTGTCTATCACCACTAACGTTGTGACTTCGAATCCTGCACATGGCGAGGTATACTTGATATAACATTATGTTATAAAGTTTGTCAGTGACTTGAGGCAGGTCGGTGGTTTTCACCGGTTACTCCGGTTTCCTCCACCAATAACACTGAATACCACAATACAACTGAAATATTGTTGAAAGTGGTGTTAAACACCATAACCCTATCACCACCCC
Organism: Gigantidas platifrons; assembly: GCA_002080005.1. NCBI lineage: Eukaryota > Metazoa > Mollusca > Bivalvia > Mytilida > Modiolidae > Gigantidas > Gigantidas platifrons. The sequence goes on from MJUT01060724.1 coordinate 476,070, forward strand.
TAAATCTTCGAACTAATGGTATATGGATCCAGATGTTTTGCCTGTCCCGTGCCAGGACCTGGATTTACAATGCCATATGTCATGGTCTTTTTTATATGTTCAATGATTTATGGCAAGAGTTGATTATTTGTTTTGCTGATATTAGTGGAATTATTGACCATCACTTTCTTTCCATAATTTTATTGGATTATCTTTTATAATGTTTTGTGTTTTTTTTGTCAATCAGAACTCCATGTCTGCCACTATCATACATACTGTATAGGACATTCCAGAGTTGTTTTCCAGTGGTCTTAATCCAAGATCAAGTTTATATTTGTTTAAACTGCTTATCCGAAATCATGAATTTAGGTGAACCTTGGATCACTGTTTACTTTTGCTTCATTTTTATTACGGTATATTGGAAAATGGAGATTTTTGTGATTTTTACTGATATACTTAAGTGGAGGTACCCACATGAAATAGTATGATAAATCGCATCGGTGGTGTAATGGTTAGCGTTCTCGCCTTGAGTGTGATAGATTGTAGGGTCGAGTCCAGGTCGTATCAAACTAAAGACTATAAAGTTTGTATTTGCTGCTTCTCAATTGAGCATTCTGGTTAGCTCTGAATCAGGATAATGTGTCAGAGAGGGGCGACATGTCTACCCTTGGACTGTTGTTTCAGTGAGCTAACACTATAAAGCTCCAACTAAGCGTGTTGGTCTAGTACAAACTGGACATCATCCTCGTCTTATTGAAATGTAACTTGTTCTTGCCATGAAATAGCTGAAAAGTTGCTCATTTGGCGTTAAACGATAATCACTCACTCACTCATATAATATTCCAGTGATAATTCTTTTGTATTCGTAGGCAAATTGACAAACAAAAAAAACAAAAAATCGTAAGCAGGACAGCTTTAATATAAACATTGACTTGAAGCCTGACAAGCGTTGGTCACATAACACTAAAATGAATGTTTTTAGAGTTGCTATGGCAACTGTTTAGCCAAAAATATAAAGCAATAATACACCTTAACATACATATCTACCATAATATATTATTTATATACAACAATATCCATACAATATAAAATTTACCATTAAATTCTTTTACAAACATTTTTTTTTATTAACATCCATTATCAGTTTTATTTCCATCCTCGTCAAATTTTTATTTCTTCTTCTTCTTCCAAGTACGGGACTAGGCTCTAAGGATAGAGTGGGTAACGTCCCGAGATGAAAGTGTTCATTTAAAGTGGAAATCACCTATAGTGTATTCCCAAACTTTCATTTTCTAGCTGCTTGGACCAAGACTGACACATTTTGTTCTCAAATATTTTCCAAAAAAAAAAATTATTTGTCCAGAGATGAAAGTGTTTACTATTGAAAAAAGAGGTGACCCCTCATGCAATGCCCCTTCACCTTCATGAACTAGCTGTTTGGACCAAATTTTACACATTCTATTTTCAAATATTTGTCTTCACCTCCAAACCTTATCTTCATATCAATCAAAAATTCTAATCATTCATTGGTTAATTCTATAATGTGATGTCACCATAGACAGAAGATTAGTCCAGGCCCCGGCGCCACTATACTTGACAATTTACTTAAGTCTGAGAATATTCTCAAATAAGGAACTCAGCCAATCAAATTTGAGTATTTCCTTATTTGAGAATATTCTCAGACTTAAGTAAATTCTCAAGTTTTGTGGCGCCGGGGCCAGAACTTATACATTTTTCTTTTGATCTCATCAAATGAAATTGTCATCATAAAGTGACCGACTGTGATACTGAAAATGATTGGTCAGTGTGACATCAAACACGTTACCCAATGTATGTCGTTAGCGACAAAGGGTATAATAATGCCTGAAGATCTCTACATACATTACTAGTATCATAGCTTGTTCTATCGGACTTGCTGCAATACTAGCAATAATGTCTGTCTTGAATTTCATTACAGCAATTACTCTCTATATATCACAACAGTACTTTTTATTATGGGGGGGACTGTATCTCATAAGGTTATATCAAGTACACCTAGACACGGTGTGGGAGTGAAATCTTACAATTGATAAGATACTAACTCCTCTATCAACTTCTTTGGTGATTTTATATGAAAATGATATTCTTAAATATAAAATATACAAGTATATTATCTTAAAACAGAATGAATGTGAAAAATAGCAGGAAGTCTTCATTTGTATGCACAACTTATAGGATTGAATGAGAATTTAATGAATGCAAAAAACCTGAATGAACAAATGTTTTCAAAAATTTTAAAAAGATTTTAAATAAAAAAAAGTTCTCTTATAACCTTGTGAGTTTTTATAGTATGTTTTTTTTTTTAATATAGGTCACCTTGTAAATATAATATACAGATATATCAAGTTTGAGAGGGGTATTTTTCGCAAATACCCCTCCCAAACATGATATATCTGTTTAATTACACCGAATATTATTTAGAACACTGGCTAAATAAATAATACCTTTTGTTTGTCGTTTTCAGGACCTAACATGATGTACCGGTATCTGTTTAATTCTACTGAATGATGTTACATAAAACGCACAACTGATAACGTTTTACAAATTTTGTTACAAGCGTCTCGCTGAAGGGTAAAAACGGCAAATACGATTTTGCAATAAAACGCACAACTGATAACGTTTTACAAATTTTGTTACAATCATCTCGGTGAAGGGTAATTATTAGGCAAATACCCTGGCAATGGCGGAAAAGCTGAAAAAACAAAGAATTGGTAAAAGAAAATACCCCTTTCATCAACCAATCAGAAGACAGCATTATGATATAAGGTGTAATTATGATTACAAATCTTATTACAGGGAACATATAGTATGCAAATTCAATAATCGATTTTTGAGTGACAGGACGATTACAATATAGATTGCCTTATAAAGGAATATCTATGATATATTCAAATCTTAAAACTGTGTCAAACACATTGATCAAAATACAAAACAAAAAAAATGTCTATAGTATACACAACAAATGAAATGCATTACAAAAAACATAATTTCATAGATATTAATATATTTGAGAAAATTTACAATCCCTCTTAAAAAATAAAAAAAAATCATACACAACAACAAAAAATACAAGAATAAACAAACAATAACAAATTTGTACCCTATATTTATACAAATTAGTCAAGTGAATACCCTGACTGTTGATAAAAATTAACAAAAAGATCTCCAAAGGGGAGATAATTCAGAAAAATGGTAGAGCTGGAAGGGGAGATAAGTCCAGCAAAATGTTCAAATATCCAAACCGAAAAGGTTTAAACAAAATTTTACTTGACTAATACAGAAATCATATTTAAATGTTTGGTTACAATTGATTATGCCTAAATAAATATGCCTTTCCTTTCCTAAATTAATTATTAAAATGTCTAAGTGTATGAAAAAATTAAAATATTCTTTCTGTCCTTCTTATTACTTTGTATGAAAGGCTATTGATATAATCACAATAAACTGTCCATTTTTAATTGTGGTTCTAGCTTAATAAGAGTTCATAAAAATACATATTCCATTTTTTTTTAAGCAATACATTTTAAAAGTTGCTCTGAATGATATTAATCCCTCTAATCTTATTCACCCCTCACTGAATCATAAATATACAAACAGATCATAACATTTTGATTTAAAATGCACCAATTTCAAAAAACATAAATTTTAACATCTTAACAACATAAATAATGATATGTAAATAACACTATTTACAATACAATAGCACCATGTAGAATGTTGCATTATGGGGGAAACAGAAGTCTCCTGCAAATTCATAAAAAATATGGAAACTTAATTCACTGTAAGTTTAACAATAGCATGTAAAGTTATTTATTTAGCACTATAGCTGTAAAAGATTTTAAAAGCCTGGATTTAAAGCTGACATTCTATGAAAATTAAAATAATAATGAGACATCTACAAAATAATCAAAATAAGTGTTGATAACAAATACAGATGTACAAAATGTTAGTGAAGGAAATCTTATTATCAACAGACCTTTTGCACTTTCCTGATTTAATTTCAAAACTATACTTTTTTTTATAGGAGTAGTCTCCCCTTTTGACAGGCAAAAAAGTATCTGTTCCAGAAAGAGCAACAGAAACGACAAAGAATACGAGTGTAATTTTCTGATAATTTGTAGATATTTGAACTTTGTGAAATATCAGCAATAGCAACTACAACATTTAAATATTGTGTATATTATGCCATAAAAATATGTTATAAGCATTGCACTTTGCATGAAAAGGGACCTTTTGTCTATCTTAAAGGAAAATAACTATTATAAAAATGTATAAAAACATATAATTTTAAAATCAAGTCGAAAATGTGGAAATGGTATACAGTCAAACTTGCCCTAACGGTCACCTCTCTTTTCCGGTCACTGCCAGGTCCCCCCGTGGATTTTTATGTAATAAATTAACTTAAATTAACGGTCACTTCCTTTACGCAGCCAACGGCCAGAAAAATATGTCCTAATAAAGTTAAAATACCTATTTTAACGGTCATAAATATATTTTTTTGTTGTTTGCGGATAGCATTCGTGATTAACACAGTATTGATTTTTGCTACACGTGGAACTCCCACGCTGAGGAAAAACGTTGAGAGATACGAATGGTAAAGGTGAATGTCATATTTAATGATATCCGGTTATTGATCTGTTTGACACCTTTATTTACAGGTAAATAATTAAGGTGTTGATGATTATACATGTACAACAATTATCCTCTGATTGATAGTTAATTGGGGATAAGGAATGTGTTTGTGGCACACGCTTAGATGATTGAAAGTGTGATAGCGGCAACTAAAATAGTTATAAACCGTTGTGCAAACACTAGTCGGAGGACAACCTTTGATGTCGAGGAAAACGTGCAATGAATTCATCTCGGATTGAGGTGTTATGGCTTGTTTGGGACCAAACCCGATGGAAGTATTATTTAAGGACTAAGTTCCAGGATGGAAATGATAAACCATAAAAAATTATGGATCTAATCTGTGACTTTTTAAAAATTAAGTGTAAATTATGTGACCACATTTGTACATCGTACATCATACATGTGATGAATAGTGACTTTTTAATTTTAGTGCTCTATGACTTTATTGTTCAGAACATTCTGTCTTCATTATAACCTTATGATTATGAATAAATTATAAATACAGTTTTTATCCTTCATTCATCATATGAAACACTACTTAAACAACATGACAGTGGGGAAAAGTTCTCGAGATGTTGCACAGATATAAATGGGCGTTGGAAGAACACAAATCCAACAGATTATTAAAAATATTTATTATAAGTCATAAGTCTTAAGTTTATTGATTCACCAATCAAGGGCCCACAGGCAATGCACACAATATTATATATATATATATATATACACACACACATGTACATATATATGCAAAGCCACAACAGTTTTAATTCCGGAATATTTGCAATACTTAAAAAAATGTGAACCTTGAATTACAGGTCACCTTTATTAAGCAGCCAGTTTTTGCCGGCCCTTAAATGGCTGCTTAAATCAAGTTTGACTGTACTTGAATAACATGACTTTGTGTAATTTTTTTTTTTATAAATAAAAGTTATAGTTTTATCAAAGTTATAACAAATTTTCATTTTGACAGAAACTAGAATTGATCTAGTTTTAGCTACATGTGAGTGTTTCTGTTGTTTTTTGTTTTTTAAATGTTTTTGCACACTTCCCTAGCATTTCTTAATTAAGATACCAATAAATGAATGCTGAATTATAACTATGGCAGGTTAATTTCTAACTGGGTGTATGGGGGGGGGGAGGGGGGGTTAAAACTTACCAAAGATGTTTGTTGTCTGTACTCTATTGACAAGACGTAACACGGCAAAGTTGAAATAGGATCACAACTTGGATTGAATGATATCTATGCAATAATTCCCCTCTTATAAGGCCCCTGTCATCAAAGACCACCATTTTCGAGCAGATTTCAGATCCACTTAAGTAAGATACTACTAAATAGTCCCCCTAAAGAGAGGTCACCAGTCTTGTACGGATATTTTTTTCATTGCAGAAGCTGTGTACTATTTAATCAAATGTAACTGTCTTTTATGCAAAATTTAAATATTTTTTTTTTTGTAAAATCTGTTTTCTGGAATAAACCATCTTATAAATTTACAAAACAGAGTTTAATTTTGTCATCATTTTTCAAGTTTACAAATTGTGGCATTTTTTTTTTTTTTTTTGCTTTGCACTAATTTTGATAAAAAAAAAGTTTTCAGTTGCAGTCAAAAGTCAATTAGGTTGATCAAATTACAGGTATATGCCTCAAATATTATATTTATATTAAAATAAAATTTGGATTTTAACTCTCACTTATATGGACCCAGTTGAAAAAAAAAAATAGCTTCATAATCCCAAATACAACAAATTAAATTCAACATCCCATTACGCTGCTGAAGTCAAAATTATAAATAAGCTGGGTTGACCAAATGCATCAAAGTGGGATGCAGATGTGGAAGAGCTAACAAGTAAATGTCTTGTCAAGATATAGATACCCTCTTTAAACAAAAAAGTATTAAAAATTAATAGAAAAAAAAAATATTACAATTTTCAAAATCATCAACAACCTTCTGACAAATTCTTTAAAAGAAGTAATATAACTAAAAACTACCTTTAAGATACTAACTTCCTTTCCTATAAGGAATGGGCTTCAGTAAACAGACTCCACAAAGTCGGATTTAGTCCACATAATTACATAATACCATAATTTCTTGCGAGACAGTAATCATATCATTAACAGGTAGGTATGAAGGGAGATAACTCGTACTAATTGTAGATATTAATTGGCAAATATTTCTATATAAAAAGGGAGATAACTCAATTTAACTGCCAATCTTTTACTTGGAATTTTCCCATAAATTGTCAATTGTATTTAAAGCAGTTAACAATAATAGCCTTAGCATTTCTTTATTACCCTCAATTTAAAATTCAAGTTAAGAATGAAATTCTATTAAAGCACAGAAGAACTGAATATGTGTAATTTTTATCATAGAAATTTTTTTTTTCACATGATGTTTCCAAAATAATTTTACAGAGATGGTGATACAATTTTTCTTACTACACAAAATTCATGCAGATTTCATTAGCCTGTCATGTATTTCTCTGCAAGTTTTCAATTGACACAAATAAAAGTTGTGTTTTAATCAAATTGTCTTCTGAACCCCATTCATAGATATTTTTCTGCCATGAATATTTTACTGAATCTTCCTGCATTCTATAGATAGGAACTAGAATGTTCCCAAATATTTTGGGGAGGAAAGGGGGTGCTATTTATGCACCAGTGCGTTTAATAGACACAAAAAGACGGTAGCCTTACTAAATTTCATAAAAAATTGTTTGAAGCAATGAAATATACACCTCTAAACTTTACTATACATGTGAAAATGAGCAGATTTAAAATGGAATGAAGAACATATATTATTAACACAATTTTGTCTTTTAGACAATCTATATGAGAAGAATATATTACTGAAACAAACTACTATATAATTACAACACGTAGCCATTTTGTCAATCAGATCTAATCAATATCATAGGTCATAGGTCATGGAGGTTATTTACTTACTATCAAAGGTCAAAAGATCCCTTTTCAGCTGCCATTTTGACCATTTCATTATTTATTTGTAAAAAATATATTTGTATCGAGTACACCTCGCCTGTAGGTGTTGAAATTTCAGAAGAATCGGTCAACTAGAACAAACAAAAGTTATTGCACATAAGCCATTGTTTCTAGAAGACGGGTAGTGACAATGACAGACCCATGCACCAAAATATTACCAATTTTTTTTTATAGTCATTTAAAATTATGATAATATCACATCAAATTTGATAAGAAGAGAAAACAATTACAATTTAGATATTGCAAGTAATTAGGGGTGGTATGATGCTTAATGCCACTTTCAACAATATGTCAATTATATCGTGGCGAGGCAAGTAATTAGTGAATACTTTCGATGTAATTTATTTTAAAAATGTTTGTTTTGTTTTCCATTTTTAGAAATATCACATAAAAAATTCTGCATTTTCTGTTAAGTAACAAAATTTGAAATCATTGACATGTGAAATCATTATTTTATCTAATTTACATCTAGAGTTTTGTTATCATTTTTACAAGCCCCTTTGAAGACTAAGATTCTTTAATAAAGCATGCAGATGACCATGAAAGCTTAAATGAAATGCTAGAAGTATAAAATTTTAATCTATCTCATTGCTGTATTGTAAAAATGGTATGCTAAACCAAGTCTAAAATGACCACAAATAAAAACATGGTAAATGTGAACATATATCAATATTTTGGTCTGAATGTACATTTCAACCACATTTTTAATAAAACCAGAAGCCCACATGATCACGTATCACACACCCAGAAAAGAAGATGCATTCAACTATTGCAAATTGCAGCATAAATGTTCAACTTTGATCTCCAAGGACTTGAAGCTAATAGATGTTGGTAAATTTTTTGGTACCAAATTGAATCATGAATTTTCTTAAAATTAGGCTTAATTTGCATATTAACCAAACATCTGCAGAATTACACATTTGACAGAACAAAATGGCATATATATTAAACAACTCATTTTCAAAAGAAGAGGTAATGGCTATATTAAGAAAATTTCTATTTTTAGTAAGGGTGGCCATTTAAAGGTGGGTGGGCCTGATGGACACAATTTTCAAAGAGGACCAACAAGGACCCACTTAGCCAAGTTTGTTTAAAATTTGCCAAGTAGTTTCAGAGGAGATATCAAAAGTAGATATTTCTATTTTTAGTAACAGTAGTCATAGGTGAAGGTAGACAGGCCTGTTGGACACAATTCTGAAAGGGGACCAACCAAGGACCCTTCTAGCCGTGTTTGGCTAAAATTTACAGTGTGGTTTCAGAGATGTTGAATGCCGATATTTCTATTTTAAGTAATCAAAGCCATATTTGAAGTTGGGTAGACCTATATGACACAATGTCTGTCAGGGGACTTCCAAAGTACAATTCCATCAAATGTTGGTTCAAAATGGTTCTGCAGTTTCAAAAGAGTTGATTAAAATGTAAAATGTTTACAATGCTGCCATTGACAGATGCAAAGTGATGAAATTACCTTACATGACCCTTTAGGTAAAGCAAGAAAAAATTACATTAATATATTCCTTAAAAAATATAAAAGATGACACACACCATAAAACAATATGCTATTAAGATTTTCAATCTCAAAAGTTCTGTCCATGATAAAGTCCACATTTAGATCATCCACACTTGTGATAAATGTCTTATTCTAAATAAGTTGTCATGGTTTTTGATCCTTCAGATTTTGTACCATAATTTGTCAAAAAATTTAAAAATTTTGCATTTTTAATCCACGATTATTTCCCCCTGTACAGTATTAATTTTACTTCTCTTGGCGAAAAAAACATCTATTAATAAATGATCTAAAAATAGTAACAAATGAGCAATATATTAACGAGATTACAATATCTAATTAGATATAATACATTACTAACTATAATGACTAAAGTACTATCACAAATTGTCAGGCTAGTCGTGAAGCGCTAGCACTTCCGGTCGTTGTAAACGAAGGCATCTGCTGTGATGCGTAATTCTTAATTGACTGCAGGCTAAGAAGGCTATTGGCCAATAATTGGTTTTCATGCCGATTAATAGCCGAATTAAAAGTCCTCTCTTGAGCATCTGGTTTACGAAAGCTAAAATGGTCATAAGGATTGATATAACTACGTGGAGTCATCGATGATATATGCGGTAACGATGAATTGCTTGTTAAATGGTTGTTCGGGTATGGAAACGTAGATCCAGATGAGCTGACCATATTTCCAGGAAACTGTGGAATTGGCATAAAAGCTGAATTAACTTTCCCACAGTGAGCAGATCCGTCTTGTGGCCTTTCCGGCATTCGGTCAGGAATACGACAGAATTCTGCTTCTATGGAATGCTCCGAAGGCTCTTGTTTGATTGAGCGAGGGGGTCCCATTTTATTATTGTCTTGATTATGTTTGCCCATGTGTCGTGTCAGATACGTCTCCTGCGTGTACGATTTCCCACAAAGATGGCAGATATGAGTTTTTAAATGTTTAGTTTCTGAATGTTTCGGGATATGTTCACGCAATCCTTGCTCGCTTGAAAAGCATTTGTAGCAACTATTACAACGAAACGGTTTGTCTGTCATGTGAGAGCGCGAGTGTGACTGTAGATTGGACAGCTGAGAGAAAGCCTTGCCACATCCTGGACTCATACATTTGTATGGTTTCTCACCAGTATGGGTTCGAATGTGCTGTTGAAGATGGGAGAGCTGGGTAAACTTTCGTTCACAGATATCACATTTGTATGGTCGAATCCCTGTAAATAAATAAGAATATACATGTATAACTACCTCTGCAATCAGTGCCCATCACCACTAAAGTGTTGTGAGTTTGAATCCCGCACATGGCGAGGTGTACTTGATACAACATTATGTGACCGGCAGGTCGGTTGTTCTGTCTGCATATGACCTTTTCCTCCACTAATAAAACTGACCGCCACGATATAACTGAAATGTTGTTGAAAGTGGCACTAAACACCATCCATAACCCTATCAATATAAAAAATTTTAAACCATTATGTTGTCATTTATTTTTGTGATAAGTTAAGAAGTGAATCTGTACAGGTTTTTCATCGTTTGTCTATAACATTATAGATGCTGGAGTTCCCATTACGAGACGGGAGAGGGTTGAACCAGTTTAACGTTTTTGTTCCTGTGAAGCCAAGACCTGGATTTCCAATGTCATTCGTGGTGGTATTTCAATGAGTTGGGGCTGAGAGGTGGTGGTTTGTTTTGTTGATATTGTAGACCATCATTGTTAAAAAAAAATTATCAGAAAAAAAAGTGCAAAAAAAAACTTCCAAAACTGTCTAAATAAGGATTATCAAAAGATCAAGAAATGCTATATGTTGTAGTTGGATTTACAATGCAACATGTGTTGGTCAATGACATAATCTTCAAAGAGGGATGGTGAGGTGTACTTGATACAACATTATGTGATAAAGTGTGTCAGTGATTTGCGGCAGGTCGATGGTTTTCTCTGGTTCTCTCCACCAATAAAACTGACCACCATGATATAACTGAAATATTGTTGAAAGTGGTGTTAAACACCATAACCTTTACCCAAACCCTTCAAAGGTGGTAAGGATTTAAGATTCTGCATGCACAAAACACATTTTTTTTTAAACATATTTCATTTATATTGGAAAATATTTTTTTCCGAGAAGGGTGCCATTTTCTCAGAACCTAACAAGAAATGTGTGCATCACAAAATAAGCCTGTCTATATAAATTATCAAACAGTATAATGGTAATTCAGTAAAACAACTAATCATGTGAGTAGATTATTCTGCGGAAACGATCCTGTTGTCAGAAATTCTATTTATAGTAAAGGTGACCTTGACCTTTGACCTAATGACCCCAAAATAAATAGGGTTCTTCCCCGTCCACAGGGGAATCATGAGGTCAAGTTTGGTATAATCCAATATACAGAACTAAAGTTATCATGCGGAAACGACCCTGTTGTCAAAAATTCTATTTATAGTAATGGTGACCTTGACCTTTGACCTAATGACCCCAAAATAAATAGGGTTTTTCCCCTTCCACAGGAGAATCATGTGGCCAAGTTTGTTAAAGATCCAATATACAGAACTAGTTATGTGGAAATGACCCTGTTGTCAAAAATTCTATTTATAGTAACGGTGACCTTGACCTTTGACCTAATGACCCCAAAATAAATAGGGGTCTTCCCCTTCCACAGGGAATCATGTGGCCAAGTGTAGTAAAGATCTGATATACAGAACTAAAGTTATTGTACGGAAACCTGTGTGGACGCCCACCCGCCCGCCATACCCAATCACATAATACGTTCCGTCTCGAGACGGGCGTAAAAAAAGGAATTACACATTCATTTTTAAATGACAATACAAGATAACATCTACCCTCTGCTCCACATCCAAAAGAAACTATTTAAAAAACATCTTGGTATTTTAGGTATAAACATCTTTTATATATTTTTTTTGGGCTAATTTCTTGTATGTGTGTGTGTGTGTGTGTGTTTTTGTTTTTGTTTTTTTTATTCTATCAACAGATTGTTCATAAAAAAAAACATGAGTCAAAGATGTGTACATATTGATCAGTTATATCTGTTGTTACAAGATTTTACAGCACTTTGTTACCAGGCCCCTTTATAACATTCACGTTTAGATTTCTTACGGAATTTCCGATATTTTGTCCATAAAAAATAACCGACAAACGAAAAAACCACATCCAAAGAATGCCACATCTACGATTTTCATACCTTAATTACATACATACAACAGTTAAAAAAAAAATTGGACAAAACCCATAAATATTATTATTATCCACTTGATTAAATGTTGTCTGATGTTCATGACCTAATTTCTCGAGCAGAACATTTATGAATAAAATTAAAAAAATTAATAGTATATTTTATTGCTTTTTTGTCTGTACAATGCCAAATATTGCATGAAATAGTTGTTGGTTTTTAGCCTGATCAATATATGCTATAGAATATTAATTTTATGCATTAATTGAACAAAGGGAATATTTTTTTTTTATAGCATATAAAATGACGTGACGTCTGGTTTTGTGAACTTTTTTTTAACCTATTTATTTAATTTTAAATGAAAGAAAAAGAAAGAGAATATTGAATGATGTAATAGCTTTTTTTTTATTTCTTTTACATTAATTTGAATTTAGAATTGAATTTGCACATTTTTTTTGGGATAATTTAAATCATTTCTTAAACATCATAAGAAAGAGTGGTCATTGAATAATATAATGATAATAAAAGTAAAATCAACAATTTTCACACAGTTATGATATAAAACTCAGATGTGTAAGAACGAACACTTTCTCCAAAAACTTCCAGTTCATGAATCGTGAGGAATTGGGAAACACAATGGGAGAAATCTGTTGAATATTACAACAATGTACAAAAAAGGTAATTTACAAGTAAAAATGTATTCGAAACATTTTGGGAAAAACAATTCTATACATCAAATAACATCAGAAAGATGAAGATAACCAGATGTAGCATTTATCAACTGCAGACTAGGAGTTGTTTCACACTCATTTTAGGGTATAAGTTATAGACATTATAGAAGATCCTACAGTGACTGTTAAATGTAGGGTATAAGTTATAGACATTATAGAAGATCCTACAGTGACTGTTAAATGTAGGGTATAAGTTATAGACATTATAGAAGATCCTACAGTGACTGTTAAATGTAGGGTATAAGTTATAGACATTATAGAAGACCCTACAGTGACTGTTAAATGTAGGGTATAAGTTATAGACATTATAGAAGACTCTACAGTGACTGTTAAATGTAGGGTATAAGTTATAGACATTATAGAAGACCCTACAGTGACTGTTAAATGTAAGGTATAAGTTATAGACATTATAGAAGACCCTACAGTGACTGTTAAATGTAGGGTATAAGTTATAGACATTATAGAAGACCCTACAGTGACTGTTAAATGTAGAACAGCAATAAAAACACTGTTCCTTTACTTTAATGTGCGTCATTCATTTACATTCATAATACCGTTTTTAATATTTTACTCTGCACATGAATATTGTCGAATAAATTATGAATATCTTTTCTAAATGATTTCATGTTTTCTTTCATGTTTTCATAAAAGACTGTGGTGCATACAAACATAAAAAAAAATGCTTGCTTTGTCTTCATAAAAAATACTAATGACAACTGTCTATTAACTGTGACATTTGTCATCTTCCTGTCCATACTACCTACCACATCTAAACACACCCACCTTCCATGACATACCTTCCCACCCATACTATCTACTACATCTAAACACACCCACCTGTCATGACATACCTTCCCATCCATACTATCTACTACATCTAAACACACCCACCTGTCATGACATACCTTCCCACCCATACTATCTACCACATCTAAACACACCCACCTGTCATGACATACCTTCCCACCCATACTATCTACTACATCTAAACACACCCACCTGTCATGACATACCTTCCCACCCATAGTATCTACTACATCTAAACACACCCACCTTCCATGACATACCTTCCCACCCATACTATCTACTACATCTAAACACACCCACCTGTCATGACATACCTTCCCACCCATACTATCTACTACATCTAAACACACCCACCTTCCATGACATACCTTCCCACCCATAGTATCTACTACATCTAAACACACCCACCTTCCCACCAATACAACCTAGTATATCTAAACCCCCATCACATAACTTCCTGCCCATACTACCTACATCTAAACACCCACCCCTTGACATATCTTCCTACCCCTCCGCCATGACATACCTTCCCACCCATACAACCTAGTACATCTAAACCCCCATCACATAACTTCCTGCCCATACTACCTACAAAATCTGAACACCCACCCCTTGACAAATCTTCCTACCTACACTACCTACCCCATCTAATTCCCCCTCCCCCATGACATATCTTCCTGCCCATACTACCTACCACATCTAAACACACCACCCCTTGACATACCTTCCCACCCATACAACCTAGTACATCTAAACCCCCATCACATAACTTCCTGCCCATACTACCTACAACATCTAAACACCCACCCCTTGACAAATCTTTCTACTTATACTACCTACCCCATCTAACTCCCCCTTCCCCATGACATATCTTCCTGCCCATACTACCTACCAGCGTGTATTCTGTTATGTTGTGAGAGATATGAAGAATTAGCAAAGCATTTCTGACATTGTGGGCACCTGTATGGCTTAGTCTCTTGTCTATGTAACTGTTGACTGTGGATCAACATGTCTGACTTTGTGTTGAACACCTGAAAATATATATATGAAAGGATTGCTAGTTACAGAATAAACAAGATGAACTGTGAGCTAATGCTCACTTATGATACCCCCGCATATATGTTCAATGTGTATAAAAACCAACTAAGTTGGCAAACAGGAAGTAGGAATCTGACGAATCTAAAAATGCTTCCGACGATACGGGGTACCTATATGAAGCTTGTGACCAAATATCAGATTTCTGCCATCAATAGTTGCTGAAAAAAATGCAACGAAAAATATCTTGGGACGGACAGAGGTAAAACAGTATACCCCCTCCAGTGGAGTGGGGGTATAACTATTTATTAAGTAGACATTATTTTATAGAAATTGACGTCTTGTTACCCACGTAATGCTGGGTTCCCATGGAAACCATTTTCTATATGCTTAAGCTCAATCATTTCAGAAACCAACCTGTGTTCAGAAATCAAAACATAAATGTTTTGAAAATATGTATTGCATTCACTCAAAACTCAATGCATTTCAAATACGTTTCTGCGGTTGAATCATTTCGTATATATGCAATGCATTTTTGATAAAACACATTATGCTGTTACCCATTAAAACTAGAACTGTCCGCATAGCGGGACTAATACCCCCCGCTTCACTCTGACTGTGTCCAAGATTATTGAAAACTAAGTCTACACGGAAAATATATTATTTGTCAAATTATAATGTTTAATCACATTCAACAAAAATAAAAACGTCGTAGCATAAAAACTGTAAGAGGAGTTGCACGGACAAACCATGTACCCTTTNAAAAAAAAAAAAAAAACTAAGTTCAACAATCTATATTTTTTGGTAAAATTCATGAAAATCAAAATCCTTACAACATGCACATCTTTGATAGGAGTACAAATGTTCTGCAATGTAAAAACTTCCTAACTTACAAACTGTAGGAGGAGTTGCGCAGACAAACCATGTACCCTTTTTGCCATATTCACACAAAATGGCTAAGTACAACAATCTATATTTTTAGTAAAAATGCACAAAAATCAAAATCCTTACCACATGCACATCTTTGATATATGTACAAACAATATACAATATAAAAACTGTAGGAGGAGTTGCACGGACAAACCATGTACCCTTTTAGCCAAATTCACAAAAAAAAAAGACTAAGTTCAGCAATCTATATTTTTGGTAAAAGTTCATGAAAATCAAAATCCTTACCACATGCACATCTTTGATGTATGTAC
>MJUT01060724.1:492238-562892 GCA_002080005.1 Gigantidas platifrons
CGGACAAACCATGTACCCTTTTTGCCAAATTCACCAAAAAATGACTAAGTTCAACAATCTATATTTTTGGTAAAAATGCACAAAAATCTAAATCCTACCACATGCACATCTTTGATATATGTAAAAATGATCTGCAAAATAAAAACGTCCCAGCATAAAAACTTTAGGAGGAGTTGCGCGGACAAACCATGTACCCTTTTTGCCAAATTCACCAAAAAATGACTAAGTTCAACAATCTATATTTTTGGTAAAAATGCACAAAAATCAAAATCCTTACCACATGCACATCTTTGATATATGTACAAATGATCTGCAAAATAAAAACTTCCTAGCAGAAAACTGTAGGAGGAGTTGCGCGGACAAACCATGTACCCTCTATGCAGACAGACAGACAGGGTGAAACCTATATACCCCCCCAAACTTTGTATAGCAATAATGTCAGTTTTGAAGGTCTCATCCTATCAGACTTGCTGTGGTAATGTCTGTCTCGACTTTCGTAATTGCCGATATTCTATATATATATATATCTGTAAATATGAATGAAATATTTCCTAGCGGAGATGATGTACAAAAACGTGATGGTCAATAACGTTTGACCTTGAGATAATATTGGGAGATAAAATAGCATGTACACGACTTCAATTTCACTTTTTGCAAGTTTTCATTTCAAGTTGAAATACGAGAAGAATCTTTCTATCTGTGTTTTGAAAATGATGCCAAAATTGACCGCCAGTAAAAAGATCATCGTTACTTGGCCTTGAATTCAGAAAATCCAACGAATCAAATTTATTCTATATTTCGCACATTAGAAAAATATGATACCTAACATGACCCAAACAATTAGAAATTAAATTCACACAAATGATAAGATGATACATGGGTAAATTCCTTTCTTCTTAACTTTATATCAATTTAATAGTAATGTGGACATATGTTTTTATCTCACTGATGTGATATTGTCAGTACCAAGTACTGACTCTGACATTGAAAATTATGTCAGTGTGCCATAAAACACACTATGAATTTACTTTTAAAACAATAACATCAGTTTTGAAAGAAGAGACGATACTAGCAATAATGTTTGTCCTGACCTTCATAACTGCTGTTATTGTATATATAACTGTAGATTAACAGAGAGAAAAAAATATGCTCTTCATTATGTAGAAAGAACTTAATACTTTTTTTTTAACAAAAATATTTGCATCCCAATTTAATAATTTTAAATTTGCACAAAGAAAGAACAGCATACATTTAATAAAAGAAAAGCTTGTTAAAATACAGGAAACTTATTCCAAGACTATTTTCGATGGCATAAAGTCACATAAACTAAAATGATAAAAGTGAGAATCGTCAAAAACGTATACAGACCTTCATCATACCACAATTCCCAGTAATTTCCTAACAACAACTTGCCATGCCTCATAATTTCACTCAGGAGGATTAGGTCCATCCATAAAGCTAGTTTAACCCTTACCATTTTTTAATCGAAGTGCCTGTACAAATCCATGAAAGTGAATGGTCATGTTTATGTGTGTAAGGAGTATCAATTTTGCTCTCTGCTTCAACGATTGTTTTTTTTAATTAGATTTTGAAACTGATGCTACAATGTGGTATTTCTATTTTTCCATTTCATTTAACCTTACAAATCAATATATTTATTCTTAAACAATAATTCATCGAACTGTTTTTTTAATTGTTGTAAATTTTACAAGTGAATTTAAATTTATTTATTAGAAATAACTTGATGAATTTCAAATCCATTATCACTCCACTTTAGAACTCTTTAGTACAAAACCATTTATTTTAAATATTTTAGCACTACTAAATATTGCCCTATTGTTTCTATATATTGGGAGGAGCTTAAACTTAACATTAGCTAAATTAATTCAGTTTCAACAATCCCCCTTGGGATTGGCTTTTTACTATTTCCCTACTATATCTGCCGATAGAAATCTCAGAATTATCCTTTTTAAATTGATTTGTGTACTTATACTAAACATCGGAATTCCCCACGATTTCCAAAACGTAGTTATACAAAAAACGAGTAAAGTTTTGTAACGAGTATGATACTAGAGTGTGTTACATAATGTAATAAAGTTACATAATTCTAAGTTTATTAATCAATATCTCAAACTATAGATAACTGTATACATCAACAATTATTGCCTCTGGATATTGTGTCAAGACACAGCTGAGGAGCAATAAAAAATTCAGGATTGTGTTTTTTTCTTTCTTCAAGGGCGATATACATCATTGCCATTGGGAACATTGATAAAAATAGAATACCAGCAGTTTTGAAGGACGAGAAAAACATTATTGATAGTATCGCAGTGAGGTCGATAGGAACATAAATAAAGACCAAGAAATATGCAGCTTGACATTCCTGGTTTGGGACAGGCACAAATATATGGCTGGGTTAAATTGGTTAATTCTGTGCATTTAGATAACTCTCATCATTACTCTGGGATCATTGTGACAAATAAGGTTTAATGTTGATAAATGTGGAAGCTTAAAAGTATCACGGGAGAGTACTCGATAAATGTTACAAGTTCTTTGTTAATTCTGATTCAACAATAAAAAGTGGAGCACACATACCATACCTAATAAACCAGTTTTTTAATCTAAGAAAGAATATCAATAAATGTTCACATAAAAGGAAAATCCATTCGTAACGTGAAGGCCTTTCAGTAAGAGGGTGGTACCAGGTATTTTACCCCCCTAAAATGGACTTTAGTACCTCCTGATTTTAAAGAGATTTGTATAAGCTATTCATGAAAATTGTTCAAATTTTAATGAATAGTACCGCCTATAAATAGTAAAGTACTGGTAGACTTGAAAAATATTGAAAGTCCTGAACGTGGGTTAAAATCAAAGATAAAGAACATCGCTTTCACTGCTATTTGATCCTTTTAAAAAAAAATATGTTTATTCCCGTTAGAAAAATCGTTAGCTCTTGAAAATATTTATTTTCTTCCGTCTTCGATTCAGATGAAGGGATTTAATCAGTAATCCAGGTACCAGGGGTTGATTAAAATTAAAATTTCAATACATGTGAATTTACTTCATTACATTCTGAATGAGTAATAAATTCATGCATTTTTATGGTAATAATGTGTCCCATATAATGTCGTATTTATATACCATTTAAAATGACAGATTCCCTCCCACTGAAAGTGATAAAAAGAAATGAACATTATGATTATTGGTGTAAAATACAGAATGAGGAAGCACAAAATATTCTTTTCATAATTTTTAAAGTTACATGGTTGATCCTGAACACAAAAATTGTCCTGGCAATTTTTATCTTTCTGGCGAATTCTGTTTTTGTTTAACAAGGAGTTAGTGAGTATTTGGTGGTTAAACCCAAGTGAGTAATTTTCCAGCTATTTCATGACCAGAACAAGCTACATTTCAAAAGAGCTTTGTACTAGACCAACATGCTTAATCTTCAGGGAGATATGTCATGTCATTCTACTCTGACATGTTGTCCTGATGCCGAGGCTAGTTAACCTAGTATTTGCTCCTACTTCTTAATTCTTCATGCTCTGTGGAGAAGCAGTGAAATACCAATTTGACAGTCTTTGATTTCACCTGACTGGGGTTCAAACATTCTACAGAAAGCAATTTAACGATTACAACAACACTGTTGCGGTTATAATTCTTTTAGATACCATGAGATGATTAATTAATTTGATATATTTATTACTGAAATTTACAATTCCTAAATAATGTAATTATTATCAAAACTAAGGTTCTCCTCCCTCAGGCATAAGTGACCTTAGCCCATGTCGGCTATCCTGTGTAGACCCTTTGGTTTTATTGCTCCCAAACACTTTAAAATTATTTGGCTTTCCAATATTTCGATATTGAGCGTACCTGATAAAGGTTATTCCAGAAACACTTGTCGTGCACACTAAATTTGATATCTATGTTTTTATCAGCATAATTGTAGAAACTTAACTCCACTATGATCTTGGTAGTGCAACATTCTACCCGACATATTTATTGCACTGATGATGCTTTGTTGTTTATGGCACAGATTAAATCAGATTGCTTTGCATTGAAATGTGCTTTTCTGTGCTAGTTCTAATGTGAAGATAATAATAGTTCTATCGTGTTAGTGACGGAAAACCATTTTCTGGTTGAGATACAACCAAAAACCCATTATCGGTGACAAATTACCTGATCACACATTTTACACTGGTACGTTTTCCCCGCCTTCATATTGTTCGGCTTTGTCGGCTGGGGTACGACTAATGGAGTATTGTTAGTCGGCGTGGATGGATTGCTGAGACTTCCAGAATTGCTACGGAAGCTTCCTGTGCTACCGGTGCTGCCATGGCGCAATACTCCAGGTGGCTCATGATTGGTCATTTCCAAATTTATATTCCCTGTAATGAAAAAATATTTAAAAAATCAAATATTAAAATATCAGAACCCTTAACTTCAAAAATAAACAGCCGCACCATACACCATACGGTAACAAGACAGTTCGGCACCCATTGAAAAAGACAGTTCGGCACCAAGACAAATTGGTACCAGGACAAATCGGCACCGCATTTTCTTTCAAACAAGCGTGATTAGCTTTTTTAAAATAAAATCAAAGAAAGTTGAAAAAAAAACCCCCCATCAATGATCGTTTAAATGCAATCAAAATATTCTTTAAAAGAAGCCATTATTAACTCTCTTAATTAAGATCAAAAGCATTTCGAAAATTGAGGACAAGAAATATGAAGTGTTTATGCATGCACTCCTATGACTTACTTTTTATATAAATGTCATACCTGGCGTAAATTCCATAAACAACAGACTCAGTGCAGTAATTTAAACGGGGGATTTTCCACAAGTTTTCCGTAGGGTTCACATTGGAGTGAAAAAGGGGTATATAATCCTTAAACACAATTATTAAATGATAAAATACAGAAAAAGGGATTACAAAACCGAACCCTTACAAAACATCAAAATCACAATTCTTACCCTAATATTATACAAGGCAAACATTAACATTACCAAGAAGACAAGGTAGTATGAGCCGTTTCTTTTCATCAATAACTAAACGTGGATCAGGATTAGAATCGGCATGATCAGGATCTTTTCCGAAAATTTGGAATTGGTTCAAGGCTATTGGAAGTTTTGTACGTAAAATCAAAGAAAAAAAAACACAAGTGCCGATTGTCTTATTGAGGTGCCGATTTGTCCCGGTGCCGAAGTGTCTAGAATTCGCACCATACATGCATGATAAACCTGCATAAAGTCCCATAACTCTCAAACAACGAAAGTGAAACATGTAAAAATTTGTATATAGACTCTCTACTACTATAATAATCTGCTAAGGTTTGAAAAATAATAATCAGATATGGCATGATTGAGTAAGCATGCAACAAATATACCACAGACTATTTTTCATCGCATAAAGTCACATAACTCTAGAACAACAAAATAATAAAAATGGTTAAAAAGTAATGTACAGAGCCTCGTACTACAATTCCCAATTATCTGGTGAAGCTTGAACAATAATAGTCAAGGCAGAGTAAGGGATAGTGGGTGAAATGTGAACACACGACTATTTTACCAATGTGAGCACACGAATATTTATCAATGTGAGCACAGGACTATTTATCAATGTGAGCACAGGACTATTTATCTAAGTCCCATAACTCTGGAATGTCATTTAAGTGAATTGTGAAAGCTTACGTAGCCATTTGCAAAGTGAACTGAAAATTATTTTTTTTGCCAATGATATCAAAAATAACTGAAGCATGTAATATTTGTTGATATTGTAAATACTTTCTTTGCAAAATTAACTAAATACAACACGTAAAGTGCACAAAATCGATTAAATGTCTATAAAACGCATATGTTACACTGTAGTCTATGTGCAATTCTAACTTTACAACAAAATAAAAAAAAAAATCCGTTGGAAATTTAATTTTTCTTCTTCAATAAATTCTATTACATATATTTTCTTTTGACTAGAAAACCTTGTATTTTATACATTTATCAAAAATGTCATGCCCTGATTACAATTTGGTTTAGATCTGATCAACAGCAAGATCACTTTTATCATTAATGTCTTCTAATTATTCCACTTGATAATAAATAAATAAATATGCATCTATGAAATAATTTTTTTTTTGGGCAAACATGGATGCAAAGGGAGATAAATCAATATTGGTGACATATAGTAGTATTATCTCCCTTTAATTTGATGCTGAGGTCAGTGGTTCAGTTAAATGAGGTGAAATCTTTGTTTCTTACAATTTTTTACACAACATTTCAGATTAGTTGGCCAAACTGTCCTCCCACTCACAATTTTAGATCCTTATTTTTCAATTTTCATGTTTAAAAATTATCAGAATTCAGTTTAACTTTCCAACATGATTTAAATAATGTATACACTATTCTTGTTGGCATTATACACAACAAATTATACTGGTTCCCTGCCATTAATAAAAGAATTCCTGCATGTATGTATAGGGAGGTAGGGAACGACACCATTAAGTACCAGTATTGAATCATACTTCACACCCCACACATTATGTCTGAGGAGTGTCACCGTATGCAACAAACTTTTTCGGAGTTCCATTGTTATTGTTGATATTGACTCATACATGCAGACTTTTGATAATAATTGAGTGGAAGATCTATCAAATTTAGCAGTTGTACAAGTGAATGCCAAGAGAAAATGGCCATCGTTGAAGTCATAATTTCTAAATATAATACAACCTCTATTTCAACTAGGAAGATGGTGCTGGACCATACCTTTCTTGATACATGTATATGAATATTCATGATATATATCTCGTCAGTGAACCCGTGTATACAACAGATGTCATACAAGGAGGGAATGACATATAATACCAGCTGTTCGTACTTAACTCTTTTTTTTTCGTATCTTATCTTTTTTTTTTATATTTTATGCTGTTTGATTTTATGACGTCACAAATATCGGCTTGTTTGTACTGGTCAATTCATTTACCTCTGTCCTTGATTAAGATATAATTTTGTATTCATATTCATTTCGACACAAGAACCTGACAATACTTATACATTTCAAGCTTTTGCTTTGATCAATTCCAAATATTTTTTAATTTAAGACATGTGTTCCTTTTATAAAAAGATACTTTACTGTCAATAATTCCATCAATATCAAGAAAATGAACAATCACCTCTCACCATAAAAAAGACCATGACATAAATATGATGTTGGAAATTCAGGCACAAAAAAGTGACTGGTTTAAACCGGTAAATGAGATTCACAATCCTTTTGTATTTTAAGATATCAGTCACATGTGTGTCATGTGATCATATGTACCAGTAATATGTACACAAATACCTTAGATTTATAATTTCTTTTTATGTACAAACGATGAATTATGAAGGTTTAGGTTTATGGTGTTTAATGCCACTTTCAACAATATTTCAGTTATATTGTGGTGGTCAGTTTTATTGGTGGAGGAAACCATAGAAAATCACAGACCTTCTGTAAGTCACTGACAAACTTCATCACATAATGTTGTATACTTCACCTTAGTGGGGTACGAACTCACAATATTGGTGGTGATAGGCACTGATTGCATAAGTAATTGTAAATCCAACTACCATACGATCACGACCACGGTGGCCAATTAATCATGAAGTTAAAGGTTTATCTTTCATGTTTTAATTAAACATTTAGTTTGAAAACATCATTTTTTTTTAATTTATACAAAAACCATTAATACAGATAAACTGTCATTTAAAACTTTTGATTTCATTGGTCAAATTTATTATTAAATTGACCAATCAGAACATGGCAAATTATAATCAAATTACAAAAGGCATCAAAGGAACTTTACATATTGATTTTTTTGTGTAACCAATCAAATTGAACAAATAATAAAAATAGATTATTTCTGCATCTATGAATATGTTAATCTATTTGACAAAACATCAAACAAACAAATAATACAATTTGGTACCTGAAGGTGCAAATTAAACTCTGCATTGGTCTATACAACGACCCTTCTTCATCATTTCAATTACTAGTATTGCAAAATTTTCAAAAGGTATAAATTAATTTTTCTTTGTTTAATGGCAAAATAATATCCTTTGTCCAGAAAATTTCTATCTTACTACAATTTTTTTTTCTAAAAGACAGATGTATTTTTTCCCATTGATTTTGTACAAAAGCGAGCATTTTCACTACTAGTGATATCATGTCTCTCATTAAAAATTTAAAATTCATCAGGATTTTTTTTACAAACTTTCTTTCCCTTCCAATTTTCACAGGAATTTTTTTCTCATTGTAAGAAAACAAAAACTGATCTTCTTTTAATGAAATGCTAATTTTTAAAGAAAGTGTGCTCAGATGAAGCAGATGTTGCAGAAGTTGACAAGAAAAAAGGTTAAAAATCAAAAAAGTGTAAAATACAAGGTATATGTTAAATGTAAAAGAGCTTCCTTTAATCCTACAGATTAAATGGGAAAAGTGAGTTTATTAGGTGCTATTATAGAAGCTTATCAACAACAAACTGTTTTCTGTTACATTAGATACTACTACAGGATTTTCAACACTAACTTTTTAATTTACAAATTCATTTCTTAAATGTGAACCGCATCAGTGGTGTAATGGTTAGCGTGCTCGCCTTCAGTGCCATAGATTGTGGGAGTCAAACCAAAAACTATAAATTGGTATTTGTTGCTTCTCCACTAAACACTCAGGATTAAGGAGTAAGAGCAAGGACTGGTTGCCTCGGAATCAGGGTAATGTGTCTAAATGGAGCGACATGTCTAACCACAGAGTGTTGTTTCAGTGAGCTAGCACTATAAAAATCCAACTAAGCATGTTGGTCTAGTATAAAGCGAGCATCTTCATCATCTCATCGAATGTAGTTTATCTTGCCATGATATGGCTAAAAATAATTACTCATTTGGCAGTAAACAACAATAACTCACTGACTCACTCGAATGTAACTCATTATTGCCATGATATAGCTAAACAAAATTACTCATTTGGAGTCAAGAAATACTCACTCACTCACTATATAAATGTGGGCTAATAAATTAACTCTGCACATATTGTAGAGACCAAAGAAAGTCATGTTTTCTTAGTATAGGGGAATTTAATCATGCTTAGAATATTTTGGTTAGCAATTGGTAATTTCATATAAAAAGAATCTGTGAAGATACCACATCCTTTTATGCAAAAGACCTAATTCTTGGCTTAGCTAAACATAGTTCAGCTCAGGATACAATCAACCAAGTTTTAATCATTTTGAAATATTATATACATGTCTGCAGATGTAAATGCAGTGTTTTTAATCTAGAACGCAGTCTTAAATTTCTGAAATATTCTATTAATATTAAAAAGTCGTCCATGTTATGTCTCTCCCCTGTACAACAGGTACATGTTAAAAGAACAATTTCTGGATATGGTATTGAGTGCTTAATGCTTAATATAAAAATAAAAATTGATTTATATATTAATAAAGGTCTACGCAGAGCGAAGCACGATACTACCACATGTACAGGATGTTGAGAAGGAAAAATTGAACAAATGTATATTAAAAGCAAGTATGGAAACCATATCTAAGACAGACAATACAATGGCCAAAAGAAAAAACGATAAAAGGACAAACAATGACTAAAAAAAACACTCAGGCCTTTCAATAAGGGACAGTACCAGGTACTTTTACCTGCCTAAAGTGGTCTTTGGTACCTCCTGATTTTAAAGAGTGTTGTATACGGTATTCATGAAAATTGTTCAAATTATAATAAAAAAGTACTGCTTGTAAATAGTACTGGTAGACTTGAAAAATATTGAAAGCCGCGAACACTGTATAGAAAACTAACGACTGAGCAACAAGAATATCACACAAATACTGGGGGTACATTCAGGTGCTGTGGTTTTTTCACAATAAAACAAAACAAAAAATATCTTAAAATATTAAAACTGCCAAATTAAATAGGTTATACATGTACCTGCTAAAAAGTTTCCAAAAAATATTACGGTAATCATTTGAATGTTATGATAGTGTGAAAATATATATTTTTTGAATATAGACCTATCTTTTCTTTAATTTTTTTGTGAATATTAAACATATTTTTCTCAACATATTTTAAAATACTATAAATTGACAAAAATGTGTGGCCTCTCTTTTGTAAAATGCTGTAGAAACAGAAACTGGATTTTTTATACATTAAATATTAAACTGCAGTTTTGGTAAATTATTTTTAAGCTACATGTACTATCTAATCTAAAAAGGTAAAAGTTTTCGCTCAAAGATAGTTATAACCCAGTAAAAAGAAGTTCAACTGAGTCTGAATTGCTTACCAGGTTATTTCATGCAATGTTTAGTGTAGTTTCTGGGACAAGAATTACCTACCACCACTATGTTTTTCATCGGCACCAGATTAAACCAGTAATCTTTGTCGAGGACTTAAAATTAACATACATTATTTGACCTGAGTAACAAAAAAATCATTTGGACCTGCAGTTTTCAGAGGAGAAGACTTTCTACATTTCAGCCAATCAGAAAGATAATTGCCCCCTGGTGGTCATATTTTCTCCCGGATCAAGACGAAATGAGCTAACTTTGTACATCATTTGGACAAATCTAATATTCATAATCCTTTGGGTCAGGCGAGTGCTTAAAAAACACCCCACTAATTCAATTCTATTTGTTTTTTTTAGACTTGTGAAAGGTTGAAAAAACCGTCAATTCAACACGATATAACTAACAACAAATATAAAATTATGAGAAAACAGATAAAATATTATGCGTTCTAGGAATATCACAAAATAAAAAGTTTTGAAAAGCTGCGATTATATTTCATTTTAATTGTTCTTTCAATTCTTTGATGGCTCTTCAATTTTCTTTGATCACCATGACAGCATGATCCGTGTTTTATCTAGCCAGGAATTCTTCTGCCATATTAGATTATCTTTTCACAATAATCCCAAACAAAATGTCACTTTGTTGTAAAATTATGACAAATTTAATGGATTTTATATATTTTTTTACCAAAATCTTTCATCCAATTAGTAAAGTTAGTAAAGTTATATCATAATTATTTTCATAACTGTTCCCAAAACACATGTAAAAACTTTGAGGGAAGAATCATTAAAATTGTATGTGAAAATTTTCTCAGAAGAAATTCTCACTTTATGAGATTATAAAGGTCTTCTTTAGGAAATGTAAGGCTGTTATTTACAGAGGTAACGTTTTTATCAAAATGAAAAGATGTAGATTAAAAATATATCAACATGTTTTAATCATACTTGCAATAAATAACATTTTCCATATTTGTCTTAAAAGGTCTCTACATACCAATGAGACTGCTGCAAGTTAATGACCGATATGTTCCCTGTTTTCAAATGTACCCTTAATCTATCTGTCATTAGAAGTACGATGACAAAGAACGTGAAACTAATACAAAGAGTTGCAAAAAAAATACTACAGTACATTGCAAAAAGTCAAAAAAAAACCCACAAAAAAACAACATCTAATCTTTGAAGAATATTTTCTACCAAAATCGTAATTTTTCATACCCAAAATTATTGTCGTTTTCCGTACTGACCTTCATAAAATGAAGATTAAACACCGAATTATTGGAGAATACGCTACGAAACATTAAGATTCAAACAACATTAAACGAGCGTGACAATTTGAAGTGTTTGAATCTTAACAGTATTTCCCTTATCTCAAAGCTAAAACCCTGAGAGTTCCGAACTTCCGTTTTTTATAGGTGGCACTGTTACTTTCCCCTTTAATTTTTGTCATCCTGGACAATAATTCCGTTAACGATAGTTTTGGGTCTTTTTTGTCAAAAAAAGAACACCAATCATATCTTTTGCAGCATAACTGTTTAATGATAGCTTAAATAAATAATTTATGGACAGTTAAAATTTTTCAACAAAATAGTAGACAATATGCCTTTAAGATACCTTTTTATTGATATACATACATCTTTCACATATTACGTTAATATCACATTGTCACCTCGAAATTTACCTATACATGTTATATAAAAACGGAAAAATTTCAGAAAATTAACCTATCAGAATTTGATAATTGTTTTTTTTTATCAGGAAAAGCAAAATAAAAAGTATTTTTTTATACTCTATAAATTTCATTACAATTTTAAATACTAAAAATTTTGAGGATATAGAAATTAAATACAAAACTGAAATAATTTCATTCTTTGTACTTTTGTAGATAATAATTTAAGGCCATTTTTAAATCATGATAATTTGAAAAACAGGTGTCCTTTTTAACAAAGATATAAATTCCATCCATCCTATATTTAGCAATTCAATTTTGTAATAATTCATAATAATTATAATTTTTTATTAATCAAATTTATATTACATTATTTGCTTTAAGATTTTCTTTTGGTGTTGAAATACAAAACCCTATGTGGGTTTCATGTATATCTAACGCTACAAATACAGAAAACTAATAAACAAATCATTTTATCTCTTTTTAACTGTTGAAAAAAAATATCATATTTCAATATAAAATTTCCGTTCAAATAAACTTTCATCTTGGAACCATTACATGATTGTTTAGACACTAATATATTAATTGCATGAAATAATAAACATCGTTTGAAAACTTGTGGATTCAAATTTTGGGATTTCCATATTTTCATTGATTTTTTTATTATTATTTATTTAAAAAAAAATATGGTATTTTCAAAATTAAGAACAAACTACTTGCTAAATTAATTACAGTATGATGAAAAATATTTTTGAGATTAAGACATATTTTTGAAAATTTGATCGTTGATTTGCACACTTTCGTGCAATGATAAAAGAAAGATTATAAGAGAAGGCACATAAAGATAATCCCTACAGCAGTAAAGAAATCATAAAAATTTATAAACAAACAAAACTAGAACTGTCCACATAGCAGGACTAATACCCCCCACTTCACTCTGACTGTGTCCAAGATTATTGAAAACTAAGTCTACATGGAAAATATATTATTTGTCAAATTATAATGTTTAACACATTCAACAAAAATAAAAACGTCGTAGCATAAAAACTGTAAGAGGAGTTGCACGGACAAACCATGTACCCTTTCAGCCAAATTCACAAATAAAAAAAAATAAGTAAGTTCAACAATCTATATTTTTTGGTAAAATTCATGAAAATCAAAATCCTTACAACATGCACATCTTTGATATGAGTACAAATGTTCTGCAATGTAAAAACTTCCTAACTTACAAACTGTAGGAGGAGTTGCGCAGACAAACCATGTACCCTTTTTGCCATATTCACACAAAAATGGCTAAGTTCAACAATCTATATTTTTAGTAAAAATGCACAAAAATCAAAATCCTTACCACATGCACATCTTTGGTGTATGCACAAACGATCTGCAATATAAAAACTTCCTAGCATAAAAACTTTAGTAGGAGTTGCACGGACAAACCATGTACCTTTTTTGCCAAATTCACCAAAAAATGACTAAGTTCAACAATCTATATTTTTGGTAAAAATGCACAAAAATCCAAATCCTTACCACATGCACATCTTTCATATATGTACAAATGATCTGCAAAATAAAAACTTCCTAGCAGAAAAACTGCAGGAGGAGTTGCATGGACAAACCATGTACCCTCTATGTGGACAGACAGACAGACAGACAGGGTGAAACCTATATACCCCCCCCAAACTTTGTTTGCAGGGGGTATAAAAATATGTTGTTTTACACAAAGTATAGATTATTTTTGTAATTAATCGCAAAAAATGACACGAGTTAATCAATACAGATCAAATAGAGTTTGATTAATTTAGATGTTTTTTAAAAGTTTAAAAAAAAATGTTTCTCGTACTGTTAGTTTCATTTTTCACATGTTCATCTTACACTACAGATATTCCATATAGTTAACTTGATATGCAGAAAAACAATCTGAATTTTTATCTTTGCAGTATGGAAATAAAAGCAGATATCTTATTCAATTTTGTGCGAATAACACATTTATGGAAAAACCTTCATCAAGTATGCTCAAAGTCAAAAGATTGGAATTGAATTTGAATTTTTGGTGTTTAACACCACTTTCAACAATATCATGGCGACCAGTTTTAGTGGTGGAGAAAGCCGGAGTACCCGGAGAGAACCACCAACCATGGGTAAGCAACTGGTAAACTTTATCACTTGCGGCTGCGAGTCGAGTGCACCCTTTTTTGTAATTTAGAAAGCCGGGCACAAACCCACACTGTATTGGTAATAGTCTTGTATGAGCTGTTAGATCCAACTCATTGAGCCACTCTGGCCCCTCAAAAGATTGGAAAGCCAAATTATTTGAAAGTCTTTCGGAACAAGAAAACCACAGAGCCTAACCAGGATAGCCAAAATAAGCTATGGTTACCTAAATCAATAGAATTACAAAGGGCCCTCTCAATCATATACATTGTATCAATATGCATGATTTTTTTTTATAAAACATAAGTGTAATTTTTCCTATTTTAACGAAATATGACGAATTCAGACATACATTTAAAACATTTTCGTAAACGTATCAACATTTTTTCAAAAACATGTTGTCCGTTCACTCGTCATAAAATTTCTCGTGGGTTTCTTAATCATTTCAGCTGAAACGATTCAACATCTGTAACCCTACAACAGTGTTGTGGGACGTTGAACATAAATAAATCAACAAATCGGCAAAAAAAAAACCAACAATTTGTTCCCTTTTTAACTGTTTTGCAAGTAAACACAATGTTTTTTTTTCTAAGGGTTTCCCCAAAACATATGACGTTAGTTGAAACATATTCAAAAACAAATTTGTGTTAATGCAGCATTAATTTTCTTGTATATAAAACACATTTGATATTATTAAAGGGCTTTTTCCCCCAAAATTAAAATCAAATAAAAAAAAGAGTAATTTATTCGGAACAATTACAGAGTCATAGAAACTGAAACATTTTAATAATATGTCGAGTAATATGCTAAAAGTCAAAATATGTAGATTTCTTTTTATATTTTTTATCTTATTTTCTTCAATATTTTGATTTCAAAGGTATAATTTACACAAAATTCTCATTATTTTGACTGATCTTCTTCTTAAATAATAAGTAAATATCAACCAGAAAATACAGGGGTATATTAATTTCATAAATACATTTTCGGCAATGGAAAAAACAACAATACATACACAACGAAAGAAGCTAAATAAAATCAGACGATTGTAGAATATAAAAAAAATCAAAGGAAATTTTCGGCAAAGGAAAACAACAACTGCAATACAAAAGGAAGAAAAACTAAGACAACTTAAAATCCTATAAAAAATAAGGGGAGAAAACAGGTGCTCCAGGTGCTCTAAGAAGTTCTACCTTGTTGATCAGGAGTTGTTTTAACATGCTTTCCCTATACAGCTTCAGACAATATTCGTTGAAGGAGGTTTTGATTTTTTGACGACAGAAGTGAGAGGTGATTATTTCTTTCTGTTGATATTTATTGAATTGTTGGCCATCACTTTTTAAACTTTCTTTTTATTTTAACTGAAATTTTAAACAGAAAACGACATTGAATGACATTTAAACTTGTACATTTTTTCTGAGGAAAGAGTTTAGTGGAATAAAAAAGTTGTAATTTACAAATTAAGGGGTCTGCGTTAAAGGGCAGAATTTCACAGGTGCATATGTATTTATGAAATTAATATACCCCTGTATTTTCTGGTTGATATTTACTTATTATTTAAGAAGAAGATCATTAAAAATAATGAGAATTTTGTGTAAATTATACCTTTTAAATCAAATTATTGAAGAAAATAAGATAAAAAATATAAAAAGAAATCTACGTATTTTGACTTTTAACATATTACTCGACATATTATTAAATGTTGACCTCCCTTGAAAACAAAAATGGTATAATTAGGTAGAATTATGACTATTAAAAACAGGATATTGGTATAAATATGACTGTTAGTTTAGAATTTGGACCCCGATGTCAACACAATGTTGCATCACAAATCTATCCAACTTGAAAAATCCTGGATACAGGTCTGAAAAATGGACTGGACCTTAATCTGTAATAACATTTATCAACACACAATCAATCATTCTTTATCTTTTGCTTGGATACAGGTCTGAAAAATGGACTGGACCTAAATCTGTAATAACATTTATCAACACACAATCATTCTTTATCTTTATCTTTGTTAACAACAAAAATGTTCTCATGACAAAATTAATATATCATATTTATTATATATACATAACAATATTCAACAACACCTCCATGAACCATCAAGTTCTGGCCCCGGCACCACAAAACTTGAGAATTTATTTAAGTCTAAGAATATTCTCAAATAAGGAACTCAGCCAATCAAATTTGAGTATTTCCTTATTTGAGAATATTCTCAGACTTAAGTAAATTCTCAAGTTTTGTGGCACTGGGGCCAGGCCACTGTAGTTTACAAAAAACTGTGCCATCTTTTTTTTATCTATAATATATTTACTGTTTGTGAATTTGTTCTCATCATCAGTATAACTGAAAGTGCTGCTCCCTTGAAATAAAAAAAACCCCTATTAAAATAAACATTCTATTTCAACTTTTATATTACTAAAAAGTAAATAAAATAACATTAAATTAAAAAAAAACATTAAAATAAAAACATTAAAAAAAAAAAAAAAAAACGAGAAATAAAATACTTAGTCTTAAGAAAATCAATCAAGCTTTTCAAGGGGAATTTAATTCCTGAAAACAATATTATTGAGGCCACACTTCCTTTTCTAATTAGTATATCAATGTCAACATATCAATTTGTAAATTTGAAAAGCACAAATAGAGACATAGAATAATGTCAGTTTTGAAGGTCGAGACAGACATTATCATTTGTATCACAGTGAGTCTGAAATGACGAGCTGTGATAATATATGTCCAGACCTTCAAAATGGATGTCACACTGACCGATATTTTCCAGTATCAGCGTCAGTATGTTGATAATATCACTCGGTGAGAGAAAAGGGAAAATGTCCAATTTACTGATAAATCTTTATGTAGCCCACCCGTGGCAGTTGACAGTCCCATAGTTTCTTCAAGACCAAGAACAAGATACTGATTATTCTTATAGTCTTAATATAAGCAGAAAATGTGATGTGATAGAATTTCAGTCACAGCATTTGTTCTGATCGGAATAAAGAACTAACTTAACTGTTGAAACAATTCCAAAATCAAATATCAAAATCGTAGAAAGAGGCAAAATCGATACCCCCCTCCCCCCCCAACACACAAATACATGACTGATAACTTTCCTGGCTTGGTAGGTACAATTTTAACGTTGACCTTTATTTTTGCTACAAGATTTGAAATCATACAATTTGACCTTGACCTTTATTTATGTTACCGGTTGTAAAACAAATGAACTAAATGACCTTCCTGTTACTAGTAACTACTACAGGACATAACTGATTTCCTGGAAATATCTAATTGTAAAAACCACTTTATGTATGACATAATAAGGTGTTTTTTTTTAACTAACTGTATCCTGTTAAAAGTATGTCACTTTCTCAAAATTATCCAATATACAGTGAAACCTGTGAAAACACAATTCTCAAAATTGGTGAGTTTTCAACCAAAAACTAAGATTTTCCTCCAAAATCCTTGCTTCAAATATTTCCATGTTCAAACCCATCCAAGATAATGATAATTACAAGCCACATGCAAAAAATAATTGAAATCTATCCAAGTTTACTCAAGTTATCGTGTAAACAAGATTCAATTCTCAAAATTGCTAGATAGGTGTTAAATTTTAGAGGTTACAGTAACAAAGATTTCCTACATTTGGACCTTACTTAAAGTTCGGTTAATACAGGATTCTGATTTATTCAGAGTTCAGTTTAGACTGTATTCATATAAAAAAAACATATTTCTTGCAAAAAAATATCATGACATTGTTTTTTGTTCAATTTAAATGAAATAAAAACCATTAAAAGCAGAATACGTCACAGTTTCATCAAGTATTAATGTTTAAATT
Source organism: Gigantidas platifrons (assembly GCA_002080005.1). Lineage (NCBI taxonomy): Eukaryota > Metazoa > Mollusca > Bivalvia > Mytilida > Modiolidae > Gigantidas > Gigantidas platifrons. The sequence goes on from MJUT01060724.1 coordinate 510,209, forward strand.
ATCATTTTACAACTATTAATAAGTTAAATACAAATTAAAAGCTTCGACTTCATAATTTACCATAAATACAGAGTAAACTCAGACACCAGACATTCGATTTTGTGTTTAACACGTGCTTTTCACGATAAGCTACCAATGAAAATTATTATACTGATAAAATTTAGGGCTATTTTGTAGCCATCCGACAGCATCAGTTGTGGAGTCATACTCCCAGCTTCATTGTATGCCAACCACATCAATATTAATACCAGAATGGTCTCAGCTGTAAAATACAATAAGTGCAAGCTTGTATATTTTGAGACTTTAGATGAGGATGAATACAATGATACCCCCCCCCCCCCTTGATCTGCCCCCTGGAAACTTCTACACTGGGACTATACCAGGATTTTTTTTACAATGAGAGTATAACAAATTTTACAAATTAATAGTGTTAAGTATTAAATTTATTGGAGTACATGTACATGAATCAGTTGGTTGGTTTTATGATGCTTAGTGCTATTTTCAACAATATTTCAGCTATATCGTGGCGGTAAGTGGTTGAAACCAGAGTAACCAGGGAAAACCACCGACCTCACAACATCAGTGGTGATAGGGACATATTGTATAGGTACATGTAGTTGTAAATTCAACTACCATATGATCACGTGTTTTAGAAATAGCAAACATTCACACACAAAATGTCTATATATTGACAGCAACAATCTAACCAATCAGAGAGATTCACTATAATAAACAAACCTAGTAACTCTAAACAAAGGATCCCTTGAACCTCTATCACTAACCTGGGTTACAAATGAGTCCAATATGGCATAGTAAAATAAATAGACAATATAAGTACAGGGTTGGCAAATATAAAATTTATTTGTACAAGCCTCAGAAACAGGAAGAAAAGCTGAGCCTCTGGCTCCCTTTTATTTCCTGTTTCAAGGGGTGTACAAATAAATTTTATATTTCCCGACAATGTATGTATATTGTGTTTATATTGCAACATCATGTTTTCCAAAAATTGTTATATTTAAACACAAAAGGCAAAAAAAAAACATTGGATGTTTTGGTTGAGTTTCTCATATCTTATGTCTGCAGTGAGATCCACGTTTGACCAATGTCTATAGTGCTTTGCTCTATATAAGACAGGGTACCAGTCTAGTAGAAGTATAAAATAAAGATTTGTAAATAGACCTTTATATAGTCAGTAATAGCACCGATTGCAGTATAAACAAGTCTGAAATTTAGATTTTTAAGAACAGTGTCCATCTTAAAAGTCGAGTGAGACTCAAACACAACATTGAAGAAAGAGGATATCACAAAAATAAATTATGAATTATGAATGTTGCACAAGCGTGAGAAAATATTCATCCAGCGACAAAAACCTACATAAATTCGGAAAATAGGTCTTCTTCATATGAGATCTCTTTCTCTCTCTAAAACAGACACAGACAGCACACATTACCTAAACTCTCAAACTCCATTTCATCTTGTACATGTATTCTCTAATAATTAAAACTTTCCAATATTGTTTTAATATAGTATTTCAATACATAATTACAGACATGTATACAAAAGTATTTGGAATGTTAGGAATGTTAATGCTTTCTAACATATAGAAAACAGCATCGATGGTGTAATAGTACCTTACTTGCCTAGAGTGCGGTAGATCCTGGGTATGAGTCCTGGTTGGGTAAAACAAAGACAATAAAATGGGTAATTGTTGCTTCTATGAACACCATGCAGCAATAAGGAGAAAGAGCAAAGACACACTGGCTAGGAATCATGATAATGTGTCCAACTGGAACGACATGTCTACCCATGGTCCATTGTTTCGGTGAGCTAGCACTATAAATATACAACTAAGCATGCTGGTCTAGTATAAGGCACACATCATCATCATCTCATCGAATGTAACTTTTTCTCGCCATAATATGGCTGAAAATTTGCTCATTAAACAACAATCAATCATTCACTCACTCACTCACAAAGCTTGATTCAGATCTATCAAACAGTGTCTGACTGATATACAGCTTACACCAATTCTTTCACATTGCATTGGTAGACATATCTTTTTGCAAGTACTGGCAGCTATATATTAAAAATACAAAAAATTTCAAAAAATTTACAATTCTGGCACTCACCCACCCACCCTATATACCATCATGTACAACAATTGGATTTTTCCATTGGAAAATCCAGAAAAAGAAAAATCTATTTATCTGTAGAACTTAAAGAAAATTCCCAAATCTGTAATTTTTCTTTCACGATGATGTCATGTCGCGTGTTCATTTATAGTTAAATAGTTATTAATATACGATTCTACTTAAAATGATGATATTTTATTTAAAATAAAAAAAAGAATTTTAATTATCATTCTTTTTCTTGATCCTACGTTGCGACCATCGGGCGTTTGATCAAGGATAAATCTATATATAGAAATGATATTAACATTTTATGTATCGTGATTGGTTTTTAAGTATATGGACACAAGAAAGTGATTTATATTTAGACTTATCCTTGATAAAGGTCTGATGGCCGAAATGTTGGATACAGTAAAAAAGCAATAATGTTGAACAATTAATATTTTATTTTCCCTATTTATAAAAAAAAAATTTGAATTAGTAAAATGTTAAGTAGTGCAAGGCCTTTACTTTATGTGATAACATAATTATTTAGTAATCTTACATTTATATAATACATGAACGCACGAAAACGCAGTGAGAGGATGAAGAGATATTTGCATAAGTCCGAGCATAGTTCAGAGTCATGTGACAATTCATGTAAAAAAAACAATACAGTAGCACTCCTCTTGTAAGGCCATCCCCTCTGCAATGAAAAAAGTGGCCTCGTGAGAGAGGTGGCCTCATGAGAGAGGTGGCCTCTCCTGAGGGGACAATTTAGTAGTATTTTACTATTATCTGGCTTGGAAAGAGGAGTGGCCTATTGGTACAAAGGGTCTTTCTTATAATAGGGAGCTACTGTAACTGGTACAATAACAAACAAAGAAAATTAAAGCTTGGACAACATACCAGAACTACCAGGGACAGGGTCTCCAAGAGGAAATTTTGCAAGGTGGAACAATACTTTTGGGGGCCTGGGATGAGGATTTACATGTAAGTTGAAAATATCCCCCAAAAAAAATAAAAAAAAATAAAAATAAAACGTCTATGGCTAATTAAGGCTATGGGATCCTTCAGAGATTCACAGGCTCCTTCTTGGCTCTCCGGGCCCCAGACCGATGTACCGTCTGAACCTCCCTCTCACAAGCCTTGACTAGGGATAAAACTTACAGGGACACAGAAGTCCAAGACCACTAACATTTAGCCCACGCTCCTGGCAATTTTCAGACAGTACTGTAGCTCAGCTGGCGACTGAAATTTTTAATATTTCATGTGCAAAGTCAGTTTCTGGGCCCCAATAATTTTTACTGGGCTACTAAAATTGTTATCTAAGGGAGCCCAGCTGTCAACTACAGCAACTATGATTTTTGTTATGCAAGTTCCATTTGGTCCCCATCAAATCTACCCTGTGGTCAATATAAGGCAGATTCTAACATTTACTTTTTTTTGGGTATATTCAGGATCATTCAGAATTTTTAGTACACTTTCTTAACTTAATTGGCACTTAGAAGAAGAAAAAAAACCCATTAGATTTGAATTTTTATGTATAATTTACCACTTAAAATTATTTATTTAAAGATGCATTTTGAATGACAAGATATTATCCTGTTTGATAAGAAATGCTCAAAGATACCAATGGGGTACTAAGAAACTGTAGATCTGATTGATTTGATTTGATTTGATTTATTGTGTTTAACACCACTTTCAGCAATATTTCAGCTATATCATGGTGATCAGATTTAGTGGTGGAAGAATCCGGAGTACCCGGATAGAACCACCGACCATGAGCAAGCAACTGGTAAAACTTTATCACTTGCAGCTGTGAGTCGAGTGCACCCTTTTTTGTAATTTACTAAGCTGGGCACGAACCCATGCCATATTGGTGATAGGCTTGTATGAGTTGATAGGTAATCCAACTACCTAGCTCATTGAGTCACCCGGGTCCTGCTGTAGATCTGAGAAGAACAGATAATAGAATGACAAAAAAAAAACAACAAAAGGACAAACAACAATCTACAAAATACTACACAGAAAACTGAAGATTGAGCAACACGAATGTCACAAAGAACCGAGTGAACTGAAAATTACTGCAATGTGCAATCATAAAAATAAAGATTGACAGAAAGATATCATATCCTAATGTCTGATTACCTCCCTTTATATAGTGAAAAGGCAACAATTACATTTATGTTCACCCCTCCTGCAATTAAAAAGTGGCCTCTTTTATGGAGTACGACAATTCAGTAGAATTTTACTATCTCAGTGTATCTGAAATCTGTCATGATAAAAGGGGTGGCCTTAGGTGGGAGTGGTTCTATTTCACTATCTTAGTATATCTGAAATCAGTCATGATAAGAGTGGTGGCCTTTGGGAGTGGTTCTATTTTACTATCTCAGTGTATCTGAAATCAGTCATGATAAAAGGGGTGGCCTTAGGTGGGAGTGGTTCTATTTCACTATCTTAGTATATCTGAAATCAGTCATGATAAGAGTGGTGGCCTTTGGGAGTGGTTCTATTTTACTATCTCAGTGTATCTGAAATCAGTCATGATAAAAGTGGTGGCCTCTGTTGGGAGTGACCCTATTTTACTATCTAAGTGTATCTGAAATCAATCATGATAAAAGGGGTGGCCCCTGGTGGGATGGCCCTATTTTACTATGTCAGTGTATCTGAAATCAGTCATGATAAAAGGGGTGTCTCCTGGTGGGAGTGGCCCTATAAGAGGGGGATACTGTATTCTATAATCTGAATGCCATGTGAACTGATATAAAACATATATCAATCAAATTTCCAATTTTTAAAAATATTAATTATTTTTTTAGAAGGATATTTGATTAAAACTGTCAACATTTGGTTTTAAATGTACATTAATCTTAATTTATATGCTGGTAAAAAAAAATTATGTATGTATACAAATTAAAAAATCTAGAAATGAATATATTTGTAGTTTGAAGAGATGAGAACAAATAAAGTGGTAAAAAGATGGAAGAATGTGTTCATAGAGCACAGATTCCCCCGCTCTCGGCTAAAACATACAGGCATTTTTCAGCAAATCAAGGGCCGTAACTCCAAAAACGGAGAAAGTCACAAATTGACCTTTGCCTTTCTTTTATGGGTCTTGACCTTTTTTAAGAGGAACTTAAGCTATTGAGTAAAAATCAAATATGAGACAGACATACGGACATTGGTAAAACTTAATAAGGGTTAGGTTTTTGATGTTTAATGCCACTTTCAACAAAATTTCAGTTATATCGTGGCATTCAGTTTTATTGGTGGAGGAAACCGGAGTACCCGAAGAAAGTAACGGACAAACATAATGTTGTATCAAGTACACCTGATCTGAGCGGGATTCGAACTCACAACATTAGTGGTAATAGGCACCGATTGCATAGATAATTGTAAATCCAACAACTATACGATCACAACCACGACAGTACCAGGTTATGCAAGTATAACCTGTTCAACAATTTCAAATATTCCTTATAATTTAATATTTACAACAAAATTTAATGATTCCTCGATTTTAATTTATCAATTACGATTATTTCATGTGACTATTTGAATTTGTCGTTGACGGATGAACACGTTGGTGACGTCACAATACCAACCCAGGTTATCAAGTATAGCCAAAATTTCCCCAGGTGGATTAGCCAATCAGATTGAAGTATTCAAATCAAATTAAATTATATATATATATATAAACAAAAACTCTTATTCCATAGGTTTCTGCTGTTTACACAGCTTTCCTCAGTGGAAATTTATTACAGAATATAAACAATATATACACACATAGTAACATGACGCTATAATAAAACAATGACTTATGTTGACGTTACTATGTGTGTATGTATTGTTTTTATTCTGTAATAAATTTCCACTGAGGAAAGCTGTGTAAACAGCAGAAACGTATGGAATATGGAATAAGAGTATATATTTGTAAAATACAAACTAAGAGACTTTATTCATATATATATACATATATAGATAATTCTAATTCTAACACTGTTTGGTTTAATTTTCAGATGTATATACATATATAGAATATAAACAATACATACACACATAGTAACATGCTTAGATGTTTGTATAATATATATATGACATAAGTCATTGTTTTATTAAAACAATACATACACACATAGTAACGTCAACATAATATATATATGACATAAGTCATTGTTTTATTAAAACAATACATACACACATAGTAACGTCAACATAAGTCATTGTTTTATTATAACGTCATATATATATTATACAAACGTCTAAGCAGGTGACAACCATACAATATATCTGTCCCCCACTGGATCTCAAAGTTACTTGTGATACTAGGTTAATACTAAATATTATATACGTCTGAAAATTAAACCAAACAGTGTTAGAATTAGATTTTTGAGCTGTCAAATTTTTGTTCTTCCCTCACCGGGATTTGAACTCACACCATTGATACACTGCAGCACCAATCGCTTAGCCCTAGACCACTCGACCACACCCGCTCCATATATATATATATATATGTAAGACTCAGATCCGTGTCCTTCCCTCCAATCCATGTCCAATCATTACGTCATAAGCCTTGTCCCCTCAAATCTGTGTCCTCTGACGTCATACTCAGATCTATGTCCTTTCAAAAACATATCTCCTCAGATATGTGTCCTCTGACGTCATACTCAGATCTATGTCCTTTAAAAACATATCTCCTCAGATCTCTGTCCTCTAATCCTAATTCTGTAACTATTAGACCTTCTCTATATGATATTTTTGTATTTTCCCTTTTCTACGGACTGTTGTCTCATGGACATTTATACCACATCTTGTAAATTACAAAAAAGGTGCACTCGACTCACAGTGATAAAGTTTACCAGTTGCTTGCCCATGGTCGGTGGTTCTCTCTGGGTACTCCGGCTTCCTCCACCACTAAAACTGGTCGCCATAATATAGCTGAAATATTGTTCAAAGTGGCGTTAAAACACCAGAAATCAAAATCAAATAAAATCTAGTTATGTGATCGGTAATTTTGCTGATACCAGCATGACACCATTTTAAAAAAGATCAAGTACATACTAAAACATAGCCGTCATCAGGTATACTGTCTGGTTCCGCCATCTTTCCAAATGCCAACCTCAAATGACGTTATCAACTGTCAATTATTATGACGTCATTTTTCTGTCAAAGTGAAGGACACAGATCTGAGGGGAAATCGATTTGGGAGGACACAGATCTGAGTATGACGTAATGATTGGACACGTATTTGAGGGAAGGACACAGATCTGAGTCTTACATATATATATATAATTCTAATATGATTTACATAATTAGAAATCTTTACTCTGATTGGGTATAAGCGCTTATGGAGTTTTTGTTAGGTTGTTTTTCGAGACGATGTTCACCGGACTACTTTTTTCGTAATGTAAACAAAATGGCGGTTTGGATTCCCGATAATTAAAAAAGATAAAACAAACAATGTTTATTGTTAATAATCAACAATTATTGTTAGATATGAAATAAAAAATAAATGCCAATGAAAAAAAGCTTTTATTTATTCATTAGCCCCAATGTGATGGACTACATTTTAGCTGTGTCGATTCCACTCTATATTCATGTGCGACGCACATCAATGGAATGTATGTGTGCGTACTGGGGATCCCCAAAGGTAAATTTTCAAAAAAAAAAACAAAAAAAATACTTAGTTACAGAATTATAAGGATTAAACACATTTTTTTCGGAGTTTATTGATGTATAACCTGGACCATGTAACTCACAAATTTACATAAATGTCCGAATAATTGATGTATAAACTGGACCAAGTCACTCACAAACTTACATAAATGTCCTCCTTTGGACTTTTATGTAAGTTTGTGAGCGACTTAGTCTAGGTTATACATCAATAAACTCTGGAAAAAATGTGTTTAATCCTATAATATATCATAAATAAAATTAATTATTATTAACACTAAGGTTTCCACATCTCGGGCATAGCTGACCACAGACGATTTTGGCGATCCTGTTTAGGTCCTATGGGTTTCTTGCTCCTAAAAATATTTACATATTATTTGGCTTTTTAATCTTTGGTTTCGAGCGCATCTGATGAAGGTTACCCCAGAAACGTGTCTGTCGTGTGCACTAAATTATATATCTAAGTTTTTATTAGCAAAAGGTTCGAATAACTGTCCGTGTAAAGGCCTTTTTCGTCCGAGACAAATCATGGCGTGATCTCAAATTAGTGAAAGTGATTTTCATTAATAGACGAAACACAAATTTCTTGAAGTTTTTTTTTAAAATGCTATACTACTGTAAATTCAGAAATTAATGCGATGTTTTTATTAATGCGAAAAATGTGACAGGATGAACATTGCAATAATTAAAAGTCACATTTTAATTTTTGCTATTAATATTCTATTACAACATGAATACCAATTGCATTAATTAATCTCGCATTATTGTCGGTTTTCGAAAATTCGCAATAATAAATTCACGCATTAATTTCTGAATTTACAGTATTTAATATTATAAAATCAGACGTAGGCTTGCACACGAAAGACCTAAAACACAATTGCGCCACTCTGATTCACACCTAAACTAATGATGAACGAATGTTCTTGTTAACTTTAAAATATTTTTTAATGGACACGAAATTTTACTTTCGCAACCAAGATGCAATAAATGAAAATTAAGTTTATCGTGTAACGAATACAATGGCAAATTTATCAAACAAAATAATATGTGGTGTTCCTACCTCGATCAAAAAAACAGTAGCCGTTCAAATAAAAATCCCGCAACATTTCACGGTACTGCATTTTTTTCCCAAGTGAAATATTCAATGTAAAAATCCACTCATGGGCATGCGTAACTACATCTGTATAACTTAGTTACAGGTTAGTATTTCCAACAAAGTAATTCGGAATCATCATATTATGTCGAGACTTTGTCGATAAAAACAATGTTTCGATAATCAAAGTTTTTTTCCAGTTTGGCAAGAATCGGCATAATAGCATCAAAAGTCAAGTACTATTTCTTATATAACTACAAAAAACAAAATGGCGTCCTTATACTCCCACAAAAAAATTAATTTGCTCAATGTGCAAAGGTCGAAAGTTGAAATTTTTTTTCGGTGCGAGTATTAGTTTTAAAGTTTGAATCGTTGTTGCTCTTTGCATGGAAGATTTGCAGGAATGGTACAGACATCATCAAAAATAAAAGGTTATATTCTGTCTATCCAGTGAAAATAAATTAGAATTAAAAGTAGGTCATTATGACATCTTTCGCAACCCAAATCACAACTCGATAAAAAAAAATGGTTCAACACAAAAACAAACAATAATTTAATCGAAAAAGCGGACGGAATTAATTAAATATTACAATCATGCACTAGTCATAACAAAAACTTCTGCATAAACTTTATGCATGAACTTGGGGCGGAAAAAAAAATCACGATAAAATTTGATTGGTGGGCTTTGTATCGATTCCAAGTCTGGCCTTGAAATTTGGAACAATTTATTTGGGTGTCTGCGAACTGATCACAAAGCATAACTAGCAATTTAACATACCTTTAAAATACATCAAAAGAGAGGAGGCCGGACCAAAATTTTTTATCCATGTTGAGTGGTGCATGTTTCTGTAGTTAAATACCATTAAAGGATATAAATACACTACTGCACATGCGCACACACAACCTGATCGAGATTAATTCAGCTCTTATTTCTGTCCTAAACTGTGATTAACAAAAGATGAAATTACATGCTTTTTCCTTCTTCCATTGACTTATGACAAAGACAAATGCATATATAAAATACAGATGCACAATTTAATGCAGTTGAGAGAAATCCTACTTTTTTACAATTTCAAATTGTATGTCGCGTCATGCAGAGGTGCACCTTTTATGTAACATTTATTATCAACAATAAAGAAGAAATACCATTATTAATGTTTTATCATTTTTTAATATTCATCGATTCTTTCATTTTTTTGTTTCTTTTACCATTCAGTGCCATTTGCATTTCTGCTGCACATCCTTTTCTATTGACAACTATGTGTGGTCTACTACTGATTAAAATTTCCAACAATTGCACGCCTGTTCAAATATTTAAAAAAAAGACTATTGTACCTGAGAGTAGAAAAATTGATTTTAAAATAACATTAATCCCTGTAAGTAATGTTAAGCGTGACACAATTCCACCCAATTTACATTTTTTGATAAACAAATGTCGCCCCGTTTAATGCTTCTCTAAATTCAAGCTTCTCAATGCCCCAGACTGATAGGTTTTAAACACTTGATTAACATAGAAAAATGCAATGGTATTGTAATCTTTACAAATTTATACAAAAAAAAAAAAAATCTGTTCTTACCTCCATTATATAAAAACTGCATAAAAGATGGTGGCATTTTTTGGGTCCAATAAGCACTCATACTGTTACGTAACGTTGTGCACATCGTTGATTTGCTATGTCAATCATGCGCATATAATGAATGCGCCCTGTTTAAAGTGTGCAGACTCGAGTGACAGCTAGATTTTAAACATTCTAATGATAGGAGAATACAATATATGTAACTATCCAAAACTAAAGACATATCATTTTCATTTTTCGTATTGATTTTGACGGAAAAAAAATCCATTTTTATTTTGTTCATCAAATCAAATGCTCAAACCTGCATTAGAATTATATGGAAAAGCTAATTCTTAGTATTTTTCTCAAAAAAAAATGTTGTGTTGAATAAATGAATTTCATAAATATTCATTTTGTTGCAAAGGTATATTTTAATATTACTGATCAATATTTGAATTCTCATTCGTCGTCGTGAACACTTATTCGTGTTGAAACAACATTTTGATCATTTCATGAATATTCATATTTTGCTTTTCAATTCAGTTCAATGGGGTAAAACGGGACAAAAAAAAGTTTAAATTATTTATCCATACTAATAATTCATTTAATAAAATTGGTAAATTAAAACTGTTTCTATATTACTTTACATGATATTTTTTTTTACCAAATTTGGTATAAAAAGACCAATTATAGACAACTCTTTATACATAGAATACTTAGGGGTCTCAATGCAATTTTTTTCATTAAAAAAAAAAAACCCCAAAAAACATGCACAAAACTTTTACAACTTTTTCTTTGTGATTATCCTTATAAATTAAAAGAATATTCAGTATGTTGAATGTGGGCAGTAAGTATACGGAAGAGGAAAATATGAAAAAAAATGTTTCAGTTGAGCATTTAGAGTTGTTCAAGATGTTATCGCTGGGAAAGATTCTAGACGGACAATTATCCACTTGCCATTCCTTGTTTGAAAGTTGTGGGGTCGGGCTACAACTTCCTTAATCAAAACATACAATAACTTTATGATTATCCCCTCCCCCCTTTTTTTTTTAAAGAGATTGCCTTGGTGATGTAATGGTTAGAGTACAATCTCTTACTGACTGTTATTTATGTTCATCAAGGTACATGATTATTATTATTATTTTTTTTTTTACTGAAAATATATATTAATTTTATTTATTTCTAAAATTTAGCTATCCTGGTTCTTTGGTTCCAAAAGACTTTTAAATAATTTGGCTTTGAAAATTTTTGACTTTGAGCGTACGTGAATAAACGTAATTCCAGAAAATTGTTGTTCATACTTAATCAGATATCTACATTTTATTTTTCGCTTCAAGAAATTGCAGTTACTCTTCTTGGGCCAAAAATAAAATTACATGTGTTTCCGCTAACCCTACCGACCCTAATTTTTTGTGCCTACCCTAAAGTTATTTTTGCCATTTTTGAACAAGCTAACTATTACAGTTAGAATGTGTCCCTGGTAGAAACTAGTTAAAAAAATTTTTTTTTAAATAAAATCTTTTCCCTACCTACCGACCCTTATATTCTAGTAGCAGAAACACAGGTATTTTTTTCTTGGCCTTATTTTGAAAAATAAATGCTTGCAAAAAATTGATCTCTTCTACTGGTAAAATTGAAAGAGGGATAGGAATATGGTACTTAATGCCACTTTCAACAATATTTCAGTTATATGGCGACAGTCAGTTTTATTGGTGGAGGAAACTGGAGTACTACTCTAAGAAAACCATCGACCTGTCACTCACAAACTTTATCACATATTGTTGTATCAAGTACACTACACCTCGTCGTCAGCGGGATTCAAACTCACAATTTTAATTTTAATGGGGATAGGCACTGATTGCACAGGTAGTTGTAAATACAAATATGGAAAGAGCTCTGACATAATCTTCAACTTGCTGAATGGGGTCAGTATTTGATAGAAGTAAAAGAAGGAGCTTGTTGAATTAATTCTTTGTATTAAATCCTGAATTTTCTCCTTCCAGCCTGCGTTAATCTTAAGACACAAGAACATAAACCATCAACCCCTCTTGCTAAATATTATTGTAGTCAAACCTGTGTTAGGAGGTCACCTATTGGGACAAAGAAAAAGTGGTCTTATAAGACAGGTGACCTCTAAAGAGGTTCAATTCTTATGTAATTTTCTGTGATAGGACAAGAAAAAGGTGACCATTTAATACAGGTGACTGCTAAATGGAGGTGACCACATGGGCAGGTTTGATTGGCTTTCTATTGTTGGTTATCCAGAAGAAATTTCAAAATACCAAAGAGATAATAAGAAGCTGTTTAATTGAAGAAGGCTTGACAATACAATGGCCAACAGAAAAGAAGGCTTGACAATACAATGGCCAACAGAAAAGGACAAAAGATACGCGTTGGTTCCAATAGTAACACAGAAAACTAAAGAAGATAAGAGTAACACAAAGCTCAGTACAGTCCAAGAATGAACTCAGGTGCTTCGCAAGAGAAAACAGTTCCTGCTCCACTAATGGTACCTGTTGTTTTACTCATGTTAAAAAAGGTCCCTGGTGGCTCACTGAGTTAGGTAGTTGGATTACCTAACAACTCATACAAGCCTATCACCAGGTGTGGGTTCATGCCTGGCTTTGTAAATTACAAAAAAGGGTGCACTCGACTCGCAACCGCAAGTGGTAAAGTTTACCAGTTGCTCGGCCATCGTCGGTGGTTCTCTCCGGGTACTCTGGCTTCTTCCACCACTAAAATTGGTCGCCATGATATAGCTAAAATATTGCTGAAAGTGGCGTTAAAACAACAAAAATCAAAATCATAAATCAAATCATGTTAAAAATTCAGTGGGGGTGGGATATGGTGTTTACTGCCACTTTCAACCTGATCTATTATATTTTTCTTGTGTCTGATCCATTTGTTATTTTTAAAATTACAAATGAAAAAGAAACATTTCTATGTATTTTTCATTTTTATGACACACAGACAGAATATATGTCTCAAGCAGAAATACACACTATTATGAATGTCAATATCTGAAATACATTTTGTTTTCCATATTATAACATTTGAAAAAAACAAAAACAAAAGTAGGTTAATGTTTGGTAAGGGTTGGGAAAATTCATGATAGGAAAATTTAGCCGTCTAATATGGAAAAATTAGGATAGGAAATATAAATGATTTCTATAATAATGAAAATCAACTTACCAAACAAGCATGATGGATACCGCAGAGTTGAATCATAATAATAAGTATCAGTGTCATAATAATTATTCCCGTAACTAGCGTTTTGAATATATCTACAACTTGGAAGCATTTTAATGAACGCTTTTAAAGAAAATTTTGTTAATTTGCTTTTAATGAAAAAACAATTAGTGGAAATATATATGATATTAAATCAAAAACAGCTGAAAATTTAAGATAATCAATTTTCTGTCAAATAAAAACTGAAGATAAAAGTTTGATTTTTTACAATTTCAGTAGCATTCCAGCGCATTAAAAGAAATTAATTTTTTTTAAATATTAATTAATAATCAAACTATTCCTAGCAATGCTACTTTTCAATTGATTTACTAAATCAAATATGACTTGGACTGAATTTTAGCCAAAACAATTTTTCTATCCTCGGTTTTTTTTTTTCCTTGTCTCTCAGCAGGATAACAACAGGTTTTTAACAACATATTGTCACAAATAATAAGAAAATTATCAATATTCTATTTTTTATAAATAATTGTACTGGATGACAAGAATTTTTATATATTCAAAAAAAAAAAAAAAAAAATTTTAACATTAAACTTAAAAAATATTTTTCTGCAAACTAAAATGAAAATTATAACATAATTATAGTTTATAGAAATTATATCAAACCCCTGTGTGACCCCCATCTAACCTGTGGGCGCCCCTTGTCTTATGACCATTAGATAACGTCCAGCCTCACTTCAATATTTTCTGTTGACCTCATATCAGTGCATGGTGTTTACATTTTTCAATTACGAATTTTCAATTTTATTTCTAATTGCATCATGCATTCAGTGTTTATTCTATGTATATATGTTAGACTCATCAACAATAGATAGTTATTTAAAAGACTTGGATAGTTAATTTAGAAGATTTTGTGATTGGGATTTTACTTTTAACATTCGAACTTTCTCGATTACATAATACTTAATTAATCATGGCTTCCAGACGCCCAAGGAGAAATTTGCCTCAAAATCAACTGGACAATTCTAACCCCGCTAATTGGACCAGTGCACAATTAAAAGATGCTTTGAAAGGACTTGGTATTAACATTACAATTCCGTTGAGTTGCGGTATTTTGAAGAAATTATATTTGGACAATGTAAACAATGGCATCAGTGAACCTGTTGAAAGTCAAAGTGTTGTGTTAGAAACTGATATGCCTGTTACAGATTGTTCGGGAGATGCTACGTTGGTGGACAGTAATGTCTCGGCTGTTAGAGGTACCGATTTAACAAACACGACGGATCGTAATTTTGTAGAAAGTGAGACAGTTACAGAACAGGGACAGAGAAATCACGTTGATGCTACGCGGAGCAACTCAAACAAAACAAGCAGCAGTGCACATCAGTTTGACGCATCTTCCAGTGACATGGGTAAACTGATTGTAAATACTTTACAACTATGTCAACAAACTATGTAACAATTATCTAACAGTAATAATCGACAACATACAATTAATTATAGTTTGGGTAGCGAAACAGTACCGCCAACATTTAATCTTCACACTGCAATGGCTGTCTCATCTACAAATATGCCTTCAGCTTCATACAGCCCACCTGCCCATATCGGAATGGATCAATCGTGTAACCGAACCTTACCAATTTATTCCGTCAACAACAGTCCTAGAGCGTCGTTCGGTGTCCCATCTACATCAGTAGCAGACTTGGACATGATTTCACCGGAAATAAGAAATCAAATTATTTCAGGTAAAGATGTGAACTTAAATTTACTTTTAATTCCTAATTATGAAACGCCGGTAAAAAGAAAAGATCAAGACAAGGATGAACGTCTATGGAGAAATTTGTCCTTAGATGAATTTATCATTGCTTTTGGCCGTTACAAGAGAATTGTGTTCTGCTTTTTCATCAAGAGCAGAAGAACTTGAGCTATATTTGACACATATCATTGAAACAGCACAAATTTGGCCAAGTAAATTTTTTGAACATCACAAGATGTTTTCTGCCAAGTGTACTATAATGTTATTACAACACAACATTAAGATTGATTGGTCAAGAGGTGATATAGATCTACGTCAAAAAATCTGTGCCGGATCTAGAGTCAATAGTTGTTCAAAGTGCAATTCGACTTTGCACACTACTTCAATATGTCAAAAAAAAGTAACAAGTAATTTTCCAGTTTTTTTCGAAAACATCCGATACTTTGGGACGTGATATTTCATATCACGATGGACGCCAGGTCTGTAACAATTTTAATTGGGCTCGTGGCTGCGTCAAGCCTTATTGTCAGTATTCTCATGTTTGTAAGCAGTGCAAGTCGACAACTTATGGAAAATTTAATTGTAATAAGAGCCAAGAAGTCAATGTGGCAAAACAGTATCAACCAGGTCAAAAATCTGTACATGTACCAACAAAGAAATGACTTCAAGAAGCTTCAACACCCATAAATTACAAGCAATTGAAACTTGAATTATCGAATCACCCCGACAAAGAATTTACATTACATCTTTGCAATGCTATTCAGTATGGTTTTGACATGCTAATTTCTGATTCTAATGTTGTAACTTATGAATGTAGAAATGCTTTATCGGCAAGGAGAGATCCAGAGGCAGTCAATTTGTTATTAGAAGATGAAATTAAAAAAGGTTTTATTTATGGACCTTTTAAAAAACCTCCCTTTCATTCTTATAGAGTCAGTCCTATAGGTATTGCTACACACAAATATTCTTTTAAGAAAAGACTTATTCTGAACCTCTCCTCACCACACAACAATGAAGACCATTTATGTATTAATGAGTTAATTGATAAAGATTTATGTTCTTTATCTTATATCAAACTTGATGATGCTATCCGTGTAATCCAAGAATTTGGTCCAATAGTATTTGCTGTAAGGTGGACATTTCTGATGCCTTCAAACAACTGCCTATTAGTCCAAAACAATGGCATCTTTTTTGTTTTTAATGGGACAATTTATATTATAATTTTGTAAGATTACCATTTGGTTGTCGGTCAAGTCCACGACTTTTTGATATGCTATCTAGAAGTATATGTTGGATTGCCAGGTCAAATTATAATATCAATGTTATTTTTCATTTGTTGGACGATTTTGTAACTAGTGATAGGCCTACTGAATGTGGTGAGAGAACCATGGCTTTGTTGTCTTTAATATTCAATAAATTGAACATTCCCCTCTCTGCTAAAAAAACAGTAGGCCCCACATGTGTGCTTGAGTATTTGGGAATCATTTTAGACACTGTACATATGCAAGCTCGTTTACCGGAAGAAAAAATTGTGCGTATTACAGGCTTCATTCAAACCATTCTTAATAAACGCTCTTGTACAAGAAAAGAGTTAGAACAGTTATTGGGCCACTTGAATTTTGCGAGTCGTGTGATACTGCCAGGTCGTGCTTTTGTCACTTACTTATACAGGTTTATGTCATCTGTTAAGGAAGCTTATCATTATGTACATTTGAACAAAGAGTGTAAAGCAGACCTACAAATGTGGTTAGAATTTTTGACACACTGGAACGGAATCAATCTATTCTACGAAAATGAGTTAACAAATGCATCTAATATTTCATTGTATACCGATGCGTCATCTACAATTGGCTTTGGTGGTTTTTTTTCAAAACAAATGGTTCTATGACAGTTGGCCGGAAGAATTGCCAAAAATGTCAGATTATTGTGCTTCTATGGCTTTTCTTGAGCTGTATCCGATAGTTGTTGCTGCTGTTTTGTGGGGGAAACAGTGGTCAGGGAAAAAGATACTTTTTTACTGTGACAATATTGCGATGGTACAAATTATAAAAAATGGCCACTCCAAAGAACCTTTTATCATGAAACTTATGAGACGTCTGACCATGTGTGCTATGTTGAACAATTTTGCTATTTTTAGTGAACATGTACCGGGATCAAGTAACTGTATAGCTGATGCTTTATCTCGTTTTCAGATCCAGAGATTTCGAGAATTGGCACCAGGAGCAGCAATAGCACCTACATCTTGCCCTCCACTGTCGGAGATACTTTGGACAGCTCATTAGATAATCTGTGGAGACAATCCATTTCCAATAACACTCAAACAGCATATAATACTGGATTAGATCTTTACATTAAGTTTCTTTTATTACTGGGAGAAACATGGAGTACAAGTAGTCTTCCACCAGTTTCTGAAAAGTTCTTGATGCGCTTTGCTGCTTATTGTCATGAACACAAGCAGTTACGTTATTCTACGATTAAGCTGTATTTGTGTGGCGTTAGATTCTATTATATGAAATATGGTGGTTTTAATCCTATGGTGAACTATGGAAGACAGCTTGAATGTTTAAAATCAATATTATGCGGTATAAAGAAAAAATAGGGTAGTACTGTTAAGCGCACTCATCTACCTATTACCATGCCTATTTTAGCAAATATGTGTTCTTTGTTAAATTCTTTTGTATTTGGTTATTTTAATAGTATTATGTAAGCTGCTGCCTGTGTTGCAGCTTTTTTTTTGATTTTTAAGATGTGGAGAATTCACAATTTTGAACCAGTTTGACCCTGAAAGTAATTTATGTCTAAATGATATTCAAATAACTGATGAGTGTGTTTTTATAAGGGTTCAAAAACGGATCCTTTTAGACAAGGTATAGTTATTCCTCTTTATAGAACAGGCTATACTATTTGCCCTGTTTTAGCAGTGTCGAGATATTTTCAGTTAAGGCAATCTGTAAAATCTTTAGACACTGAAGCATTTTTTATATGTAATGACAAGAAACCTTTGACCAGACAATTTTTTATTACACATGTTAAACTGTTGCTTGATAAGTTAGGTTTGTCTAGTGATTCTTACAGACTCTTTCAGAATTAGAGCAGCTACAGCTGCTCATGAAGCTAGACTTGAGGATCATTTAATCCAAACTCTAGGTAGGTGGTCTTCAGACTGCTACACTAGATATATTCATACTTCACCAAAAGTCATTCAACAGGCTCAGAAACAGCTTGCAGAAACAGACCAAACTCAAAGTATTGTTTAAGTGTTTTGTACTGACAACAAAGGTTCCCTTCCCTTCAACTTGGGGGCTACAGCTGCTTCACTTTGTTTGCATCCGTATTTGGCCGATTCGATACTAATTTTACACATTCACTTTCGTATCTCATCCCCCCTCAAGTTACAATCTTTTTATTTTATATGGTAAAAGGGGGGTACCTCTAGAATATTTCACTTTTCTAAATTTATGTCAAACAGCTGTTAGTCCCCAGGTTTTCCAATTTATAATTAAAGTGTATATTTATGTATATATAGTACCATGTTAGTATAATAAATGATTGTTTTTGGTTACATAATCTTTGTGTTTATTTAGTTAGAACATGTACATGTAGAGAGATAATAGTTATTCAGTATTACAGAAGTACCATACACACAGTATCTAATAGACATGTACAGTTGTGAAACCTTCTTTGACAGTAGTAATTGCACATTTTATCACTATTTATCTTAGTCACAGTTCTTAATACAGAAGGCAATAATTTGGCTATAAAGTCTACATTGTCACTTTGAAGATTTATATTAAGGACAGGACAAAGCTATATTTTAATTCATGAGAAAGATTGGGTGGGTGTGTGTTCCATTTACACATTACAAAAATTATCCTGGATCTAAGAATACAAGATTTTCTTGTTCACTGCGAATATTTGACAAAAACGACAATTTACAATGAATAACAAATTTTAGGTTTGAGGGTATTTTTTAGTCTACTCGAATGATAATAACCCATAAACCTCCTCCCACCTCTCTTAGTAAGGAGGTAGATTGTCTTATATAAAGGTAAATAGCATGCCTCATCATGAGGTAGTCCTGAGTTTAATTTACCAATATATTTGTTTGGAATGAGGTCTGTTTAGACAGATCATATATCAAAAGATTTTAGAACAACATTGATGACTGGTTCCCTGTTTCAATATGCTTTAATACAGGTGATAAGTTTAGAAACGAATGGATCCAACTCATAGATATTGTACTTTGAATTCTTTAATGTTATATTTTTCAATTGAGATGGGTACTTGCAGCTGTCAAAACAAGGAGAGTTGTTAAGAAATGAGTAAGAGTTATGGTGCTTAATGCCACTGTCAACAATATTTCAATATATCGTGGTGGTCAGCTTTACTGTACTGGTGGAAGAAAAAAGCACAGAATGGCCACAAGCTACTGACAAACTTGATCACATAATATTGTGTCGAGTACACCTCGGCTGAGTGTGATTCAAACTCACAGCTTTAGTGGTGATAGGCACTGATTGCACAGATAGTTGTAAATCCAACTACCATACGATCACGAGCACGACAATCCCAGAGGCCTTTGGTAGGTGTCTAAAAACCACAATACCTGCAGTAGATATCTTGAAAATATCCCACGTCATAGGTCAAAAGTTGTTGCCAATGACAACACCTCAATCCAGTTCCCTCGGTCATTGTTTACCTTCAATCTTCATTTTTAATATTTGATATCTTTATAAAGCAATCAAATTTCAAGACTTCCACTATTAATTAATATTTTTTCAGTGGGAAATTCTGCTTTATCTCAGCTATTGTTGCATTCTGCTTGGGAAATACAAAATTTCCCACATTTATCAATATTTTTTTTTAATATTCAATATTTTCTCTTAAAATTAAAAAATAAGTTGTCCCCAAGGTCAATCCAGTTCAAGTCACATGCAAGACATGTTAATATCAGTATAAGAAACCGAGACAAAGATATATTTTGTCTATTTCACCGATGTCTCCCCTTATAATAAGGGATCAACTCTTTTCTTCTTTATGGGGTTTGGGGGGGGGGGATATATATATATATATAATATGCAATTTTTGCAAAATATTTGTAACACTAGTGTTACTGTTAGCCAAAAAAAAAATATATATTTTGTTCATTGGTCGGAATCAAACGAAAAAAGCTTCACTTTGGAAACTCCTCTAATATCATGTGAAAAGTAAAACAGAAATAAATTGCTTGATAAGTCACAATTTGTGGCAAAATTATTTTGTTCAATTTTCTTTTGTTGCAAAAAAAAATGTTTTGACTGACTTTGTGAGAAAAATATTCTGTCATGACATCAAATCCCCGATTGATGCCAATATTATAACAAGAGGCTCCACTGAGTATGTACTTACTCAACTAGTTGGAAACATTTGCTCCGAAAAGACTTGTCATATTGCTGTATGCATATACTTTAAATCCATAGACACAGAAAAACTGAAGTGGCAATCAAGAATAGACAATCCAGAGATACAGAAAAACCGAAGTGGCAATTTAGAATGGACAATCCAGAGATACAGAAAAACTGAAGTGGCAATCAAGAATAGACAATCCAGAGATACAGAAAAACTGAAGTGGCAATCAAGAATAGACAATCCAGAGATACAGAAAAACTGAAGTGGCAATCAAGAATAGATAATCCAGAGATACAGAAAAACTGAAGTGGCAATCATTGATTGATTGATTGATTGATTGATGTTTAAGTGGCAATCAAGAATAGACAATCCAGAGATACAGAAAAACCAAAGTGGCAATCAAGTATAGACAATCCAGAGACACAGAAAAACCGAAGTGGCAATCAAGAATAGATAATCAAGAGACATAGGCAACAAAGGGCACAATACATGGAACGAAGACAAAACAAAATAAACAAGGCCAACGCAAAGCATGGCATATCCCCTTGCCTAAAAATTTGACCCGGTGACATTGACCTTTGACCTATGACCTTGAAAATCAATAGGGTTCCAGATTCTCTTAAGGACTAAGTATGTACCACGTATGGTCACAATCAATTGAAGGATGTTGATTCTAGAGTGTTCACAAGAATGTTACGGACGGTTCGTTGGTGAGGGGATGAAAAAACACACCACAGAAAAAGATGAGCAACACGGACTCCACAGAAAATTCAGGGGTGAACCCAGGTGTACATGAAGAGTAAACAGTTCCTATTTCTTATAAGACACCTGTTGTGTTACTCATATTAAAGTTCTGTCTAATTCATGTTGATATGTTTCGCTACTGCAGGTTACCAAATACAGGTGGTGGTGGTGGTGATGGTTCACTTATTGAATTTCATTTGCTTGGAAAAATTATAAGTATTAAGATGAACACATGTACTACATTACAACATATAGCAAAAAACATAAAACATACAGATTTAATTTTTAGACTACATCTGAGATAAACATGAAACATACAGATTTAATTTTTAGACTACATCTGAGATAAACATGAAACATACAGATTTAATTTTTAGACTACATCTGAGATAAACATAAAACATACAGATTTAATTTTTAGACTACATCTGAGATAAACATGAAACATACAGATTTAATTTTTAGACTACATCTGAGATAAACATGAAACATACAGATTTAATTTTTAGACTACATCTGAGATAAACATGAAACATACAGATTTAATTTTTAGACTACATCTGAGATAAACATGAAACATACAGATTTAATTTTTTAAGTGCATCTGAGCTAAAACAATTTTTTCAACTTATATTACACTAGATAACGAATAAACAATTATGCAATTTTGATGTGTTTCTAATTTTTTACAACCTAAATCTTCATTAAACAGCTGCTAGAGAATGATTTTAGGGTTAAGATTATGGTGTTTAATGCCACTTTCAACAATTACTCAGTTATAACATGGCAGCCAGTTTTATTGGTGGAGGAAACCAGAGTATCCAGAGAAAATCACTGACAAACTTTATCACATAATGTTGTCTCGAGTACATATCGCAATGAGCAGGATTCGAACTCACAACATTAGTGGTGATAAGAGCTGATTGCATAGGTAGTTATAAATCCAACTACCATACGATCACAATCACAACATCCTGTTTTGGGTCATGTCAGGGTTCATATTTTCAACCAACTAATCATCGATAAGTCTACATAATAAAGCCAAGTGGATGCCAAGAGCTGTTGTTCAATACTCAAGTTCGGAAACAAGCCGAATTGTTTTAATGAGATATCATTCGCTGAAAATTTTCAACGTTCATGTTTTAATATTAGTTAAATTATAAATGTTTAATCACTTGTGTTGACCTTTACCTTAGGCCTTGTGATATCAGAGATCATTTCTATATGATTTTGTTTTATCAAATTTTTTTTTTTATCAAAATAGTCCTAAAATGTATAAACAGTCAGAATTCAAATCTGATTTAGAGGTACATGTACTTACCAAAATCATTGCTATGGTGATGGTTCATATGCTTCCATTTAAACAAATCTGCAAAAAAAAAAAAATCAACATTAATAATATAAAATGTGCCTTCTTCATCTTTAAGGTTCCATATTTACATGTATATATAATAGACTCGGATCAGCATCCAGGCTCAAATTGGTATCCACACTTCAAATCGGCATCCACTGACGTCATTATCTCAAAAGGCCGATTTGAGAATTTTAAAAAAGGACTTGGATTTGAGAATTTGAAGAAAAAAAATTGATCTGAGGTACAGATATCTGTGACGTAGCAATCGAACAAGGATTTGTGGATTGGATGTCAATCTGAGTTTAACCTATATATCTTTGTTAATTCAATCTGAATAAACTGAACGCCTGTCTATTCTGAAAAATCATTTGTGGTCTTAAAGGGATACTAAAGCTCGTTTTAACATATATTTTTTCAACCCGTGATGAAGGTTGTTTCTTTTCAATTTAATTGTAAAAACAATCCAAAAATACTTTGCACGCCCATATAATCCCTAATATCGTTAAAATATCACTTAAAAGGGTCGAAATTAATTTTTTTCTAGGAAGCAAAAAATTCAATCATAGGAAAAACCCAGAGAAAACCGAATGACATGACAGAATTATCAATGAATTATGTCACTTTTACAAAGATTCATTGATAAAAACTGGGATAATTTATCATAAATATGATTTATTGAACCAATTGCAAGTTTTCATGTGAAAAAAAAAATACCAAAATGAGCTTTAATATCCCTTTAAGGGGGTTTTATTTAGGCAGGTTTTACTATTTTTTTTTCAGAAGACAGGCATTCAGTTTATTCAGGTTAAATTAACAAAGATTTCCTACATTGGGACTTTATTTAAAGTTCAGTTTATGCAGGATTTACTGTATACCAGTATATTTTTTTCTCCCATTATTACGGCGTTTTAACCCCGCTGAACCAGTGGTGGAAAAATCTGTAATCCTCTAGAGGAATAAAATGTCTCGTGCCTTTCACCCGTTAATTTGAAACGCATTAATTTCAAATTTTGAAATAAATTTCGTGTTAAATAATGGGAGAAACAAATTCTCCTTCAGTTGCCCATGTGAGTTACGATATTTCTCCACTCTCGAGAGTTAAATTAAAAAATTTACCCTGATGGCTGGTGGTTAAAATTTTGAATTTAACTCTCTTGAGTGGAGAAATATCGTAATCTATGGGCAACTGAAGGAGAATCTATATTTCCTTAATACACATTTGCTGTTGTCTTGATTCTGTCATTAATAACAATATTTGTCCTCATGCTACACATACTATGTTTTCAAGTAAAAATAAATAAATGTGAGAGAAAACAGAAGGAGTGCAAGAATTGGACAATCTAGAGACACAAGCCATATTGGAAACAAGACACAGGACAACATTGGAAACAAAACACAGAACAGGAGACAAACAAAACAAAAAACAGAACACAGACCCCACTACAAAACCTGGGGAATTGAAACAATGTCGGAATTCCATGATGTTTACCAGTAATATATTTATTCACCCCTGAGCCTTGTGTGTCTATTATATAGCAGGAGTTGTGATAAAGAAAACATTCCCTCAATCAAAAGGTTTGTGAGATACGGACATTTTTATGTTTAATAGCATCGAAAAAATTATTTGAATTGTCAATTTTAACCTAAAAAAACAAATCTTTCAAATGAACAAAATTATTTATTTTTAATGTTCATGTCAATATTGCTTTTCATTAGGAATAAACAAGAGGTTACACAGTGCCAAGCCTTTAAACATTCACCTTAGATATCATGACAAAATATATTCTGTGAAAATCTTGTCTATCAACTGCTTTTTTTTTAGAATAATTATTTAATATCTGTCACTAAAATTCATGAAAAAAAAAGAAGACTGCAAAAGGTATATTTTAGAAATATTTCTTTCAAAATAGAAGGTCTATATATATATATTTATTTATTAATTTTGACGAAAAGGTAAAATTACAATAAAATTGTATATTTCCATTTGTAATTTCAATTTTTGGTGCATTTTTTTTTTAATCAACATTGTTTTGTATATTTGTTAAAATGTCACAAACAGGTAAAAATATCACGTACACATACTAAAATAAAATCCATTTACCCTTTCAAATTAGAAACTTGTTGGATATTTTTTATTTTATTTTTCTTTCTTTGGCTATACACTAAAATCCAACGACATCCAGCATGGGGTCACGTCAGGGTTCATACTTTGAACCAACCAATCATCAATAAGCCTAACATTAAAAACCAAATATGCTGTTGTTATTGGTCAATTTGTTTAAATGTCTTGCATATGATTGGATGGTCAAAGATTAATGAAAGGTTACTTGAAATGACCTTAAACGAGATGCTGTAAGATATTAGATGCATTTCTGGTATAAAACCTTCATCAGGTACACTCAAAGTCAAAAAGACTGGATTTTGATTTGATTTTTGGTGTTTAACGCCACTTTCAACAATATTTCAGCTATATCATGGCAACCAGTTTTAGTGGTGGAAGAAGCCGGAGTACCCGGTGAGAACCACTGACCATGGGCAAGCAACTGGTAAACTTTATCACTTGCGGGTGCGAGTCAAGTGCACCCTTTTTTGTAATTTACAAAACCAGGTGCGAACCCACGCCGTATTGGTGATAGGCTTGTATGAGTTGTTAGACCTAACTCATTGAGCCACCCGGGCCCCATAAAATTTTTGAGAACAAGAAAACCAAAAGGCCTAAAAAAAAAGCAGGTTAGCCAAAACTGGTTATGGACACCTATGCCTGAGGGAGGAGCAGGCTAGCCAAAATTGGTTACGGTCACCTATGCCTGCAGGAGGAGAATCTTAATTTCAATACAAATTATATTATTTAGGTAATTCTTATTTCAACTAATAAGACAGCAAAGATAACATGTTGTATTTGTATGATATATGTCTAAGATCTTTCAAAAACCTTTTTTTGCAGCTAAATATTTTTTTCTTTTTCCTACTTGGGCATATTTTTTCAATGTTGAGAATTCATCAGTAAATTATTTTAAACAAAATGAGAAAAAAAAAAACGAAAAAAATACAAGAATCATTTTTCAATTTCTAATTTTTAAAATGTGATACTTTACCAATATCATATTACTTTTTTTTATGTATATTTCAAAGAACGTGTCATCAATATCATCTACAATATCTTTTTGATCTCTCCTTTTATATCAAGTTTTATTTTTGATTTAGAGTTTATACATCATCGAAACTTCTACTTCTGAAATATCCGAGTTCGTAATTTCTTTCTGACCAAAAAGTTACTTTACAAACATTTACATAAAAAACAGGCCATTAAAACATGAAGGTATACACAGTCTCACCGATTTTTTTTTTTTTTATAAATGAAGAACTTTCCGAAACCATCCAAGACTTTTATATTATATTTCTCGCAAAAGAATAAATTTCTGAATCTAACTTTCATCTGAGAAGGGTACATATGAATTTATCAATATCGTAATTCTGTGAGTTGGATAATAAGTACGATTATTCTATCATTTTCAGCTACCGTTTTTTGCTCGTCAGTTTTACATTCCCATATCATTTCATGTCCTTTAATACATTTCAATAAGAACATTTGTAGCTAATTTATACCTGTTTTTGAAAATTACAATACTTGTAGAAGTCAACTACATCAAGAAGGACACTGTGAGCGAGTGATTGTTGTTTAAAGCCAAATGAGTAATTTTTCAGGAATATCATGGCGAGAACAAGTTACATTCAATAAAATGGTATTGATGTCCGCCTTTACTAGACCAGCATGCTTAGCCATATCTTTATTGTGATAGCCCACTGAAACAAGTCAGTGGGTAGACATATCATATCGCTCCACTCTCCACTCGGATGCATTATTCTAATTTCAAGCCAAGCAGTCTTTGCTCATATTCCTCAATGCTGCATGCTTAACGGAGAAGCAACAAATACCAATTTTATAGTCTTTGCTATGATTCTAGCAGAGCTGAAACCTATGATCTACCACACTCGATGGAAAACATGTTAATCATTACACCACCTATGCAGTTAAGGACACTGTGACTTTCGAGTAAATGGACAATACGCATACAAAAAGACCGCTAAAATCATAGAAAGTATTTTAGATGCAGAACCCTAGACATCTTCTTTCAAATTTACATTATGAAAAATCAAATACATTTGTGCCATGCCACAGCTATTGTTCTTTTAATTTAAATAATATACAGTTGTTAGGAAATTTTCAAAGAAAACAATTTCAATATATTAACCAATGTTGGGAATTCATATATTTTATATAGTCAAAGTATTCCCTACGACAGCTATTGTTCTGGTGAAAGAAACATGTTGTTATGTATCTTTCAACAAAAAAAAAAAAAAATAGGCCAGAGAATTTTCCAGGATATTAACTAATATTACATATGGTGTGGTTTTCGTACAATTTCATTGGCTAAATCAGTCACGTGATATACAGAATATTTAATGTATTTTTTCCACCCCGAAGAAACCAGACGCATTGTTTCTATTTTTACGTACAGTAAAGTTTCGTTATAATGCCCCTCGTTTCTTTTGCCACCTCGCTTAACGCCATAAATTTTGTGTGTCCCCTTTCCTAATTTCCCCATTGATTCTATAATGCATTTCCGTCAACCTATAAACCATTTCCCCATTGATTCTATAATGCATTTCACTCAACCTATCGCCAAGCCCCTTTATAATGCCAAAATCTGGCTGGACAAATGGTGGCGATATAACGAGGTTTTACTGGATATTGACGCTATGTTTCTATTTTTACGTATATTGACGCCATGTTTCTATTTTTACGTATATTGACGCTATGTTTCTATTTTTACGGGGCACTCAGCTTTCACACATTCTGTCTTCAATCTGAGTTTTGGCCTTTTTAACACATTATTTGGTTTATTTGTGATAAATAATCTGTTAATTCCACAAAATTCATCAGTAATTAGATGCTTCGCAACTACAAAATAGCTCTACAGATAGTTCTGACTACACCGAGTTGACCTCATGTCTTCCGGCTCTTGTAGTTAACTATACAGTCGTCACAAGAATTTATTACAGCATACACAAGTTTTCATTACTACTGTATTCTCAATAGCCGGCTCTTGTAGTTCAGTCAAATAGCTACACCGAGTTATTGAGATACCAATATTGTACTGCTCTTCCGGTTCTTGTAGCTACTATCTTCATTACTTGTTAATCAGGCCACACCGAGTTAACATCTTGTTTTCCGGCTCTTGTGGTCTAGCTACTTACCACTAATTGCACAACTATACAATTCATACAAATGTAGCTACACCGAGTTGAGCAGTACTTACTTGTTTGACTTTATTAAGCCGGCTCTTGTAGCCTGGTATTCTACACCGAGTTAATCACATATTTAAACCTTCGGGTAATATTGGTTTTCCGGCTCTTGTAGACCTGTGACTTGCTACACCGAGTTTAATAGAGTCAACAAGTCCGCTAACGCTGAGTCTGCCCCTTACGCCAAGTTTATTGTATATTTTATGGATATTGAGTATATGAATGCATTGTAAAATTTTTGTAGTATGATTTTATGTTTAGTATGAAATAGAAGTAATAGATTTATTTACCTTCATTTAGGTTTATTGTCTCTTATTATAATTTGTTATTTACATGTACTAGTGCTGGATAAATGTACTCGAGAGCCTCATTGAAATATAAAACAATGCGAGTACCACCCTTTGAACAATGAGTAATCCAGCTATTGGAATAGTGAACTTAAGCTGAATTCTATATTGTATTTGTCCAACAATGAGTTATACAACTAATCAATTATTCACATGCACAATAGATTCCCTCGAGTTACTTGATTGGTGCACAACCTCATGAAACAACTAAGCTATTCAGTTGGTACAAGCATCAACCATGAGTAAAAACTTATACTCTGTTGAGATCATCATTATATAATCATGCATAAAGCAGTTGTTTGATATGAGACATGCTAGAAGGTCTTCATCAGTGGGTGACGTTACATATTGTGTTTATATTGTCTTAATCAACAATGAGATGCAACAGGAATTGTGGTAGATATTAGTCTCGAGGACTGAGGTCATTTCTATTGGTTCCTTTTCTGATTAATGACATCATAAATGGACTTGTTAGGATTATATTGACATCAGACTTCGTCCTCGGTCCGTAAATGATAATTGTTAATATTCATATACTTTAAAATCAAATTGTTACTAGTGACAGATATATTTCTGGTTACAAAAAAGTGTTGTTTGCTGTTACATATCTCCATATATAAACTATTCTATTTATCAAGTCAACAGGAGTTACTTTAAAAGGTAATACAGTGATTTGACAAAACAAATCAGATGGGTTTTATTTTAAATACCATAAACCAATTGATGAAAAAGACTTGACCAAACAAAAGAAAGTATGCAATTCAGCCAATTACCGTCTTTAGGTGGGCATAATACGCATTGGTAGTTAAAATGAAAAAAAATGTCTCCCTCAAGTATAAATGATTATATAAATAACAACCTCCCCACAACCCCAATAATGAAAATAAATAAATGGTTATATAAATAACAACCTCCCCACAACCCCAATAATGAAAATAAATAAATAAATGATTATATAAATAACAACCTCCCCACAACCCCAATAATGAAAATAAATAAATAAATGATTATATAAATAACAACCTCCCCACAACCCCAATAATGAAAATAAATAAATAAATGGTTGGTTGTTTGGTTGGTTTATGGTGTTTAATGCCACTTTCAACAATTACATTGTATTCAGTTATATCGTGGCGGTCAGTTTTATTGGTGGAGGAAACCGGAGTACCCGCAGAAAATCACTGACCTGTCGCAAGTTACTGACAAACTTTATCACATAATGTTGTATTGACTACACCTCGCCATCAGCGGGATTCAAACTCGCAACTTTTGTGGTGAGATAAATATATGTAACATAATTCAATTTACAATTCATTAGTTTCAAAAGTCATTTTTCTTCCTGTTATATATTTAAAGAAATCGTTGTCATATTCTGCTGATAGTTTTTACTCGTCACGGTTTTGTTTTCATGTATCAATTCATACAAACTGGATCTAATGTTGTACAACAAGAATATACAATGACAAAACAAAAGCATCTTAATTTTCAACATCCTCTGGGTAATTTTCACCGATATTTGGCTTGTCAATCAATTTTTTTGCGTCTGCATACAAGATATATTTAGAGGGAAAATAGTAAAATAAATGTTTATAGTCCATTGAAACATCCACACTACAACTATATATATATATATATTGATAACTCTTGGAACTTGTATGAAAAAAAAGCAACGAAAATTACAAACATATTCTTCAAACTAGAGGCCCCACAGAGCCTGTCTTTGCTCATCTGGTCAACAGTTGCTTTCCAATTTGCTTAATTGGATAATTTGTTATTATTGAGACACTGCAATACAAAACAACTTTTTGAAAATAATGGGGTTGTCGTAATCGTGATCATATGGTAGTTGGATTTACAACTACCTGTGCAATCAGTGTGAGTTCAAATCCTGCTCATGGATAGGTGTACTCGATACAATATTATGTGATAAAGTTTGTCAGTGACTTGCAACAGATCGGTCAATTTTATTGGTGGAGGAAACCGGAGTACCCAGAAAAAAACCATAGACCTGGTACTATTGTTGATTTTGCTAGCAAGAATGGATTTCTCAGCATAATTTTGCACCAAATGCCAAGATTGAGATGAGATATGGGATGAGAAATCCATTTTATACTGCAATTGGTAACTTTACAGCATTGATAAAGGGGGTCGTATAAACTTTTGTTTTATACTGGACAATGTCCTGTATAAAGCATTTTTTAAATGGGGCCCATGATGGGGAATACGAATTTCAATTATTTTTTTTTATATAGAAAACAGTGAGAGAAAAATATAGTATTTCAGTATAAAAACAATATAGGTATGGTGTCTTTTTATATGAGATTTATTTGTATTCGGCACGAAACAGGGGGACTGCTCATATAAAAAGACACCATACCTATATTGTCTAATCAAGCAAAACATACATCAGTGATATTATGTTTATCAAGGATAAACGTCATCGCCACGTCAGTGAAGTCAATATAACATTACATTATTACACTTAGAATTCAAACATAATATGTGGTGGCCATCTTGGAATTTCAATATCAAGGAACTTGGATTTAACAAGGGTTTTAAAGTTTCTATTTGGATATTTTACATTTTCCCATCAGGTTTTACATTAAAACAATGTCCTTCAATAAAATTTCTTGTAAAAACTTAGTTTTAAATGACCCAGTGTTGTCTTTTTCTTCTTTTTTTTTTTTAAGAGAAAAAAGATACAAATGTGTAAAACAGGTGTTAAAATAACCCTTTAGATCAGGTTACATTAAAAAGAATTATATTTGAATCTAGTAACTGTCCTCAAAATAACTTATGTAAATTTTTTCTAAAAAATGTGAATTCTATACAAGTACAAGTATGGCTGACTTTTTCATACTTAGTGTATAACCTTTTTGTACTTAATACCAGTAAGTACTTTTCTTGGTTGCACAATTTCATTGACAGGCAAACCTGCCTTATAAGACACCTCTATATAACAAATCACTGTCTATATAGGGCATTTTTCAATTTCTCCATTTATTGTATATTGCATATAATTTGAATTTGTATATAAAGGGCAACTGCACATAAATGGCACATTTTCAGGTTCCCTTCAGTCCCCTTTATACCTGTTTTTCAAAATTATAATACTTGTAGAAGTCTAACAATATCAAGAAGGCCACTGTGAGTGAGTGACTGTTGTTTAACGCCAAATGAGTAATTTTTCAGGAGAACAAGTTACCTTCAATGACATGGCAATAATGTCCACTTTGTACTAGACCAGCATGATTAGCTGGATCCTTATGGTGCTAGCTCATTGAAAAAACGATCCACGGATAGACATGTCGCTCCACTTGGACACATTATTATGATTTCGAGCCAACCAGTCGCGTGGGTAGCAAAGAAGTAACAAATACCAATATTATAGTCGTTGGCTTGAACAAACAATCCTCCTCACTCGAGGCAAACAAACAATCCTCCTCACTCGAGGCAAACAAACAATCCTCCTCACTCGAGGCAAACAAACAATCCTCCTCACTCGAGGCAAACAAACAATCCTCCTCACTCGAGGCAAACAAACAATCCTCCTCACTCGAGGCAAACAAACAATCCTCCTCACTCGAGGCAAACAAACAATCCTCCTCACTCGAGGCAAACAAACAATCCTCCTCACTCGAGGCAAACAAACAATCCTCCTCACTCGAGGCAAACAAGTAACCTTGCATCACCAATGCTGGTAAACAACTTTCGCATAATGAATGATGTAGGCCTAGGTGATTATCAGATTGAAACAAACATCTTAACCGTATTTAATTTCTTTGTCAGACTTATGATAAATTTGTGTCCGACTCTCAATCAAATTGGATTTCTTTTGATTTATCATTATTCTGGCATTACATTAAATGAATATAAAGTAATGGAAAAAGTCCAAGAGATACTGAAATTCATTTTAATAGAAAGACTTGCTCCTATCTTATTTTCAGAACCGGTAAAGTGATTTCAAATGGAAAGGGTGTCAGACATTCGATCACCTTACCTCCTAGACAAGAAGTCAACAAAACAGATCCTAAAAACAGTGAAAAAAATGTTTCTAGAAAAAGTTTGAAGATAAAAAAAATGTGTATTCAGAAGCCATATAATTTGAGAACTTTCTAAGAATTAAATTTTTACTTTTTATTTTTAAGGACCACTGTCCTGGACATCAGTTGTTTATTATAGCATTGAGAAGCTGTCCCTCATTGGGACAAGATTTTATTATATTTCTTTCTCAAATTACAGAGTTTCGGTGGCTCGATCCTTCCAATAACTCCAACACATTTTGAGTCCATTCGAGTTCGAGCCACCGAAGTTTCACTATATATGCACATCCTAATTTTATTGAGTGCTATATTACACTTCAAGCCCTTCCAAATTGAAAAAAAAAAAACCAACAATTTTTGTATCCGGACAGATCCAGATGAGATTTTAAATACATTCTACAAGGATTCGAATTTTTTATGAACATTTTGCAAGAAATAAAATGTTATATATATTATATTTCATAATTACCGGTACCTCTTTAAAAGCCACATGTGTCTACATTTTTTTAATATTAATTTTTTTTCCGACTATAATGTTATTCAAATACAACAATTTTTACAAGTAAAAAAAAAATAGTATGCCTGTTCCTAGCTATTTAAATAAATTAATTGTGCATAAAAAGTGCATTAAAAAGTCCAAATGTTTCATGGATGATGCGCAATAATGCACATTAAAAAAAGAACATTATTTTTTTACTGTCTAGTGGGTTTCAACTGAATTCGATAATTCTCCCATGAAAAATCTGGAATAATTAATACAAAATTATGTTATATAATAACATCTAAAACTGGGGCTCACAAAAGCCTTTATCACTCACCTGACTGAAGAAAAACTGGAAGATATCAAAGGGGTAGTCAGAATCTGTCAATTGATTGATTGATTTAGATTTTTGGTGTTTTAACGCCACGTTCAACAATATTTCAGCTATATCATGGCGACCAGTTTTAGCGGTGGAGAAAGCCGGAGTACCCGGAGAGAACCACCGACCACGGCCAAGCAACTGGTAAACTTTATCACTTTCGGCTGTGAGCCGAGTGCACCCTTTTTTTGTAATTTACAAAGCCGGGCGCGAACCCACGCCGTATTGGTGATGGTCTTGTACGAGTTGTTAGATCCCGCGACCCAACTCATTGAGCAACCAGGGCCCCCTTCTGTAAATTGAAGAAGGGCAAGAGGTCTCACTGAACATTAGGCAGAATTGTCCACAGATAAGACAGATGCCTCACTACTAAATTGTCCTCTTCTCGAGAGGAAACCCCTTTAATAAGGCCACTTTCTCATTGTAGATGAATGGCCTTAAAAGAGGGGGTTATTGCTGAACAACTATGTAAGAACAGGATTTCTAAGATGTCTGGTATTTTTTTTTTAGCTCTTCATTCACATAAACTTTTCAAAACTTTAAACAGAATATTTATCTCTTTCTTGTGGTCATAATAACATAAAAGAACCGTCTAGCACAACGTATCCTCTAAAAATCGTAACACTTAATAATATATTCATTAGACTGAAATTACAGATTCTAACATGAAAGATATTGTATGAAATCAAATCTCAGGACGTTTGTATGATATATGGATCTCCTTACGTAGAAACTGTAGATAATACTTCGTTTTAAAACAGGTGATGATGTAGTCAGATCCTAGAAAATTATGCTTATATTTAGGGGGAAATTATTTTGCATCTGAAATATCAAGAAAAAATATGGATGAAAATGAACATGAGAGACTATCTAACAATGCACTTATTAAAGCAAAGGAATAGTGTTTTTATTGCTGTTCAACATCTTCTCAGTCACAATACGGTCTAGGCATCAATTTTTGTTTATATATTATTTTGATGTATAGAACGTCATCATCAGCTCATCTCAAATAAACTTGTTCTCGCTATGATATAGCTGAAAAATTGCTGAGTTGACGTTAAACAACAATCACTCGCTCACTCTGGAGTATAGAATATTATTTCCCAGGTTATCAACAAGAAAACAAATTATAAATGAGGTAATCTTACAAATACTGTCATCATTATGTCACACATCACATGACATGGTTATAAATAGACACAAAACAACCACAGGTCTTCCATCCGATAAATAGAAACAATACAAGACAGTTTAATAAAGTCTGAAGTGGACTATACTAATAGAATAGGTTTTAGAAAATAATATCTGACTAGAAAATTGAATGCACCCATCTCAACACCCCCCACCCCCCACCCCAATTTACTACCTTAACTTTTGGCTTGGTTCTGAGGAATGTTTAGGGGTATAATGCAAGAAAGCATCTTGAAGAGCCAAAATGGATTTTCAATATAACTTAATTTCAAGGAATGGTATATTATTCATCGGGTATGATGTAGAAAACTTATGTATAGACTTTAAAAGGTGTTTGTGTCTGTAAGACACATACAATGCCCCCGCGGTTATAATTGCAAAAGGTCAGTGGCTAAGTTCATATATGCATAATTTTGTAAAACATTGTTGAAAATCAAAATCCATATATTATGCACACCTTCAGTGTTGGTACTAACTGTCTACAAAAGGTCTATATAAAAGGTCTAGCTCAAAAACTGTAGGAGGAGTTGGCCGAACAAACCATATATCCTATATGGATTTAGCAAAATCTGTCTAAGTTCATGCATCCATAATTTTGTAAAAAATTGTTGAAAGTCAAAATCCATAAAATATGCACACCTTCAGTGTAGGTACTAACTGTCTACAAAATATAAAAGATCTAGCTCAAAAACTGTAGGAGGAGTTAGCCGGACAAACTATGCATACTAAGTGTGATGAACGGACACACGGATGCACGGACACACTGACGCACGGACACATGGACGCACAGACACATGGACGGACAGGGGTAAAACAATGCCCCCCGACCAACAGTCGCGGGGGCATAAAAATTGAAAGTTGATGGAGTGTAAAACTTAAACACATGCACAATATGTCCACAAGTTCTGTATAAATAAGAGTATACATGTAAAACTGTTGAAATTTGAGGTTCACTGGGGAATAAGACATAAATAAAAAAAAAAAGTGTTAAATTAATAATACATGTATAACAAAGGTGCAGTAGAACTAGAAAAAATCAAATATAAATTTCTATGCAGGTTTTGAATTACCCTTATTTTGTCTCTTATTATCTTTTGACTTCAAGCAATAATTTTTAAGTTAATTTTGATTTTAACATTGCAACACAAAACTACCATATAACAGATATATTACCATTTAAATCTAGGATTTTTTTATATAAAAAAAAACCCACAGCTATAATTTTCCATTAAAATCTGGATGACCCTTTTTGGCCTCATATTATGTAAAATAAATGACTGTTATATTATGTAAATGTAGTATTTATTTCCTGATAAAAAACATTACAGTGAAATCTGTCTAAACCCAATCCTTAATAAACCAGAATCTTGTATAAACCAAACTAAATAAAGTCCTCGACTTACTACATTAAGACTGGGTGGCACATACCTCAATTAAATTTAAGCGTCAAATAAAACTTAATTGATACTTAAATTTACTTGAAATGTACATGAAATTAATTTACCCTTAAGGTTTAATAAAGACTTAAATCTAAATGAGGTTTGTGCAACCCAGTCTTAATGTAGGAAATCTTTGTTCATTTAACCTGTGTACACTGAACACCTGTCTATTCTGAACACAAAATTTAGTCACAAGAAAGTTTGGTGTAGACAGGTTTCTCTGTACAATTATAGTGTCTTGAAGTCAGAATGTTTTATTATTGCTTCGGAAAACAATATTTGACTAGAAACTGAAAAAACTTTTAAGATACAATTTTCTCCATACAGCTTAGCTTACATATAAAGGGAGATAATCCTATTTAAAAATCAAGCATGACTCACATATTCTATTTATTTATTTATCATTATCTATTTGTGTGTATTATGTAACATAGTTGTTACAAAGTTTTCAATAGTATACAAGAAAATAAAATAATAAAACTAAACAACCCACTTCAAACTGTCTAGTTTCTTACTATTTACCTGATGGGAGAGGGTAGTGATCGTATGGTAGTTGGATTTTTAACTACCTCTGCAATCAGTGCCTATCACCTCTAAAGTTATGAGTTCGAACACCGTTCATGGCGAGGTATACTCGATACAACATTAAGTGTAATGTTGGACAGTCATGAGAATCTCATGTTCATTTCTTACTAATAGAGTACACTTTGTCATAGATGGGAATAAAATACACAAACCTCAGTGGTCAGATAGGCAAGGATTATATAAAACACATCTGTGTAAATCAAACTACATGTTGTGTACCATATGATTGTGTTTTGTCTTTCTATTCTAAACTGCCTTGGTAGTGTCATGATTCGTGTGCTCACCTTGACCTAGCACTATAAAAAATCCAACTAAGCATGTTGGTCTAGTACAATGCGGACCTCTTCATAATCTCATTGAAATTGAACTTGTTCTCGCCATGATATGGCTAAAAAAATTGGTCAGTTAGTGTTAAACAACGATCACTCACTCACTCACTCTTTCTATTCTAACAGATTTATTTTAAGATTTGCAAAAAATTACATTAGTAGAAAAGGATATTGATGTAAATGAACATGAGAGACTATCTAACAATACACTTAGACACAAAATCAAGTAAAGGTACAGCTTGTGGGAACGAAAGGATATCGAAGTAAACGAACATGAGAGACTATCCAACAATACACTTCGACATAAACCCATGCAAAGGAACAGCACTTTTTTTTTGTTGTAATTTTACTTTTTATTGTTGCCTAATTAACAATTTACATACATTTGTACATCATGTTCTTGTCTACATAATAAATATAAATAATTTAATTTGATTTGAATATTTCAATCTGATTAGCTAATCAGCCTGGAGAAAATTTTGGTTATACTCGATAACCTGGGTTGGTATTGTGACGTCACCAATGTGTTCATCCGCCAACGACAAATTCAAATAGTCACATGAAATAATCATAATTAAAATCGAGGAATCATTAAATTTTGTGGTAAAAATTAAATTATTTAAGTATTGCTGTTCTACATAACAGTCACAATAGGGTCTTCAATAATGAGCATAACTCATATCATAAAATGAGAGTAAAACTGGTCCCCAGCCTGCAGTTGAGTTGCACTGCAGATACATGATACATGTATTATCTTACATAAAACTGAGATTTCATTCCAATATAAAGTGCATAGAACATTTTTCAAATAAAAAAATAAAGAAAATGATTAACTGCATTAGTGGTTAAGTGATAGACTATAAAATTGATATTTTCTGCAGACTGGTTGGTCTCAAAATCAGGATATCATGTCATAGTGGAGCGACATGTCTACCTGCAGACTTTTGGAGTATTGATTATGCAAAAAAAGGTATGGTACCCCTTTTTTCTTGACATTTAAACCCACCTGTTATTCATCATAATCAGAATTTTCACTCCCACACAGATAAATAGCACATATATGTGACTGTAACATGTAGAATGGCAATAAAACCGTTGTTCCTTTACTATAATTTGTGTCTAAGTGTAATACTGGATAGTATCTAATATCCCTTTACATCTGTATCCTTTCTTCCTAATTAACGAACATGCTCCTACACAATACCCATCGAGGGCCCAGGTGGCTCAATGAGTTAGGTAGTTGGATTACCTAACAACTCATACAAGCCTATCACCAATACAGCATGGGTTCGTGCCTGGCTTTGTAAATTACAAAAAAGGCAGCTACATGTGATAAAGTTTACCAGTTGCTTGCCCATGGACAGTGGTTCTCTCCACATATTCCGGCTTTTTCAACCACTAAAACTGGTCACTATGAATAGCTGAAATATTGCTGAAGGTGGAGCCACACTAAACACAACAAGATGTTGCACGCTATGTCGTGCTAAGAATACCCCTACTCGTTCATTTGTAAGTTGCACTGTAAACAGGAAGTAGATGTGCGGTAAACCTGGAAAGGGGAGACACAGTACAAGTCACCATACCAAAGCCATATATCAAATATAAAATCATTTCTTCCAGTAGAAGCTGAGATATCTGTTATGAAAGTGTGAACGGACGGACGGACAAGGTGATTGCAATATAGCCCCCTCTCTACGAGTGGGGGTATAATAAATCAAATCAAATCACAATAACCATCATCATGAAATCTGAAGAAACTTTCCAATATTGTCTTATTACAACAAATACATAATTGAGCACCCATATTCTACTAGATATTAATTTGTTAATGATTTCTCTACAATACATGGTAACTAGACACATCAAGACCCTCGGCCATCCTCTGAGAAAAAAAAACATGTAATCATTTACCAGACATTTTATCACTTGTGATAATGAAGAAATAATTATATTATGTCAATAATCAAATAAAAGATTATCTCTGAAGGAGGATCTCATGCATGTACAATCTTGAGAGAACAATCTAAAATATAAGTGATATTTAAAAAAAAATAAAATATAAAATGTATGTATGTAAATTGTTTTAAATGAAATTCAAAATAAATATATGTCAATTTTTGAGAGAAAAAAACAATATCCAAAATGTATGTCAATTTCTTAAAATAAAATCCAAAACATATGCATGTAAATTTTTGAAAATAAAATTAAAAAAAAATATGTTTGTCTATTTTCAAAAATAATAAAATCCAAATTGTATGACGTCATTTAAATAAAAGATAAAAATCACAAATGCATGATGTAATTTAAATCTCCCCCNCCCCCCCCCCCCCAAAAAAATGTATATCAATTAAAAAAAAAATAAAGATAGTAAAATTGAAAGTAAACAAATAATTGAATACCCTCATCTTTTATCAACTGATATTGTATTCAAGGCCGTCTTTGAAGTTCTAATACACATACAAGTGTACAACAATACACATCCTCCTGATAGGTATGATACAAGACATTAACTATA
Source organism: Gigantidas platifrons (assembly GCA_002080005.1). Classification (NCBI taxonomy): domain Eukaryota; kingdom Metazoa; phylum Mollusca; class Bivalvia; order Mytilida; family Modiolidae; genus Gigantidas; species Gigantidas platifrons. The sequence goes on from MJUT01060724.1 coordinate 549,686, forward strand.
CAATATCAAGATCACTTCATTCCACGTATTACAATAGATTTATCTAGTTAAATGGTCAACTTCTATTGTGGATTAAGTTTATACAGTACTATTTGATATATTACACTCCCCCCCCTCCCCCAAGACATTATCCATACAATATCAAGATCACATTGATTCCACACAGTACAATAGATTTATCTAGTTAATGTCCAACTTCAATCGTGGATACTGTGCGATTCAAAATAATAGCCTCCCCCTCCCAACGGAGCCTCATACATGTACATTGTGGGAGAAAAAAAAAGTGTAATGATAGAATAAATGATCTAATAGTGACAGGAAAGTTTATGAAATATATATTTGATCATCCAAGCCCATCGCCTGTTCATGTTTTTATAACAAAAAAATATTGATTTTTGTTTTGTGCAGAAATGACATACCTGATACAGGACTTCGCATTGATAAATTCATCTAAATCACTTATCTATCCGTCAATTATTAGAAATAATTCTACTTCCTACAATGGACCAAAAAATTAAGACAGGTCCATAGTCCGTTTTTAGACTTGTACCCTTTTTAAAATGGGTGTGTATTCTTTATAATTGTGTACATGTGGTTTTACACAATTATTACATAATCAGACCTAGATGTGCGGCTGTTTATGTGCAGTTTTTACACCTAGGCCAAGCCAACAAAATTCTAGACATTCCTTAACAATGGGAGATAACTCTAACTGAAATACTACAGAAACTTTTTAAAAATTGTTTAAAACTAGTAATTAAAGTAAAATTTTTAGAAAAAAGAAGTAACCTTGAGTTGAAGGAAATAGAATTCTACACAAATTACAAACTTGTAATCAGAAGCCATAGAAAGTAATTAGAAATTATCAATTTCCTTGTTGTAAAAATTTTAAATATTGAAATAAGATAACCAAGGTAATCCACAAATTTAGGTTTTGAAATTTATTAAAAAAACAAAAACAAAAATAAACAACATTTTTTTTTTATTCCTTATATTAAAAATTTCATATATTGAAATTAGATAACCAAAGTAATCCTCAAAATTAAACTTTGAAATTTATTAAAAATAAAAAAAATAAAACAAACAACATTTTCTTTTATTCGTCATATTTATCTCTACAGCAAACTTGTAAATATGGTATTTCAATTTAAGGTACTTTAAAACACAGAAGATATTAAACAAGATCAGCCCACGTGTGTGAATCTATCAAAGTCTTTCATTAGTTTAGATTAATTTAAAGCTTAATTCTTAACATGCCTCCTCCCACCCTCATGCCTTTCAATAAAGGGCGGTATCACATACTTTTACCCATCTAAAATGGTCATTGGTACTTCCTGATTTTAAAGAGAGTTGTATAAGATATTCATCAAAATTGTTCAAATTTTAATCAAAAGTACCACCTGTAAATAGTGAAGAACTGGTAGACTTGAAAAATATTGAAAGCCCTCCACCCCATGGCTATCCTATTATCCTATTTAGGTTCTTTGGTATACCTTCTCCTAAAGACCTTTATATTATTTAGCTTCCATTCTGTTGGCTATGGACGTACCAGACGAAGGTTGTTCCAGAAATGTGTAATGCACACTATATCAGATACAGTCACACCTGCCCATGCAGTCACCTCCATTAAGCAGTCACCTGTATTAAAAGGTCACAATTCTCTTGTCCTGTCATAGAAAATTTCATATGAATTGAACCTCGTTTAAGAAGTCACCTGTCTTATAAGGCCACTTTTTCTTTGTTCCAAAGGTGACCTCTTAATACAGGTTTGACTGTATCTACATTGGTTTTTTTTTCAACTTGTCCACATGATAATAATATTAGGACATGGGAATTCCACACCCCTGCCCTATTTTATTTGAAATCTTTGACATAATATTATTTAACCCGATTCCATTTCTATCAAATAAAGAGATGTTCCGCAGAACACCCTGGATTTTACCTTTCTGGAGACATATTTTGTCACTTGTAGAGATAAATCAACATCATTGACAATATTTTTTATATGCAGATCTAACGAAAACAACCACTAAGGGGTGCTTAGGGAAGATGTCTGACAAGTCAATTAGCCACATATTGGTTATATGCTAATTGGCGCCCTAACCAGACAGCATGTCAAGTCAAGGTACATTCAGGGTTACGACAGGTTACAAGATAATTGTCACCCAGGTAATCAATTGTCGTGTTAGTACACCCAAGGGAGACAACTGGTTACAAGATAATTGATACCATAACCAAATATATTTTGAATCTGTAAATTTCAAACATAAATATATCTAATAAACCATAACAATGCTGAAGCACTGACTAGTGATGGGTTACACTAGTGGAGCAGGAACTGCTTACCCATCCGGAATACCTGACCTCAACCCTGGTTTTTAGTGGTGGGGTTCGTGTTTCATTTTGTCCAATTACATGCCTTTAGTTCCGCAATTAACAGTAACACGATGGGTGCCACATGTGGAGTAGGAACTACTAACTCTTCAAGAGCATCTGAGTTCACCCCCAGTTTTTTAGAAAAGAATTGGGGGGGGGGAGGGGGCCATTCATGGTGCTCATCTTTTAGTTTTCTGTGTATTATTTTGTTGACCATTGTTTGTCTTTTTGTCATTGTGCTGTCTGTCCTTCTTTCTTTTTGTCATTGCGCTGTCTGTCCTTCTTTCTTTTTGTCATTGCGCTGTCTGTCCTTCTTTCTTTTTGTCATTGCGCTGTCTGTCCTTCTTTCTTTTTGTCATTGCGCTGTCTGTCCTTCTTCAAATTACAGATTCTGATTACCCCTTTGGTATCTTCAAACTTTTCTTACAGAAGTTAAAAGAAATATAATTCTGACTTTGTCTTTTTGGCATCATCTTTACATAGAAGTCTTACATTTCTACATCTCTGAAATACAATGCTCTCTAAAGAACATGAGTATGGTGTCTTATTTACACTGCTTAATCATAAAAACCACAAACTTCATATCAAAAATCCTTTGATGAAAATAAGAAGATCTTAAATACCAAAATGAAAATTTAAGAGATTTTAGAGATTTTATCGAATTTCATTTCTTTGTCAATTTTTTTCGGTTCCAGATTTCACTTCTTTGAGAACTACTGGTATCAGCTGTTCTAGTGTTCATAGAGATCTTATTGCTTGACATGTAAATAACACTTCTGATGGAGAAAATATCGTCAGATTTCTTATCAAACAAAATTGTACAAGATATTTCCTGTTTTAAAACTTGGTAAAAGACAAAGACAATTTCTGTTTGAACATTAATACAAATGTACATATCTTCTTCTTGTCCTCCACTTTTCAAATAAAAAAATAATTTTTAAACAATTTTAAAAGAATTAAACAATATATGCTTTTATTCTTATGTAAATAAAATACTGTTAATTGTAAAAATAAAATATTTTTTGCTTCAGAAAAACAAAAATTCTGGCTCGGAGGGAGAAAGATAGCCCTCCCTACCCAGCCTTCCTCCACCCCCTTAAAGTTTAACAGTTCACTTGTGCTAATAGTGCACAAACACACCTAAATTCATGGAAAATGCAATCAGCCCTTTTATAAGGAAGATTTATATGCTCTGCTTGTATTCAGTTTTTTAATCAAGAAAAGCAGGATGACTTTTTTCTCAGGTAACATAAAATTACAACATACTTTTTTTTAACTAGACACATACATGTATCAGTAACTTTTACCTGGTAGATATTTTTATTTGGTTTCATTTAAATTCAGAGGGTATCTCAGGGGGTACTTTTTTTTAATTCAGGGGGTATCTCTGGAGGTATTTTTTTTTAATTCAGGGGGAATCTTAGGAGGTAATTTTTTTTTCTTTTTTTTTAACTTAGGGGATATCTCAGGAGATACTTTTTTTTAATTCAGAGGGTATCTCAGCAGGTACTTTTTTTTAATTCAGAGGGTATCTGAGGATGTACTTTTTTTAAATTCATGGGGTTATCTCAGGAAGTACTTTTTTTTTAAATTCAGGGAATATCTCAGGAGGTACTTTTTTTAATTCAGGGAATATCAGAGGAGGTACTTTTTAAATTCAGGGGTATCTCAGGGGGTACTTTTTTTTATTCAAGGGGTATATCAAAAGATCATTCAGGAATAACTCATAAATAAAATGTGCTTAAGTAACCACCTCTATTAAACAATAACTTGTATTATGTGACCTTAATTTTGATTTCCCTTCACAGAATTGTCTTATGTAATCCTATTTTAATGTTCCTTTGGAAGGTCACATAAGACAGGTTTGATTGCATATAGGTTTTACATAGCGTCTCTATGACATAAATTTGTAATTTTTTTAATGATGGTACTGAGTTGTTTTTTTTTTAACTATTTTAGCTGTTTGTTTGTAATTGGCTTGACTTAATCCAATGCACTTTATTTAATGGTTTTTTGGGTTTTTTTTGGGGTACATTTAGATATCATATAACATCTCTCTCTTAAATTTGTGAATTTTTTAATGAAGATAATAAGTTTTTTTTATTAACTTTCAGTTATTTGTTTGCCTTGGCCTAATCCCATGCACTATATTAATGTTTTTTATATACAGACAAATTTATCTCTTATTTCATACTAAAACATCATAATAAGCCGTCTGCTTATCAAAAGGTGTTCATGTGTGAGCTATAAAATATCCCAGGTTTTTTTTTTTATTGTGCAGCATGTGCATCAATGCCTTCTCACCTGTGTCAGTTTTTAAATGATGAAAGATATATTTGATAACAGGTTTATTTCTACAGGTAGACTAAAAAATCAGTCAGGTATTAAATATATGTAATTAGAATATATAAAATCTGTACTGAAAAGAACTTAAGAAGACGATCAAAAAAATTTACACTATGAAAAAAATTTACATGGCTAAAAGGTTAGAAAATGTGATTGATTGATTTTTGGTGTTTTAACGTCACTTTCAACAATATTTCAGCTATATCATGGCAACCAGTTTTAGTGGTGGAGAAAGCCGGAGTACCCAGAGAGAACCACTGACCATGGGCAAACAACTGGTAAACTTTATCACTTGCAGCTGCGAGTCAAGTGCACCCTTTTTTGAAATTTGGTATTAGGCTTGTATGAGTTGTTAGATCCAGCGACCTAACTCATTGAGCCACCCGAGTGTGATATCACTGACAAACTTTATAACTTAATGTATGGAGTACCTCTCACCCGAGTGGGATTCGAACTCACAATGTTAGTGGTGTCACAAATTTGGAAAATGGTCATTTGAATTTATGAATATTAATTATAATACAGTCAATCCTGTATTAAGAGGTCAGTCAAGGGATAATAAAAAAATTGACCACATAAGACAGGTGGTTGCTTAAAGGGGAATTTGCGGTATTGCCTACCGACAAAATTTGTGGGCGGAGCTTATCATCAAAATTCCCCGTTGATATGAACAGCATATTTATGAAACTGTATGTCACATGACCAACGTGACCTAAAGGTCACATACCTCAGAAATTTGTATTTTCTAAGTGATTTTTGTAGGTTTTTAGACAGATGAAGAATATTTTTTAAACAAGACTGATAGTTTCGTAGGGAGGAACACTAGTAAACATGCCTGTCAAATAGGAGGAACACTAGTAACCATGCCTGTCAAATAGGAGGAACACTAGTAACCATGCCTGTCAAATAGGAAGAACACTAGTAACCATGCCTGTCAAATAGGAGGAACACTAGTAACCATGCCTGTCAAATAGGAGGAACACTAGTAACCATGCCTGTCAAATAGATGGAACACTAGTAACCATGCCTGTCAAATAGGAGGAACACTAGTAACCATGCCTGTCAAATAGGAGGAACACTAGTAACCATGCCTGTCAAATAGGAGGAACACTAGTAACCATGCCTGTCAAATAGGAGGAACACTAGTAACCATGCCTGTCATATAGGAGGAACACTAGTAACCATGCCTGTCAAATAGGAGGAACACTAGTAACCATGCCTGTCAAATAGGAGGAACACTAGTAACCATGCCTGTCAAATATGAGGAACACTAGTAACCATGCCTGTCAAATATTTTGCTCCAAAAGTAACTGTAAAACTGTGTATCATTGATTTTTCCTCCTCAAGGTAACTGTGGTCAAAATAATGAAGAATCTGAAGGTTTGCTCTGCCCACGCTCCCGGCTTAAATAAGGTTACTTTCCTCTTATTTGTTATTACTGATATCTCTAAACAGTAACCTCTTATTTGTTATTACTGATATCTCTAAACAGTAACCTCTTTTTCAAGGTTATTGTTTAATAGAGGTGGTCGTATCAGCATGTTTGACTGTATATAATTTTCATACATTTGGCTGGTACGATAAAACAAGAAAATTCAGTGCCAAAAATAATGAGTACAATTTTAAAATAATTTTCAACCATAATAAATAGATTTTCTGTCAACATGAAAATGCAAACTAGGGACTCCTAAGGAGCCTGAATTGCTCACCAGGTCTATGTACTGACAAATACGGCAGTGAAAGAAACTACCGCTCGCCAACTCGCCAAAAGTGAGAAGAGAACAAATCCGGCAAGTACGTGTGTGCAAGAACTCGACAATCTGGCAACCGAACATCGTGAGGCGAGTTCTGATTATTTTGCACTCGCCACTGTCAACCAGCCTGACGAAGTAGTTTCTCAGTCAATGATTCCGTAAAATTTTTGATTCAACAATAAAAGATATGAAGAAATCCTTCAAAATCGTTGATAGGAATAGCGAATGTTTCACGTCCGCCATATTGATTTCTTTTATTGATATATAGAAAACGCTAAAAGATGGCGTCCTTTTCCGAACCGGGATCAAATAAAATTAATATATACCTCCCAAAGTTCAATGCAAGCGATTCAGATTATCTTAAATACCGATTTGGTAGAGTAAAACTTGATGATAGCAAATAAAATTAGGTTTGGGTGGGCATGGTAAAAAGGTAAATGTTTTAAAAATCGTAATTTTCGAGTCGGGGTCGGATTTTGTAGCAATTAATTTCGATGTTCTAAACAGTTATTTTGGTGACAATATTGAATATTAAATACGTACTGCAATCAAGTTCATGAGTTATAATGTTAATTGAAAAAGTAACTGATTTGTATGCAGAATGAATTATAAATCTTTGTTATTATTTCTCATGTAAAATATTTGCATTGGATCATTGGCGAGTAGAAATATCTACCCACTGGCCAAACTTGGCAAGTGCAATTCTAATTTGGCGAGTACAATTTTGAAGCAACTAGCCAAAATGGCGAGTGTTTGAAAAAAATAGTTTCCTACACTGATACGGTACTGCTTACGGTTAAAAGTAAACAGGGGTCTAAAGTGTTGTTTTCTAAGTTAAAGCTTGGTCTTCTTTTCATGGTCCATATGATTTGCTTGACGGGAACATAAATATTGAGCGGAAACCAAACGTGGGACAGATGGGCATGGGTAAAACGGAATCACCCAATGCCCATCTGCAAGGGCATAAAATCTTATTTCAATTTTTAAGGACCAATGAAAGTGGAAAGTAAAGACTCCTAAGTGGCCAAGGGGGCTGTCGTGGTCATGATCGTATGGTAGTTAGATTTACAACTACCTATGCAATCAGTGTCGATCACCATTAAGGTTGTGCATTACCCCCCGTTCATGGTGAGGTGTACTCGAAACAACATTATGTGATAAAGTTTGTCAGTGACTTGTGACAGATCGGTGGTTTTCTCCGGGAACTCCGGTTTCCTCCACCAATAAAACTGACCGCCACGACATAACTGAAATATTGTTGAAAGTGGCATTAAACACCATAAACTAAACCAACCTAAGTAGCCTGAATCTCTCACCTGGTTTACAATGTACAGTTACTTAAAGATATATCTATGTTAAATACTTTAAAACTAGTTGATGAAGCATTAACATCTATAGGTCAGAGTGAATAAAATTTACAAACATTAGACCTTAGCAATTACATATTATTTTGTATTACAGTATGAGCTCCCACAGAGCTACATGTTAAAATCAATGCATTCCTTATATGTTAGTAGGTCACAATACAACTCCTTATATGTTACTGTATCAAAACGTATTTGTATTGTGTAAATATCAAATTTTTAGATTACGTAATCATCTTGCATTTCCACTGATGTTGTGAGTTCGACTCCCGTTCAGAGCGAGGTGTACAACATTATGTGATAAAGTTTGTCAGTGACTTGTGGCATGTTGATCGTTTTCTCTGGTTTCTTCCACCAATAAAACTGACTGTCCACGATATAACTGAAATATTGTTGAAAGTGGTGTTAAACACCATAAAACCAACCAACACACACAGCCACATGTTAAAATCAATGCATTCCTTATATGTTAGTAGGTCACAATGTACTTGTGTTGTGTAAATATAGAATTTTTAGATTACATAATCATCTTGCATTTTTACTGACAGGAGAAAAAAATGGCAGGCATAATGTCAACATTTCAAAAATTGTAAAAATATTGCAATACTGTCATTTAATACAGCAACTACCGACTTTTTATTTCTTTTACAATAAAGATTTATATCAACTTCATCAAAAGTCAATAATAGTTGAATATCACTTCCTGGTAAAACACAGTCTGATAATAATCAGATTGATCACTTGCTCCCCTTCACTGATATGTCACGGTGTGGGAGATAAGGGGTCACATACGGTTTGGTTTATGGTGTTTAATGCAACTTTCAACAATATTTCAGTCATATAGTGGTTGTCAGTTTTATTGATGGAGGAAACTGGAGTACCCTCCCGGAGAAAACCACCGATCTGCCACAAGTCACTGACAAACTTCATCACATAATGTTGTATCGAGTACATCTCGTCTGACTGACTGACCTCATGTCATGAATAAATAATGATCTGATAAATACGATAATGACTTTTTTCGGCCAATTGAATAGGTCGTTGCATGCAAAAGTTTAATAACAGCTTCATAGTCTCGTGATCACCATTTTCATTGGATGGTATATAGGGTCATTCACATGTGACCCATAATGAGGTGTCCTCAAAATAATACTCGACCATAAGGCCTGGTCATGCAGCCATTAAAACTTTCGAGCAAGACTTTTAGACTAGTACTCAAAAACAGTACAATCAAAACTGCAAGCAATATAACTTATAGGCGTAATGAAGGAGAGTTTAATTATGAAGTATTTGAAGAGGAAGTTTGGTGTTCTTTCAACTAAGTCAAGTGTACTGATTGGAGGGGGGTGGAAAGGGTTATGGTGTTTAATGCCATTTTCAACAATATTTAAGATATATCATGGCGGTCAGTTTTATTAGTGGAGGAAACTGACATACCCGGAAAAAAACGCAAGTCACTGTCAAACTTTATCACATAATGTTGTATCAAGTACACCTCGCCCGAGTGGGATTCAAACTCACACCGTTAGTGGTGACGGGCAGTGATTGCATTGGTAGTTGTAAATCCAACTACCATATGATCACAACCACAAGGGCTCCGTTCCGTAACCACAGCGACCCCTTTTTTGACTGTGAGTCTAGGACGTACTTGACAAAATAAGTGCAACAAAAATGTAGCTATAAACTGAAAACGGCTAATGCTGCAACAAATAAAAAGCAATTTCCTTAAAAAATCACTAACAGCAGATGTAGAGTGAAATCTATCTACACCGAAGCAGCTTGGGATCAACTGTTGTGTTCGTAATAGACAGGTGTTCAGTTTACTTTAAGTCACGTTAATTTAACAAATATTCCCTACATTGGGACTTTATTTATAGTTTGGTTTATACAGGATTCCGGTTTATTCAGGGTTTGGATCAGACAGGCTTCAATAGATGACATAGAAATCCCACTGTGTCCAGATATTTCAATACCATTCGTTTCACTCCCTGATATAAATGATGTCCTCTCTTACTTTAGTATAATTTCTTTTCATTATTATAAAAGGTACATTTTAAGAACTATTGTCAATAAATCAAATGTCTAAACAGGACATTTTTTTTTGTAGGTAAATAGAGAAAAAGGGTGAAATATAAAAAAAAATATTTCATTAAAAAAGTTTCTTCCATATAATGTTAAATTTGCTACAAATCCCTTGCCTTTTAATTATTACTTTAAAAACATTATGCTATGAAAAAGTTCAAATCTTGACTGACCTCTTGTATTTACTAACAATACTTCTATGCTTCTTACATGTGGATAGTAAATACAAGCCTTCAGTCAAGATTTCAACTTTCAAAGCTATAATTTACTTAAAGGATTATTAATAAGAAAGAGTCTATATGTATATGTGTGTGCTATGTACACCATAAATTGGGGTTTTTTTTAAATCAAATTACAACCACACATTCAAGTACATTTTGTATTTTATTTATATCTTCAATACATAAAGAAAATATTTACATTCACAGTAGGTGTGCTGAGTATCCATTTCACACAAAATATGCAAAGTAAAAAACAGATTTGAATAATTTTTTTCACCAAACCAAACTAATAGTCCAGTCCCCCTTTTTTATACCTAGGGACTTGAAAGGTATCTAAAAATAACGTTACTTACCTGCAGATGGATTACCAGGAACAGTATCTGGTGCAGGGGAACCCTAAAAATAGACAAGAGTTATCTACCTTAGTCAAAAGTAATACAAAACAATTAGAGTTAATTCCCTTTGTATATTCAATTTCTCTATTTACAGACATTACATAATACATGTATATATGTAAAGCATCAAACCTGTACTTTTTTCTTTGTATTTGATCAAATTTATCAGAAACTTGATGACTAAACCAGTTACAAATGACATTTTATAATTAGTAACATAATCTCTATTAAAAGTACGAAAGAAAAGAAATCTCACAAGTATATACATAAACATTGTAATTATAACAACTAGGTAATGTTGACGTTTTAATTATAGCGAGGGGCTCTTGTGGTCGTGATCATATGGATCGCATGGATTTACAACTATCTATGTTATCAGTGCCTATCCCCACTAAACAGTGAGTTCAAATCACACTCATGGTGAGGTGTACTTGATACAACATTCTGTGATAAAGTTTGTCCACGACTTGCGACAGATTGGTTGTTTTCTCCGGATACTCCAGTTTTCTACACCAATAAAACTGACCGCCACGATATAACCTAAATATTTTTGAAAGTAGGATTAAACACCATAACCCTAACCCTTATTTATAGATCACTGAAACACGTTTGTATTCCTACAGTAGTCTCCCTTCTTATACATGTCCTTGCCTTCTGCAATGACAAGGTGGCCAAACTAATAAATAAAACTTGTTTTGTGACCTTCCACAGGAACATTGAGATAGGGTCACATAAGACAGGTGTTTGATTAATACAGGTTTAATTAGTATGGAATGTACAATGAAGGGAAATTAAAATACGGTCGCTATGATATAGCTGAAATATTACTGAAATTGGCGTTAAAACACAAAAAATCGAATCAAATCAAATCTAAATAAAAGGCTGTTGGCCACTGGTCCCCTAACGCCAAGGTTATATGGTAAGATAAAATTTTGAAACTACTATAAAACAGAGGTTCAGGTGAGCCTGTGTCACTCACCTGACTGAAATAATTCTGAAAGGGGACCACCCAAGAACCATTTTGAAGTAAAAAAAAAAAGGGGAGTAACTCTGGTTAGATTTGTCGAAAAATCATCATGATTGAACTTGACCTAGATATTCATGAGATACACTTACATACCAAACCTTGTTTCAATCTGACTTTTTGTTCACAAGTTATAACTCTGATAAGATTTGTCGAAAAATTATCGCTATCCAACTTGACCTAGATATTCATGAGATACACTTACATACCAAACCTAGTTTCAATCTGATTATTTGTTCCCAAGTTATCATCTGGAAACCAAATATTTAGCAATTTTGAGGTATAAAAAGGGGCATAACTCTAGTAAAAATTGTCAAAAAATTGTCATTATCGAACTTGACCTAGATATTCATAAGATACACTTACATGCCACACCTAGCTTCAATCTGACTTTTCATTCACAAGTTATCATCTGGAAACAAATTCGGGACACACGGACGAAATATAAAAAGGTATGCAACTTTGTTAAGATTTGTCGAAAAATGATCGCTATCTAACTTGACCTAGATATTCATGAGATACACTTACATACCAAACCTTGTTTTAATCTGACTATTTGTTCCCAAGTTATCATCTGGAAACCAAATATTTAGCAATTTTAAGGTATAACCAGAGGCTCTCAGGAGCCTGTAATCGCTCACCTGGATCAAAGCTGCTTTCAATAACAATGCAACTGTACTGTGGTGTGCCATCTTGGTGGGAGAGTGTGACTGCAGGACATCATTTGGAAAAGGACCATCGAATGACTATTCCATCAAAGTTTGGTTCTAATTGAGCTACTGGTTCCAGACAAGATGGTTTTGATGTGAATTTCCCATAGGGTCCTATGTTAAACTAAGTTCAGCTGTGCAGCCATCTTCGTCAGAGGGCGGGACCACCAGACACAATTTTGGAAGAGGACCATCCAATGACTATTTTATCAAAGTTTGGTTCCAATTGAGCAACTGATTCCAGACAAGAAGATTTTTATGTGAATTTCCCATAGGGTCCTATGTTAAGCTAAGTTCGGCTGTGGGGACCATCTTGGTCGATAGATCTTGACATACTGAACATGTTTGCAGTTTAAACTTAACATCCATCTCTTATAGTTTTTGAAATATAAGACGAAAAGCATTAAAATTTTAAAAAATTTATGGAAAAAAGGCCAATAACTCCAAAATGGGTAATGGGATTTACCTCAAAATTGCAGGGTAGGTAGATCTTGACATGCTGAACATGTTTGCAGTTTAAACTTAACATCCATCTCTTATAGTTTTTGAAATAAAGGGCGAAAAGTATTAAAATTTTGAAAATTTGATGGAAAAAAGGGCAATAACTCCAAAATGGGTAATGGGATTTACCTCAAAATTGTAGGGTAGGTAGATCTAGACATGTTACATAATTTTGCAATTTAAATTTAACCTTTATCTCTTATAGTTTTTGAAATATAAGACGAAAAGTATTAAAATTTCAAAAATTTGATGAAAAAAAGGGCAATAACTCCAAACAAAAAGTATTAAAATTTTGAAAATTTGATGAAAAAAGGGCAATAACCCCAAAAGGGGTAATGGGATTTCCCTCAAAATTGCAGGGTATGTAGATCTTGACATGCTGCAAATTTTTGCAATTTAAACTTAACCTTTATCTCTTATAGTTTTTGAAATAT
>MJUT01060724.1:563279-578029 GCA_002080005.1 Gigantidas platifrons
TCAAAATTGCAGGGTAGGTAGATCTTGACATGCTGAATATTTTTGCAGTTGAAACTTAACATCTATCTCTTATAGTTTTTGAAATAAAGGGCGAAAAGTATTAAAATTTTGAAAATTTAATGGAAAAAAGGGCAATAACTCCAAAATGGGTAATGGGATTTACCTCAAAATTGCAGGGTAGGTAGATCTAGACATGCTGCATAATTTTGCAATTTAAACTTAACCTTTATCTCTTATAGTTTTTGAAATATAAGACGAAAAGTATTAAAATTGAAAAAATTTAATGAAAAAAAGGGCAATAACTCCAAGAGGAGTAATGGGATTTACTTCAAAATTGCAGGGTAGGTAGACCTAGACATGCTACATAATTTTGCAATTTAAACTTAACATCTATCTCTTATAGTTTTTGAAATAAAGGACGAAAAGTATTAAAATTTTGAAAATTTGATGAAAAAAGGACAACAACTCCAAAATGGGTAATGGGATTTACCTCAAAATTGCAGGGTTGGTAGATCTTGACATGCTGAACATTTTTGCAGTTTAAACTTAACATCTATCTCTTATAGTTTTTGAAATAAAGGGCGAAAAGTATTAAAATTTTGAAAATTTGATGGAAAAAAGGGCAATAACTCCAAAATGGGTAATGGGATTTACCTCAAAATTGCAGGGTAGGTAGATCTAGACATGCTACATAATTTTGCAATTTAAACTTAACCTTTATCTCTTATAGTTTTTGAAATATAAGACGAAAAGTATTAAAATTGAAAAAATTTGATGAAAAAAAGGGCAATAACTCCAAACAAAAAGTATTAAAATTTTGAAAATTTGATGAAAAAAGGGCAATAACTCCAAAATGGATAATGGGATTTATCTCAAAATTGCATGGTATGTAGATCTTGACATGCTGCATATTTTTGCAATTTAAACTTAACCTTTATCTCTTATAGTTTTTGAAATATCAGACGAAAAGTATTCAAATTTTACAAATTTGATGAAAAAAGGGCAATAACTCCAAGATGGGTAATGGGATTTACTTCAAAATTACAGGGTAGGTAGATCTAGACATGCTACATAAAATTGCAGTGTAGGTAGATCTTGACATGCTACATAATTTTGCAATTTAAACTTAATCTTTATCTCTTATAGTTTTTGAAATATAAGACGAAAAGTATTAAAATTTTAAAAATTTGATGAAAAAAAGGGCAATAACTCCAAACAAAAAGTATTAAAATTTTGAAAATTTGATGAAAAAAGGGCAATAACTCCAAAATGTGTAATGGGATTTACCTCAAAATTGCAGGGTATGTAGATCTTGACATGCTGCATATTTTTGCAATTTAAACTTAACCTTTATCTCTTATAGTTTTTGAAATATCAGACGAAAAGTATTAAAATTTTGAAAATTTGATGAAAAAAGGGCAATAACTCCAAGATGGGTAATGGGATTTACTTCAAAATTGCAGGGTAGGTAGATCTTGACATGCTACATAATTTTGCAATTTAAACTTAACCTTTATCTCTTATAGTTTTTGAAATATAAGACGAAAAGTATTAAAATTGAAAAAAATTGATAAAAAAAGGGCAATAACTCCAAACAAAAAGTATTAAAATTTTGAAAATTTGATGAAAAAAGGGCAATAACTCCAAAATGGGTAATGGGATTTACCTTAAAATTGCAGGGTAGGTAGATCTTGACATGCTACATAATTTTGCAATTTAAACTTAACCTTTATCTCTTATAGTTTTTGAAATATAAGACGAAAAGTATTAAAATGTTAAATTTGATGAAAAAAGGGCAATAACTCCAAGATGGGTAATCAGATTTACTTCAAAATTGCAGGGTAGGTAGATCTTGACATGCTGAACATGTATGCAGCTTGAATTTAACATCTATCTCTCATAGTTTTTGAAATAAAGGACAAAATGTACAAAATATGCCTAATTTGCATAATCGGTAGAAATCGGCTGAAAGAAAAATTGCACAGAAAAACCCGTAATATATGTTAAACTACACATTGCCATGTAGCTGCAGTTGAAATTTGAGCTCATTTTAACTTATACTTAAGCAGCAATAGACAATTGAAATTTCATCCCCCCTTTTTTCTATTTTTAGCTTGGCAGCCATCTTGGTTTGAAGTCGGGAACACCGGACACAATTTTGGAAGGGGGCCATCCAAGGACCATTCCACCAAAGTTTGGTTGCAATTGGCCCAGTAGTTTCTGAGGAGAAGATTAAAATGTGAAATGTTGACGGACGGACGACGGACGACAGACGACGGACGAAAAGTGATGGCAATAGCTCACATGACCCTTTGGGTCAGGTGACCTAAAAAAGGGCATAACTCTAGTAAAAATTGTTGAAAAATTGTCATTATCGAACTTGACCTAGTTATTCATAAGATACACTTACATACCACACCTAGCTTCAATCTGACTTTTCATTCACAAGTTATCATCTGGAAACCAAACACACGGACGGACAGACGGACGGACGACACCCATTTCTATAGTCCCCTTCGACGAAGCATCGGGGGACAAAAATTACGGTCGTACAATAATATGATAATAGGTGTTACCTAACTTGGGACGAAGTCCAATATTTCTTTTAAACAATATTAACTCGGATATATGGACCTATAATATTTTTTCAAAGTAGACCGAGGGTGGATCCAGATTTTCTTAAAAGAGGGGGCAAATAGGAGGGGCTTCCGTCGTTTTTTAAGTCCCGATTTAGGTACGAAACGACCAGGTTACGAAACGTCTGCATCCGATTTTCTGCACAGATTTAACCATGTATTGAATTCCGGTATGTCATTTCCGTTGCATGAAAATTTAGTCATTAGTATATAGAAAAATATTGCTATTTCTACCATAGTTGGGACTTCGTCCCATATAATTTATTGCTTAATAGAGGTGGTCACTAAAGCAGGTTTGACTGTATATCCAAACTTAAACATAGATAACAAGACCTGTGTGTTTAACACTGAATCAACAGCATCGGTGGTGTAATGGTTAGCGTGCTCACCTCAAGTGTGGTAGATCATGGATTCCAGCCCCGGTCGGGTCAAACCAAAGACTATCTAATTGGTATTTGTTGTTTCTCCGCTAAGCACACATCATTAAGGAGAAAGAGCAAAGACGGGTTGGCTTGGAATCAGGATAATGTACCCGAGTGGAGCGACATGTCTATCCGAGGACTGTTGTTTCAGTGAGCTAGCACTATAAAAATCCAACTAAGCGAGTTGGTCTAGTACAAAGTGCACCTTATCATCATCTCATTGATAATTAACTTGTTCTTTCTATGATATAGCTGAAAACTTACTGAGTTGGCATGAAACAACAATCACCCATCGATTGCATTTATCCCCCCTCACTAGCTGTGGAACCGTAGCTCTTTTTTGTGTGTGGGTGAATTCAAAATATATGTTTTATTTATTGACTTCTTTAATATATATAAAACTAAATTAATACATGTTGAGAATCTTAATAAAAAACATTATGTTTTATGAAAATTCTGTAGACATTATAAACCATCTTTTACTAGCATAAGAAACCTTTGTCATTTATATATTACGACACGAATGATATTTCATCTGCTGTGGTAAATTGAAAAGTTACAAAGATCACGATTTATTGTCACCGATTATATAACATCTTCTAATGTAAGTCTGAATTGTTATGTAATAAAAACGTACAGGAGAATTAATACCTGGTAAATGTTATTTCATTTTTAACAGATTTGTCTGAAGTGGGTTAATCGAGTAAGTGAGTGATTGTTGTTTAATGCCAACTCAGCAATTTTTCAACTATATCATGGCAAAAACAAGTTAATTTTCAATGAGATGATGATGAGGTCCACTTTGTACTAGACTAACTTGCTTAGCTGGATTTTTATAGTGCTAGCTCACTGAAATAACAGTGGCAGATAGAAATATCTCCCCACTTGGACACATTATCCTGATTCCGAGCTATCAGTTTTTGCTCTTTCTCCTTAATGTTGTGTGCTAAGCAAGAAGCATAAGGTATAAGAACAAAGCCTGGTTGGTTCGCAATTGAAATATAACTTGTTCTCACCATGATACTGTAGAAAGGTTGCTCACTTGATGTTAAACAACAATCACTCACTCACTTTAATGTCTTCCCAGAAAAAATTTGATTTGATTTTTGGTGTTTAACGCCACTTTCAGCAATATTTCAGCTATATCATGGCGACCAGTTTTAGTGGTGGAAGAAGTCAGAGTACCCGCAGAGAACCACCGACCACGGCAAGCAACTGGTAAACTTTATCACTTGTGGCTGCGAGTCACAGAAAAAAAGACATTTTCTCAGAAGTAATCTGAAGCAAAACATGGCCAATTTTCTTTATCGTAGTCAAGATTGTTAATTTGAAGCAAAAACGTGCCAGTCATATTCTTTTTCATAAAATATTTTCTCGAAAGAAATGTTTAGCACCGTTTCATATAAAATTTAATGAGAAATACCATAAATGCATAGATTCATTTAATTTTTTTACAATAATTTCAAGAAAAGAGTAGCAGACGCATTCATAAAATCTAACTACAGTTTGTACTATTAATAATGGCAGATATCTTGAAAGAAACCTTTTTTTTACATTTTCTTTTTTTCTCACATTTCTGGCTTTAGCACTATTATTTTTACACCAGATTTTCTCAGTCTAATATGTCTGCTTTGTATGTTCACCTTTCCAGTCAGAGAGTGGGTGTCAAAAAGTCATTATTCCTTTAATTACATTCCTCCCTCATTTCTGTATATTTTTATATTTTGTTGAACATGTTCTGAATATGCACAGGGAAAAAAAATTTGCCACTGGATGTTACACAACCGACAATCAATCAATCAATCAATTATATGGGTTTTGCCCCCCCNCCCCCCCCCCCCCCCCCCCGATATTTGGACAATTATAAAGTCCATAATATTACGAATACTACAACACCCAAATAAACTATGAAGTCTTCATAGCAGTCTCAAGGAAAGACCGTTAACACTCTTATAATACCTCACATACAATAAATTGATACCATTGGCTTAGATTGCACCATGTGACATTTTTTTTATTCGCATAGGGAATTAACCTTAGATGGGTTGATAATTCTGGATATGCACCTCCTAACAAGGCCGTAAGTGTACAAAATAAAACTACATCACTGCAGTCTCAAGGAAAGACATCTTAATTGTTTATAAACACATGAAACGTGAAAAACGTGTAGCCATGAAACATATCATAAGCATCCATCAATCCGCATATAATTACCATAAATTGTTAAAAAAAATGGAAAATCTGTAGAAAGGTTACATATCTATCATAATTTTATACCTTTTGTTTTCATGTTTGTTTGATAGATACTTTGTACTCATAAAATGTTCTAAATTTATACCTTGAGGGACTGCAGGTAAAAAAAAATTGTGCATTGTGCGAGAAAAAAACAATTGCATGCATTTTTGCCATAAACCTAATAATTATTTTTTCAATTTTTTTTGTATAGTTAATATATTGTTTGTAAAAAAAAAATTCCTGCTGACTTGTTTAACGAGTGTTCATATTTTCTAATTTCGGCAGAGCCTCTTTTTCACATGTCGTGTGATTATGCAATAAATCAATAATGATAAATTTGTCCTTCAAGGAATAGCATATATTAATGTATCAGATATTGAATATTCATGAGGCATGCCAAAGTTCTTAAAGGCCAAGGTAACAATTGTTTCCAATCTTAGAGAAAAAAAATGTCACTCTATTAAAATTGATTGATGATTTATACGCTGCACTTTTTTTCTACGATACCATATATAGAATGATCAACTATTTATTTTCAAGGTAAAAACTACCGGTAAGAAATACTTTCGATGAACTTCGGAATGCTAAATCGTAGTCTTCGCGCTAACCCAATTGCCCGAAGCCAGGGGCAAGTAAAACTGGATTCGGACAAGTGAAAATTATGAACGAATTTGTTTGAATAAATAGATTTTTTTTTCTCAATTTAGCTTTGGGGCAAGTGGATGAAAAAAATAATGGCAAAGACTGAAATCGTCATTTGATTTAAGACAATTTTTATGAAGTTATTGAGAGCGTCTTGATAATAATTATACATGCATCAGCTATTTATAGCTCAGTGTCAACCTACCCGTATTACCGCCAAAAACTTTCCCCTGCATTATTAATTTCCAAATCAAACAGACCTTAAATACTTAACAAAACGGTTTTATTCTAAATAAAAACATTGAAATTATAAAGAGAAATCCCATATAACCGAAATAGAAATACATCTCTATAAAATGTGTTTTGACACAGTTGTCTCCCTTTTCACAAACCCCCCCCCCAAAAACCACTTAATATTAATACCAAATCGGTACTATCTCCCAAATAAGCAACATTACTTTGATTTTCTCGAATTTCACTTTTAACTGTT
Organism: Gigantidas platifrons; assembly: GCA_002080005.1. Classification (NCBI taxonomy): domain Eukaryota; kingdom Metazoa; phylum Mollusca; class Bivalvia; order Mytilida; family Modiolidae; genus Gigantidas; species Gigantidas platifrons. Next base: position 569,705 of record MJUT01060724.1, read on the forward strand.
AACTGTGTGTACCCTGATGCATAAAGGGAATTAGGTAAGGTTTATGGTGTTTAATGCCACTATCAACAATATTTCAGTTATATCGTGGTGGTCAGTTTTATTGGTGTAGGTAACCGGAGTACCCGGAGAAAACCACCGACCTGTCACAAGTCACTGACAAACTTTATTACATAATGTTGTATCGAGTACACCTCGCCTGAGTGGGATTCGAACTCACAACATTAGTGGTGGTAGGCAGTGACTTCATAGGTAGTTTATAGTTAGAAACCAATCTACCATATGACCACAACAGCCTCTCTGTTATTTTACAGTGCATTCTAAATTACACCTAGCTTAAAGAAATATAGAAAAAAAACCTCAACATTCAACTAAATTCTTGGAAAAAGGAGATGCAATACATGCCTTTCTGATTTTAACTTTTGGAAGTAAATTATACGGAAAAAATGCACGCTTGATGCAGTAAAGATAGTAATGGAGGACTGATGCACTAAATATAGATTTGCATGTCTGATGCAGGGGGGGTAGGGCTAGGTATTTATCACCATTGTCTACAATATTTCAGTTACCGGTGGTTAAAAGTGGACCACCAATAGACTATTCCTATCCAATTTGGTTTCATTTGGATAAGATTTCAATGTGATTTTTTTTTTATCAAAATAATCCTAATTTACATAATCTGTGTAATAGGCTTAAAAAAATTCATAGAAAAATTCAGTTAAACAACTCATCGTCATTTAACTGCTTATGGCACTGTCGTACAGAAACAGCAGCCATGTTGGATGATTGGCAGTATTATCAGACACAATTTTGAAAACTGTGTGGATAAAATAGACGACATTGATTCAAACTGACCCAGTAATTTCAGGGGAGAAGATTTTTGGAAAAAGTCAACGATGAAGGACAGACAATGACAGATGCCAAGTGATGGCAAAAGTTCTCATAACCTTTTAAGTTATGTGAGCTAAAAAGGGAGATAATCAGAAATTATCTGTATAAGCAACACAATAATAATACCTTAATAAAGTCTGATGCATGTAGCCTTACCTGTATCCCTGCCCAGAGACTGTAGTCTGGTTCCCTCTGGTGACGGTCAGCCATATTAATTCCTGCATAGCAATCAGCACTGAAAAAAAATAAACAAAATAATATATACAGTAGAAGTAAATTCATGGTCAATCATATCATTTGGTATCCTACAAACTTCTACAAAACTTCTGGAATAACCTTCATCAAGTATGCTCATAACAAGATGGACTGTGAGCTAATGCTCACTTATGATACCCCCGCTCTTCGGCAAACAGGAAGTAGGAATGTGACGGGTCCAAAAACGCTTCCCACGATATGGGGTACCTATATGAAGCTTGTGACAAAATATCAGATTTCTGCCATCAATAGTTGCTGAGAAAAATGCGCCGAAAAATATCTTGGGATGGACGGAAGGACAGAAAGACGAAAGGACGGACAGAGGTAAAACAGTATACCCCCTCCGGTGGAGCAGGGGTATAATCAAAAGATTGGAAAGCCAAATAATTTGAGAGTCTTTAGGAGCAAGTAAGCCAAGGGCTTAAACAGGGTAGCTGAATTTGGCTAAGTTCACCTATGCCTGAGGGAAGAGAACCTTAGCTTTATTAATGATTACATTATATAGGAACTGTAATTAGCAACTATATGTAACTCTTTTCTGAATGGGATTCAAACTCACAACGTAAGTGGAAGTAAATTCAACACCCAGACGATCACATCCATGTCTCCGTAGTAATACCCTGTTTATCTTCACAAATATTGTACACCTCATTACACTCCTCCCTCTTCTCCTCTCCCCCAATCCAAGATGAAAGAATACTATCCAAATACAAAAATAATCATTTAAGGGGAGATAACTTATAAGACATGGTACTTAATATCTATCATTATCTCCCTTTGATTTCAATTGGAATATAATTCACTATGTTAGCATTAATCTAGATCAAAGAAGTTGAGAAGTCTTTGAGACATGACCCTGACACTTTATAGAATATGACCAGGTGATAATTAACATTGTCACTTATTTAAGGTAAAGGAAACTAGACATTGTCCATGACACAAAAATATCTGGGTTTGTAAAATGATATAAAGTATTGATTGCAACAGAGAAGATAATAGGTAAATCTTCATTTTTCACAATTTTTTTTTATTAATATGAAAAAATAAATCTAATGCAAGAAGAGTTTGAAGATACCAAAGGGAGGTAATCAGAATCCGTAAATCGAAGAAGAACAGACAACACAATGGCCAAAAGAAAAAGGACATAAGGACAAACAATGATCTACAAAACATACATATAAAACTAAAGATCGAGTACCACAAACCCCACTAAAAACTGGGGAGTGAACTAAGGTGCTCGGGAAGGGTAAGCAGTTCCTGCCCCACAATTAGCACCCGTCGTGTTAATCTAGTTACAAGAACTGGCATTCCAAATATATTAAAAGGAGAAAGAAATTAAAATTCCTGTGAAAATTATAAGGGGAAATATGTCTAACTTTTTTTTCTTTGTAGCAATATGTAGTAGTCTTCCTCTTACAAGGCCACAATGTCTGCAATGAAAGTGGCCTTATAACAGGGGTGGCCTAATAAGAGGGGTGGCCTTATAACAGGGGTGGCCTAATAAGAGGGGTGGCCTTATAACAGGGGTGACCTTATAACAGAGGTGGCCTTATAACAGGGGTGGCCTAATAAGAGGGGTGACCAAATAAGAGGGGTGGCCTTATAACAGGGGTGGCCTAATAAGAGGGGTGGCCTAATAAGAGGGGTGACCAAATAAGAGGGGTGGCCTTATAAGAGGGGTGACCTAATAAGAGGGGTGGCCTAATAAGAGGGATGGCCTTATAACAGGGGTGACCTAATAAAAGGGGTGGCCTTATAACAGGGGTGGCCTAATAAGAGGGGTGGCCTAATAAGAGAAGTGACCTAATAAGAGGGGTGACCTAATAAGAGGGGTGGCCTAATAAGAGGGGTGGCCTAATAAAAGGGGTGGCCTTATAAGAGGGGTGGCCTAATGAGAGAAGTGGCCTAATAAGAGGGGTGGCCTCTTTTGAGTGGGCAATAGAGTAGTATCTATCTCAATGCAACTGAAATCCGGTCTCATAAGAGGGTGTGGAATTTGATGAAAGAGGCCTTACACAAGGGGTACTATGTAAGACATAATAGTGTCCTGTAAAATTGTGTCCGGTTGTGTTATATTTGTAATGAAAAACCTTACACAGACCGAACAAAGTCATCGTTGTGCTTTATTCCGTCCTCAGACTTTATCATAGGAGACAATTGTAAGGGCGGATACTATTTCACGGCGGACACTATTTCATGTTACTACTGTAAGGGGAAAGATGCGTTACAAGAGGGGGTACCACTGTCAGGGGAATATTGCTATATCAACATACATTTTTCTTTGCAGCGAAAAATTGTTACGACTCTCATTTGATATTTCTGAAATTTTAAATTTTATATTTCTAAAACAAAACTATTTCTATGTTTCAATTTCCATTAGAATCGAGAAAACATTTTAATCTTAAATTTCAAAGAATTAAATATTACCTAGAAAAATCATAACTGCATGCTATGCTTGAAAGTAAACCATTTGATACACCCTTAACTTTGGCAATATAACTAGATTCTACAATTATGTTTTATTTATATTTACCCTATAAATTAAAAAAAACAAACTATATAATTATAGCAGTAAATTGACTTAAGTCGTAAAAAACAAATATTCCAAATGATCCATATTACAAAGAGGTCATGACCCTAGTTAAAGCTCCACTTTCCTCCCAGCATGCTTAGCAATTATCACAGCATGTCATCATGTTATCTTATCCAATCGCTGATTAGAGACCATCCCGCCTTGGAAATCTTCCGAAACTTAGTTACAAACTTATCTATTACAATCTAAAAGATAGTGAAGTGTACAACTGTCAGAATTTCAAAACACAGACAAAAAAAAAATCGTAGGCATTGCATAACACAACCTTACACCTGTGCGATCTTATGGAGAGATAAGACTGAAGATAGACAATCATTGACAAGCGCAGAATTGTATATAAATCTGAGTTGATAAAATGTTTATTTTTGATGCAGTACATTCTGCATTTTTCCAAAACAAACGTAACGTCATTAGTTATCAGGATAACTTACGATCAATTCACATTTCAACATTAATTAACAGCGGCTGGCAGAAATTACAGCATTTTGAACGAAATTAATACATAAAATAATGAAATTTCAGATCATGATACTTAAGAAAAAGAAGTAAATATATGCACATGTGTAACAATTTACTATAATTCAATCAAAAGTAGTCATGTTTATTTTCTTAAGTTCAAGTAATGTCATATTTAACTTTAAATGATTTTAATTGGTGCACATTTGATGGGTATTAACTACAGTTAAAAGATAACACTGACAGGGGCACTAACTCTGTATATGTTAAAGTGAAATACCACATAGTGCAAAGTGAAGTAGTATATATTTATATTTAGGATATATGAAAATATACTCTAGATATTTGTGGAAAGATATAATGTTTTTTTCTAAAATTTAAAATGTTTTTTCTGAACTTTGATCCTGAACTTCAGGCATAATTTGTTAATGTTGTTAATCATATTTACACAGAAAAATGAATGATTTGGTTTGGTTTGATTTATTGTGTTTAACTTTCAGTAATATTTCAGCTATATCATGGCGACCAGTTTTAGTGGTGGAGGAAGCCGGAGAGAACCATCGACCATGGGCAAGCAACTGGTAAACTTTATCACTTGCGACTGCAAGTCGAGTGCACCCATTTTTGTAATTTACAAAGCTGGGCGTGAACCTACGCCGTATTGGTGATAGGCTTGTATGAGTTGTTAGGTAACTGGGTTACCTAACTCATTGAGCCACTCGAGTCCCGAAAAATGAATGTGCTTAGGTAAAAAAATACATATTGTATGAATTTCTGCAAAATTAAAAGTCGTTAGAGTTATGGTATTTAATGCCACTTTCAATAATATTTCATTTATATCTTGGACGGTCAGTTTTATTTGGTGGAGGAAACCAGAGTACCCCAATATAAAATCAATTATTGGCGGGAAAAATGACTGCATAATTTTTGTCAACTTGATTAGATCAGATTTAGATTATTAGTGTTTAATGTCATTTACAATATGCCTGTTTTACTATCAGTTTTGTTAATGGAGGAAACCAAAGCACCTGGAAAAAACAATTGACCTTCCAAAAGCCATTTCTAACTCTATGTTGTATCAAAGTAATTATTCTACCATTTGGAGTCAAACTTATACACCAACATGTAAATAAATAAATAAACTTCATGAAGTCTGAAAAACAAAGAAAAAAAATTCAAAAATAAAAATTATTCCTTCATTTAACGACCTTTTAACCTTTAGGAGGGGCAGGCATTTTTTAAAAATTTCTATTGCCATAATTAATGTAAAAAAAATTACCAGTAAACTAGCATTGCACTTTACAATGAGAAATTTCGATACAATGCGACTCCCCCNCCCCCCCCCCCCCCCCCCCCATTTATCATGTTACATAAACAAAATTCTGCCTCTGGGAATGAAACATATCCCCACACTCCCCATCTCAAAAGTTAAATGGTCTATCCCTTTACTGGTATTAATGTTTTAACCCCAATCCTTAAAACAAATACCCATGAACAATCATCATTCATCACCCTCCCCCTTCTCCCCAATCAAAGATAAAAGACTGGCCCCTTACTGGTATTTCTGTTTAACCCCAATCCTTAAAACAAAGACCCATGAACAATCATCTTTCATCACCCCTCCCCCTTCTCCCCAATCAAAGATAAAAGTCCAGCCCCTTACTGGTATTCCTATTTAACCCCAATCCTTAAAACAAACCCATGAACAATCATCATAAATCATTTTCTACAGTTGAGAATTTTGACAAAAGAAATTCTTTTTTAAGATTGTTGATTATATTTTAAAATGTTCCACTGGGATAGTATATATACCTTCATCTGTATATAATTACGTTTTGATGGAGAACTGTTTTCAGTTAAAATTGCATCAAGCTGCCTGTATACACGTTGTTGTGCAATATTAAAGCTTTCAAATGACACGGATTTGTTTCCAATCTCTGTTAATTGCATTAGGCAACCAAATTGATCTCTCGTGGTGATGAGGTAATGCAGATCTTTCTGAAGACAGGCTAGCAATAGACTAAGACGGAGCGGGTCACCGCAGGGTCTCAACAAAAATACAAATCCAGAAATATTCTAACATATGATCTTCTCTTCCCAAAGTCAATTAAATGAGCAAGGCCACCCTTACAGCACGAATACTAAATAACAGGATAGAAAAACAAAAATACATAAAAAGAAAAGTGTTTAATTTTTGTAGGCTGTGAAAAAAACATTTTAAGAATTAACAAGTGTTATCAGTAGAGATGAATAATTATAATTAACTTTTAATAAAACTCACATTTTTATGAAGAAAAATCTTCCTCCAGCCACCACAAGAAATCAGAAAATTAAACAAAAGGATTGAGTTATTGGCATTTAATGGCAAATTCAACATTTAATTCAGCCATAAAGTGGCAGTTTTTAATGCCACTTTTAACATTTAATTCAGCTACAAGTGGCATTTTTTACTGGCACTTTTAACATTTAATTCAGCTATAAAGTGGCAGTTTTTAATGCCACTTTTAACATTTAATTCAGCTACAAGTGGCAGTTTTTACTGGCACTTTTAACATTTAATTCAGCTATAAACTGGTAGTTTTTACTGCCACTTTCAATACATAATTCAACAACAGATTGCCATTTTAAAAACTTAATTCAGCCAGAGTGGCAATTTTTAATGCCACTTCCAATACTAAATTCAGCTATAAAGTGGAAGTTTTTAATATCACTTTCACCGCTTACTTCCAGTTATAAAATTGCTATATTTAATGTCACTTTCAACAATTTGTTCCCATTTCACAAGATTTACAAATTCCCATTTTGCTTTAGTATTTCTTCTACCTTTTATTAACAGTATTTATTTATTAGCTATATGGCGAAATGGGAACACACCCTTTAAACATTTAATTCTGTGGAATATTTTTGTGGATACATAAATTTGTGAACCCCTGCTCTAGTCAGTACCTATACATATGGTGACAAATATTCATTGAACTCTTAATTTTGTGAATTGGGAATTATCCAAGAAATTCAAGAAAATTGGTGAAAAATGAAAAATAATGATTTCACAGTATATGTATACAAGGACCATGCAATGTTATTAAGGTGGGCATGGCACAAAACCTATCAAAAACATGAAAAATCAAAATCAGGAATGTGTACCTATTAATGGTATATCTTAGTAACAATGGATATAAATGAACATGATTGACTATGACACTTTTAGACACAAATTAAAGTAAAGGAACAGTGTTTTTATTGCTGTTCTACATTTAACAGTCACTGTAGGATCTTCTATAATGTCTATAACTTATACCCTAAAATGAGTGTGAAATGTCCCCTATACTCAAATATTCTTATTTCTGCAAATATTTCTCGTTGAAAACTGCCGAGTCAGATTATATATTTTTGGATCTTTCAGGTCAATCTCCTTTTCTAATATAAAATTTGGTAACAGAAAAATTGTTCTGAAAAAATCCATAGTACCCCCTAAAGTGAAATGATTGTTCCATAAGTTGAATAGAGTAAACCTCACCATAGAAAGGAATCAAACTTTAGTATTAAAAGTTTTACAGAAATATTTTGGGTACAATGGTTCTTAAAAAAAATCATCTCCTACTTTTTGGCTTTAAAGGTTAAAGATCATGATAACTGATCCTTTGATACAATCAGTTGTGCTACACCTTAAATCTTCCTTACATCAAAGGGGTGCGGTTATCACCCTTGCAGACCCATGATGCACAAATCTTGCATAACCCATTTTCCGCATTTCCAGGTTAAATAACAGAGGGATAATAAACAAACATGGATATTGCTATGTATCATTAGAAATCGTTGTAAAGTAAGACTGCAGCCAGGTGTAACGAAAAAACAAGCTCCATAAAACAAGTTGTTAATTGTCTGTGTGATTAGAAAACATGCTCTTTTTGAGTGCCTGGTTTACATAATGAAAACTGATAGAAGGAACGTCTGCTGAAGACTTGTGTTTATAGAGTATATATCAGTTAAAGGGGTCGTGTTGTAAAAATGCTATCTGGACACTGTTTTTAGGGGAGGGGGGGGGTTTGTGATTAATTATTGTATCAATTAAAGGGGTAGTGTTGTTCAAATGCTATCTGGACGTCTGTTTTTTGAAGGGGGGGGGGGGGGGG
>MJUT01060724.1:585607-597837 GCA_002080005.1 Gigantidas platifrons
GGGGGTTACTGTATTACAGGAGGAGTGGTCTTATAAGAGGGGGTTACTGTATTACAGGAGGAGTGGTCTTATAAGAGGGGTTACTGTATTACAGGAGGAGTGGTCTTATAAGAGGGGGTTACTGTATTGCAGGAGGAGTGGTCTTATAAGAGGGGGTTACTGTATTACAGGAGGAGTGGTCTTATAAGAGGGGGTTACTGTATTGCAGGAGGGGTGGTCTTATAAGAGGGGGTTACTGTATTACAGGAGGAGTGGTCTTATAAGAGGGGGTTACTGTATTACAGGAAGAGTGGTCTTATAAGAGGGGGTTACTGTATTACAGGAGGAGTGGTCTTATAAGAGGGGGTTACTGTATTGCAGGAGGAGTGGTCTTATAAGAGGAGGTTACTGTATTGCAGGAGGAGTGGTCTTATAAGAGGGGGTTACTGTATTGCAGGAGGGGTGGTCTTATAAGAGGGGGTTACTGTATTGCAGGAGGAGTGGTCTTATAAGAGGGGGTTACTGTATTGCAGGAGGGGTGGTCTTATAAGAGGGGGACTATTGCATTGCAGAATGGTGTCCTTTTAAAAGGGGGACTACTTTAGCAATGGACCAAATATTTGCTTCAAGCCCTCAATGAAAACAACTATAATATTTGACTGTTGTGTATAAGTGCACTTGAATAAAAAGGTAATTTTTGTTTAATATTCTAATTGACCTTTAAACACAGCTTACAGTATGAGATAACAGTACATATATGATGAATGTGGTCTGTTTCATTTCTGTAATTTGTAATAATGATAAATCATTTGATTTAAAATTCATTTGTTTTGGGGAATTTCCATATTTACTTAAAAGTATACAAAACAAACTATATTTTTCAATCACTTCCATTTGTCATTTAAAATTAAAACAATTTCACTTTGAATAATCATACAACATTTTTTAAATAATCAAAGGTTGTTTTTGATTGAAAAACATATGTCTTCTTTCTCCCTCATATTTTTATGAATATTCAAAGTTTAAAAAAAGGGGAATTAACTCTTTCAAAAATTGGTCTGATCAAAATGCTGTAACAATATGCTATTCTCCAAATCTTCACATAGTAACAAGCAAGCATGCAAAGTTTTAAGGAATTCCCTTTCAAAATGTAAGAATTGCAGGTTCCAACTTTTGTGACAGATAGAGGGACAGACAGGACAATAATAATATGTCTCCCCCCCTCCAGAAGAAAAAAGACATAGTATTCCTCCCTCTCAAAATTAAAAAGTAAATATTATAAAGCTTGAAAATATGTTGTTTTCACATGATACAAGATTTATCTTTATTGTAATTTAATAATAATATTTTAAACAAAATATAATTTTGCATTCAAATTGTCTAGTCTAGAATTGGCAGAAATGTATTAGCCTATAAATTTAATTAGCAGATTCTTTAAAATAAAAAATAAAAAATTAATTATTTTTTTACTGAAACAAATTAAATTAAAGATTGTTTTGTATGGAAAAGATATCCCTCCTCTCTCACCCCCCCCCCCCAATTTCCCCCAGTTTTGATGAAATATTCCAATTAAAAAAGGGATATAACTCCCTCAAGTTGGTCAGACCAAAATGCTGTAATGATATGCACCTCTCCAAATGATATTAAGCAATCATGCAAAGTCTTAAGGAATTGTGCATACAAACTTGTGATGGAGAGACAGGACAAAAATAATATGTCTCCTCAAAAAGGATGGTGACGCAAAAGATTTAAGAAGTTGATGTCCTTGACAAATTTCATACCAGATTTTTCTGCTTTTTGTCTTATAATAAATAGTTCATTGACTTGCTAAAAATTTAGATACACAACTTGTGAGTTTCGTGAAAACTTTTAATTTATGTTTTATAAAACGGTAATTTGCTATGTAATAGTATAACATGAATGTAATAATGGTTATTTCCAGTCCATGATCACAAGCGAAGGTTTTTACCTTATACTCAATCAAAAGTATGTTAATTTTTCAAAAATACCCAATATATTTACGTAAAAACACACTTTCTTTAAAAACATTCTCAACAGTTTGTTTCTTGTCCAATTTACATCAGATAAAAACCATTAAAAGCAGAATATTTGACAGTTGCATCCAGTAATTTTTAAATTATTTTTACTTCTTTTAGTTTACAAGTATTCATGATCTAAACTCAAAATTTATTTATTTTTCTCTATTTTTTTTTTAGAATACAACTATAATTTATTAAACAACACATGGCTTGTATAATGACCTAAGATGTCCACTTGGGAAGCAGACAGACTTAGGGGCCCCTGTTTTAATACATCTCATTTTCCCAGGGAAAATACAAATGAGTAATTGTCAACTCCGTGAATACACATTACAATATAAAAAAATGTTCAAAGCTCAAAATTGAATATCTAATGTCACAGGTTTTTTTTATATATTTATAGTAAATTATGAAGTCAGAACTTTTAATTTATGTCAAACTTAATAAAACTTTTAAACTACAAAAAAAAGTGACATACTTTTGGCACAATAGTGTATTTATTCCTTGCAAAAATATTCATCTTGACAAGTCTACAGACAGAAAAAAAAACTATAAATTATACACAGTTTGTTGCAGTTATGTATACAACGATGTGCATAAAGTATTCCGTGACTGTTTTTTTTTTTTTTTTATTTAAAATTACATTTTAAAAAAAAAATTATAGAGAGGTCAATGATATTTGTATCAACAAAAGCAAAACTATATGTAGCTTTTTGAGGTTCTTTTCAAACAATTTTTTTTAACAATAAATATTTGCTTTAAATATTCATGACAAATTCAAATTATTTGTCTTCAAAGGTACTATCACTGTATTGTGTATTTGATTTTCCAAATTAGTCCTGCATTCAACTCTAAAATTCTAGGACTGTAAAATTATGCTAAAATTATACTGTAAAACTACATTGAATTCTGCTTTTGATGATAAAAATTTCATCAAAATCAATCAAGAATTGACCCGTGATAATTATTTGAAGGGTGTGGGTTTTGGTGTTTAATGCCACTTTCAACAATATTTCAGTTACATCGTGGCACTCAGTTTTATTGTGGAAGAAACCAGAGTACACAGAGAAAACCACCAACCTGTCACAAGTCAGTGACGAACTTTTTGAGTACACCTTGCTATGAACAGGATTCAAACTCATATCTTTTGTGGTGATAGGCACTGATTGCACAGGTAGTTGTAAATCTAACTACCATACGATTACGACCACACTGGCCCCATTTTAGTAAAATATGGCTTTATATGTAGTGAAATATTTTAGTGGCTGAATATTTTTGTCAAGTCTCTGTACATGTAATAAAAAATTTATTCCAATATATAAACAATTTAGAACTTTTTTGTATTATCTGATGTAGGTTCTGTTATCCACATTTTTCACACAAATCTATGACCATGAAAAAAAAGCCCACCTGAAACTCAGGCGAAAATTAAAACATAAGAAATAGTTCTTATATTGCTATTCTTCCTCTTAAATAACACTTTGAATCTTTGGTACTTTTGCAATACTTAAAAGTTTACTAATCTTAAAGATAGAATTTTAAACTGAAGCATAATTAAATCCAGAAACATGAAATGAGCACCAGGTAGGTAGGCTTACGGTGTTTAACGCTACTTTCAGCACTATTTCAGCTATATCGTGGCAGTCAGTTTTATTGGCGGAGGAAACAGGAGTATTCTGAGAACACCACCGATCTGTCGTAAATCACTGACAAACTTTATCACATAAATATGCACATCAATTTAGATATCTACTTTTTTATTTTAAATGAAATGCCTTCATTTTTACGTTCAGTATATATATAAAATAGGGGAATCTTAAACAAAAAATTATCTCTATCAAAATACATAGCTAATATGTTTCTACAGTCTACCACAAAACCACAATTACAGCCGATTGGAGTATATGCCATTAAGTAAAGTCAACATGTGTCCTCCCCCATGTATTCAACATCTCTTCATTTGTAACATGACAATCGACTTGACAGTTATGGCTACCTGTAGGCGACATAATTATGTCCTTACAGTGGCATGACAAGTGAGACCCACAGGTAAACTACAAATGCTGTCCTTTACCTGGCAGTACCTTTTGGATCTATTTTTGTATGTCTTGTATATAAATGATTGACCGTTTATGTACATACAGATATATATATATATATATATTATTTTTTCTGTATTATGAGAAATTATTTTAATTATTATGTACATTTGTTATTTTTCAGGTAAAATATTAATGATAAGCTACAATTTGTTAAAGACATTTATTCAATCAGAAATAAATTTAATTGTCAGATATACTTTTTCTTTTTTCTGTTTTTCTTTCTTTATTTTTTTTATTTTTTTTGGGAGGGGGTAATTTTAATTTACATTATTCATTTAACAATAAATCTTAATTTGTTTAATAGATAAATAATTATCAATAATTATAGAAATAAAACTTGAATGATTACGACTTCAATATAAAAAAGTCTTAAATAGGGTAATATATTGTTTTCCTACTTTGTCTAATCATTACAAAAGCAGATTTAAATGATGTCTTTTTATTTTACTTCCTGATAAACTCCTTTAAATGTAAAAAGTCATCTTGAGAAAACAGGCGGGATGTGTAAATGACTTTTATAGCAAGACCACAAATGTATATAGACTTTTGTCTGTAAATTTTAAAACAACATTTCTGTGACATGAGTTAGCAGTTTTTAAAATGCAATATATAAAACATTTTTTTTTCTTTTTTTTTTATTATTAAGATGCAGTATAAAGAACAGAACACAGACATTTATTGCTATTTTATTGAAAATTCTAGCTATTTTGAAAATTAATTTTTAATGTTTGAGGAAACCTATGAAACTTTATTATTAATTGCATTCTTTAACAATTACAAATATTTACTTATCTAAGGGGTCGTAATGGTCGTGTTCGTATCGTAGTTAGATTTACAACTAAATGTGCAATCAGTGCCTATCACCCTAAAGTTGTGAGTTCGTATCCCACTCATGACGAGGTATACTCGATACAACATTATGTGATAAAATTTGTCAGTGACTTGTGGCAGGTCTGTGGTTTTCTCCCGGGTACTTTGGTTTCCTCCACCAATAAAACTGACCGCCACAATATAATTGAAATATCGTTGAAAGTGGCGTTAAACACCATAACCATAACCCTTTAGTTATATACGATTCTGGAGAAGTAAAATACATTTATATCTTGAGGAAGTGTTACTCTATGATTCAGTAAAACTGACAAAGACTAGCCATAGCATCTCAGACTCGCAGCTAGGAGGTTTAAAGGAAGGGGGACTTTATTGGTCAACAATATATATAAGCCTCCATTACTCACCTAAAACCACAGACATTAGAAGAAAGTAAATATACCCTTATGGATAATTCAATTGTCTAAATTTGATTTGATTTTGATTGATTTTTGGTGGTTAATGCCACTTTCAGCAATATTTCAGTTATATCATGGCAACCAGTTTTAGTGGTGGAGGAAGCCAGAGTACCCGGAGAGAACCACCAGCCATGTGCAAGCAACTGGTAAACTTTATCACTTGCGGCTTCGAGTGCACCCTTTTTGTAATTTACAAAACCGGGCGCGAATCCACGTCATATTGGTGATAGGCTTGTATGAGTTATTAGGTAATCCAACTACCTAACTCATTGAGCCACTCAGGCCCTTCTAAACTTGAAATTACTTGACAATGATGCTATATGGAAAGCATTACAGTAGATCCCCCCTCTAATCAGGCACCTCCCACCAAAGGCCACACCTCTTATCAGGCCAGACTTTAGATGCACTGAGCTAGTAAACTACTGAAATGTCTACCTAAGAGAGACTACCCTTCTTAGGAGGCCACTTTTTCATTAAGAAGGGATGTCCTTATAAGAGAGGCACTACTGATTATGGCTTATTTTTTGAAGATTTACTTAATTCAACATTTTAAATAAACAACCTACTGGAATCTCCCCAATGAATAATCAAAATCAACTTAATTCGTTTTCATTTGAATATCATCATTCAAGAGTACTGGTTCCACTTGACGGAACAGTTCCCCAGTAGAAATTTAAAGTGTAAATGACAATGAATGAAGGACAATAACAGACAATGAATTACAAAACATATGATGGATGCCAACTGATGGCAAAAGTTCACATGGCCTCGGGCTATGAAATGTATCCAGTGAACTGGTTACCTGGGGAATCATTGATGATGAGGTACCAGTACAGTGGCTGACTTTTTGCAATACCTTACATTTAATTATACAATATCCCCTCCCCTATATAAGGCCACCCATTCTGCACAACACACATTAGTTCAGTCATAGTAACCTAATATTTCTATGAATTTATTAAAATGGTAATTATAAATGGTAATTATAAATCTCAATTTCTTTAAAAATTAACTTTAGGTTGCATTGAAAAAAGTAGAATAATAATAATGAATTGTCATTTAAGAATATTGCAAACAGCTTGTAACAAATACAAAATAATGAACATATCTAAAAATTTTGCAAAATATGATTTAATATTTAAGACTCCGAAGAGGAAACCCAAACCTTAATACACGGATTTATATAGTATGACTACTATATAATATAAATCCTTGCTTAATATAACCTTTTGAAAATATGATTTTTTTTTTTTTTTTTTTGCACAAATAAAAAGTAATTATTCATTCTGAAAATAGCGTAAAAACAAAATAATTCTTTTCCTTTTCGGTTACTTTTCTCTAACGCAGTCAATGAAATTGTTGACTTTCTACTATAAGGTGACATGACTTAATGACTGGTATATGTGAGTTATCTCCCCTGTATACTATATAAGCATCATCTTCAATGCCTTTAAATGTTTTCAGTCACTTTTGTACAGGTTTTTTTTGGGTCTGAAGATTAACAATGATTGTCAAAACATTGGGACTGTTTATAAATACAGATGATGGATTAGATAGCCTGTTGTCTGCCATATCAATATTGATAATTATGTTGTCATTTTTTATGACAAGACAGCACATAAATATAGTTCATACAAGGTCAACTCTAAGACATTCACTTGACATATAAAATGAATTGATGAGGTCCATCTGAGAAATCCAGACCTTATAAGCTCTTCCCAACTAAAATTGTGTGGAAAGGCTAAAGAAAATCCTACAGAAAAGTCAGACCAATTTAACTTTTAGGCGTTATGGGGGTGTTTTTTTTTTCTTTTTAAATAAATAAATTGAATAGAAAAAATAAATTTATCTGTAATATGTAAAAAAAAAAATAATAATAATAATCTGATTCTACATTTTTTTACCAGAAATTTTGGTACAATTTGAAAGAAAAATTGCTAAATTTTCATTTCCAAAAGACAAAAATTAATGGTTGTGTAAAAATGAACAAATAATTTTGTTGTTTTATCTGGACTGATGGCCAACCGTTCTGAATGCTCATCCCACAAAGCTGTCTAGTGCATTGCTAGGTTAGGGATAAGTGATGCCATCTCCATAGGAGATAATGAGGTTACAATATGGAAATCTTGACCATAGACCATAGTCAGTAATGTATTTTGAAGAGTGTTATGCTCCCTGTAAGTTAAGACTTCTTTTTTTGTAGATTTTCGAAAAAATGTAGGTTCCTTGTAGCTACAACAAAAGGCTAAATTTTTCATCACTATTCAAATCTCAAATTTTTTTTTATTCATTGGCAGTCAGAAGTTGACGGTCCATCCCTGTCTCATTTCTGAATAATTTTTGAGCTTAGATATTGCTAAAACTTGTTCGCGTTCTAAATATGCATGAAAACCAAGCAACCAACAATCATTCGATTGAATCAACATTTTGCCTTCGTGTATCTGCAACTGTGTAGATCAGTAAAATATATACCCGGTATACTGATATGTTAGTTATTAATAAGAGGTAAAATATATACCCGGTATACTGATATGTTAGTTATTAATAAGAGGTAAAATATATACCTGGTATACTGATATGTTAGTTATTAATAAGAGGTAAAATATATACCCGGTATACTGATATGCTAGTTATTAATAAGAGGTAAAATATATACCTGGTATACTGATATGCTAGTTATTAATAAGAGGTAAAATATATACCCGGTATACTGATATGTTAGTTATTAATAAGAGGTAAAATATATACCCGGTATACTGATATGCTAGTTATTAATAAGAGGTAAAATATATACCTGGTATACTGATATGCTAGTTATTAATAAGAGGTAAAATATATACCTGGTATACTGATATGCTAGTTATTAATAAGAGGTAAAATATATACCTGGTATACTGATATGTTAGTTATTAATAAGAGGTAAAATATATACCTGGTATACTGATATGCTAGTTATTAATAAGAGGTAAAATATATACCTGGTATACTGATATGCTAGTTATTAATAAGAGGTAAAATATATACCCGGTATACTGATATGTTAGTTATTAATAAGAGGTAAAATATATACCTGGTATACTGATATGCTAGTTATTAATAAGAGGTAAAATATATACCTGGTATACTGATATGTTAGTTATTAATAATAGAGTTGTGAACCATGGACTGGCTCAACATTTTCATATTAAAATTTTATTTGCTAAAAAAAAATTATGGATTATAAATATAAACACATTTCTATAATTCAGTCCAGTACTATTTTTTTTTTTTTTTAAATAATTGCAATTTCTGTCTAAGTAGATGTAAGTATTCTTATCTGTATATCAATTCTCACAACTGTGTTGTGACTATAATTTCATAAATTTAAAATTAAACATTAATTAATAAATTCCTTAATTTTATCAATCTGAACTTCTCAGTCCAATTAAAATAATCTTTTTTCGAATATCTAAAAAAAAATTAAATGTTGATGCAATATATGGACATGAAATCATTATCATATGTTATAAAAATTTCAAACTGATCTGAATATTTTCAAATATTATTTAAGTTTTTTTTTTATACAATTGTAAAACACACTTTAAAAATATGTTATTTTTTCTGTCAGTATATTTTGTAGTTTACCATAAAAGTCAAGACATTATCAGTCGGAAGTGGTATAAATACCATTAACTCTATGTAGAATAAGACAATTAGGCTTATTGTTAACACTGAATTATAGCTGCTTGCTTGATGGTGTTTAATGCCACTTTCAACAATATTTCAGTTATATTGTGACAGTTTTATTGGTGGAGGAAACAGGAGGACCTGGAAAAAAACACTGATCTATTGCAATGCACTGACAAACTTTATCACATGATGTTGTACACCTTGCACAGATCGAGATTCAAACTCACATCAGTGTTGATAGGCACTGATTGCATGGGTAGTTGTAAATCCAACTACCATACGATCACGGCAACGACGGCTCCTTAACTCTAAGAAGAATACGACAATTAGAACTATTGTTTACACTGAATTATAGCAGTGATAGATATCGGCAGAAACCCCATGGTCTCAGATGCCTAGAATATGTTATCTTCAAATAGACTTTAACTAAAATACGAATACAAAAAATAATTTCTTCATCATTATCTACTTTTTAACGAAAACTATTAATTTTTATTGAACCAGGAAAAACCCTAAAATTTTCTTATTTTCAAGCACTGTTATATTTCAGAAAATTTAGTAAATCGTAACATTTTATGAAGTCTATTACGATTTACTAAATTTTCTGAAATATAACGGTGCTTGAAAATAAGAAAATTTTAAGGTTCCCTTGGTTCAATAAAAGTAATAGTTTTCGTTGAAAAGTTCTGTTTTGTTTTATTTTTTTTTCATAAAATTCTCAAAAAAAAATATAATTAATTTATTTACTTACAAGTAATTGTTTGATTTTCTGCAAGCATATGGATAGCCCATATTTTTATGCAGAACAATTGAATCTGAATCTGAAGCTGGAAATTTCCATTGTAGAAAAAAAGCAGAAATATCAGAAACTTCCATTTTTCTTACTACTGTAATGCCATTCAATCAATACCAATAAAAAGAAAAATTTGAAGAAAAATTTCAGAATTTCCCTTTTCATAGGAATATATATTTTTGGCCTCAAGGACTGTTACATAATGTAACTGAACATGTCTACTATTTGTTGCCAAGGTAAGCCAACGATATAAAGTACAAATAAACAAGCGCTAACAGTACTGATGTCGTGCTACAGGTAGTGTTTGCTATTGGCAAAATTAAAAAAAAAGTTTGATAAATCAGTCTTCCTTTTTCTAAAATAACACTTAATTATAACACTAAAGTAAAAAGTTGGTCATCATTAAGCCCATAAGGCATTTAAGTAAAACCTCAGTTCTCTCCCTTTACTAGATTAGGAATTCACTAATACCGTATTGTTACTTGGTAATCACTGGAACAGTAACTTTGTTTTGAAAGGGAAGATAATTTGGGCCAATATTTCCCAGTCAGTTATCTCCCTTTGACAAGCCATACTCAAATGCACTATTCAGCAAATAGAACATAAATACCGGTTCTGTATCACTACATTATGTTATAACCTCTTCCACACATCAAAAATATGCTTCTCTCATTTACTATGGGACTACAAATGTATGTCATTTGACTGGAATACTGTGCCGCCTGCCCATCGTGTTTTTAAGCAGACAAATTAAGAAGATTTGGCTAAACCGCCATCAGAAATATCTCTCGTGGCATCAGTCAATGCTGAAGCAGAGGTGATATAGTCAGTTTTACTTCTATAAATCTTCAGAAAAAAATTCTTAAAAATCCAGTTTTCAAATCAACAATTTTTTTTCTAGATGAATATTAATATATGATATATATACGAACTCTGACAATTAATTTAAAAAAGTTACCCATTAGGCCATGCAAAGTTAATTACTTGGTTCTCAGGCCCTTTTTTGTCAAAATTGATGAGGGAGGGCGGCATTTTTTTTTAGCCTTTTACTGCTGGAAAAAGTGATGAGGGAGGTATTTTTTCTTCTTTTTTTTGTGAAAAATATGGCAATGTATAAATCTTTTCATTACTTTATTGAAAATTTCAATTTTATTTCTTCCGATGGTGGCAGAAACATCACAAGTGGTTAATTTTTATGGAAACGTCCAATCCGCTGGTCCCAACGTACCATTTTTTATCTCCGTATCTATCTTATGTTTCCTGGTAAAACTGGCGAACATTTGTGCCGAATTTGCACAGAAATGATTGACATTTTGTCTAAATGTCAAACGGAAACACGTTTTTTATTTATACATTGACATAACGATGCTTTAAATCTCATTTAAGCATGGTGTGTTTTAAAGCGTTTCACCGACCACGCGATAAAAGAGAAAAACGGATGCGGTTGTTTTTTCCGTACGAACAGCGCTACTGCATTTAATTTTTATTTTTTTTACTATTTTTGCAAAAAAATCGGCAATGCGGCGACGAATTTCCACATGCGGGAGGGCCTGAGAACCAAGAAATTAACTTTGTATGGCCTTAGGTCTCTATGTTAATTATATTTTCAGAAGTGTAAAAATCTTCATGGAGTGAGTACAAATAATGTAAAGAGCCCAACCATCAAAACAAAATAACAGACATCTGCTTTCAATGTATATTTCATTGTACCATGTGACATAGGACATTTAAATATTAAATGACTACTCATTAACTGATCATTAAGATGATAGTAAATTTTATTGATGTCCTTTAATATTTAAATTTCCTATGTCACATGGTACAGTCTATTATTTGTACTCACTCCATTCAGAATTTTACACTTCAGAAAATATAATTAACATAGAGACCTAATGGGTAACTTTTTTTAATAATGAACCCAAAATTTTGAGATTAAATGTCAAAGTTCGTATATATCATACGTTAATATACATCTAGAAAAAAAAATGTTGATTTGAAAACTGGATTTTTAAGATTTTTTTTCTGGAGATTTAAAGAAATCAAATGGACTATAGTGGTTTATGTAGGATATCCAGTATTCATTGCATGGAGATTAACTTAAACTAGCATTCAACAATTTAACGGCAGTGATGAAGGAAAATCATGTACTTTTAGAACAATGGTTAGCATATCAAATTTCCAGTGTAGGTATATTACAATTTAATATACTTTTATAAAGCATGGAATCATGAGGACGGCAGAACAATAAAATAAATATGACCAGTATATAAAAATGAATGATATTACATATTTTTACTCCTTCACATTGTGACTCAATTCAGAAATTTGCATCCAGAAAATAAATACTCTATTGGAACAACCC
>MJUT01060724.1:608234-621205 GCA_002080005.1 Gigantidas platifrons
AAAAATTGTCATTATCGAACTTGACCTAGATATTCATAAGATACACTTACATACCAAACCTAGCTTCAATCTGACTTTTCATTCACAAGTTATCATCTGGAAACCAAAAAGCACACGGACGGACGATACCCATTTCTATAGTCCCCTTCGACGAAGCGTCGGGGGACAATAATTTTTTATTTTCCCCAAATGATTTGCTTGAAGAACATGCTAACCTACAAAATCAGTCAATCTCCAACACACTATATTAAATATTTAGTTATAAAGCACACATACTTCTTTATATTTGATATGGTCAAATATATACCCATTACATACATAGTATGGTGGTACAAGACTTTGTATCGGGTCGAGCCTGTTGTGAGAACCAGTATCACTATGAGTCGCAAAAGCGACGAGTTGTGATGCGGTTAGTTCACGCAACAGGCAAGACCTGATATAAAGTGTTGTACCAACACACTGTGTATGTAATAAGTTTATCTAACATTTCAATAAAAACGAATTTTAAACAAATAACAAGGGTTATAATAAATTTTTTACAATATTCTGAGGGAAACTACATTTCGTGCATGACGTCACGTTATTTTGTCACGATGCCACGTAACTATGTTTTCTCTCACATTCCAATGATATGACGTCATGACTATGTAGTTCGGCAGGGAACGTCTTGTGCAACGTCACGCCATTCTTTTATCACCACAGTGTGGTGATACAACATCTTTTTTCAGACAGGCGACTTTCATTAATTTCAAAGGAAAACGTACATAATGTTAGATAAATCTAGTTATTCATATATGTGTGCTAAGAGTATCAATTTTGTCTCTGTTTTTCCCCCCCGATTTTTCGATTAGATTTTGGAACTACAATATATTCTGACAGTGTGGTAATATTTTATTGGTGACACTAACCATTACCTAATGAAGAAGTTACTATTTAAGAACTATTTTTATTTCCATCTTTCCCTTCTTACACAATACTGATCACCTTCAACAAGTTCAAGAATATGTCAGATATTTTTTTAATACGTAACAATTTTTTCTTGTTTAAGTTTTAACATGGGTAACACAGAGATAGAAATTGGGAAGTTCAAGCTGGTAGCCCAGACAAGATTTTTGATAAAAAATGTCTATATGTTTAACTAAATTATAGGTAAAAGTTTAGTAGCCCAGACCAAAATATAGGGATCATGGGCGACTGGGCCCCTGTTAATTTCTGTCCCTGGAACATTATTTTCGCTAAAATTTTATAATAAAAAATGTAACGAAAATAATGTTACCCATGTTACTCATTAGGAATGATGTTTATAATTTGTTCGTCAATATGCATGTGCGAATTAAAATATATCGGGAGTTTTATCACAGTATTATTTATAAAGCTAATGAAGGACGTCATGTTAAAATTACAAATAATTTACAATATGTACTATATATAAAGTTTACAATATGTACTATATATAAAGTATTTTTACATGCGTATGGTATTAAAAATATTTTTCATGCAATCTGCATGGTCATAAAAGAATATTGGAGGTTAGAACACAATATCATATAAACTGCTCTTGTACGAGGACTACAACATTTTAACACATTATTACCTATCATGTCTTCAATATCCACAGATTAACACATATTAATTCTTTCTATATCATATTAAAAATTTGATATCATTTTTCACAAAAAAAATAAAATAAAACCTTGAAGAAAAGCCATTTATTCTCGTCAATTATTTGACACATTTGTTAATAACTAGAACACGTCTTACCTATCTGTGGAACAGTAGTCCTGAACAATTCTTTTTTCTTTTCTTTTTTTGACCATTCCATTTTTTTTTTTTAATATTTAGAGCTATGGTACCACAGCCAAGTCTTACCATAACAAGATGAACTGTGAGCATTAATGCTCACTTATGATACCCCCGCATGTATGTTCAATGTGTATAAAAACCAACTAAGTCGGCAAACAGGAAGTAGGAATCTGACGGGTCCAAAAATGCTTCCCACAATATGGCATACCTATATGAAGCTTGTGACCAAATATCAGATTTCTGCCATCAAAAGTTGCTGAGAAAAATGCGACAAAAAATATCTTGGAAGGACGGAAGGACGGACGGATGATGCTTCTCTTGTATAACCTTCATCAGGTACGCTCAAAATCTAAATATTGAAAAGACAATTATTATAAAAGTTTTTGGGGGTAAGAATACCAATGAACTTTAACCTACAATGACTTTCAAAACATTAAATAAAGTATTGTGAGATTTAATGTTCCTAAATCATACGCTTTTCTCCCCTCAGACATAGGTGACTTTAGCCGATTTTGGCTATCCTGTTTAGGCTCTTGGATCTCCTGCTCTCAAAGACTCAATTATTTGGCTTTCAAATATTTCGGCCTTGAGCGTACCTGATGAAGGTTATTCCAGAAACGAATCAAGCACACTAAATTTTAATACATATCTAACGTTTTTATCCCATTAGACACTGTAGTAACATTAATTTCTTTTTCTAGTGGTCCAAGTTTCATGAAAATCCAACATGGATTTTTTAAACTCGCATATTTTTATATGAAATATGTAGGTAATTTTGAAAATGTTCTACACAAATTTATATATAAACTTCATGGCTAAAGCACGAATATTAAAATACAAGGCATTAATTAATCAATTGTTTGCTTGCCCAAACATGAATTACAAGAAAAATGGTGCCTGCTCAAATTCTTTATAGTTCATAAAAAATAAACAAATGTTGTTTTTCTTTTATTTCTAGATATTTCCATGTCCCACAACGATAAGGGATCTTACTCCAAATCTTAATACATTAACGGGATATTAAAGCTCATTTTAACATATATTGTTTTAATTCGTGATGAAAGTTGTTTCTTTTCAATTTAATTGTAAAAACAATCCAAAAATACTTTGCACGTGCATATAATCCCTAATATCGTTAAAATATCACTTAAAAGGGTCGAAAAGAATTTTTGTCCAGGAAGCAAAAATTCAATTCATGGCAAAGACTGCAAGATATAACAGAATTATCAACGAATTATGTCACTTTTACAAAGTTTCATTGATAAAAACCGGGTTAATGTTTCATAAATATCATTTATTGAACCAATTGCAAGTTTTCATGAGATACAAAAAATTACCAAAATGAGCTTTAATATCCCTTTAAGAGAAAAAAATAATTTTCCCTACCCAAGTGCCTACCCACGTCCAACGCCCATGGGTCGAGATTCGACAAACATTTTGTTATTGTTGTTTAAAGGTAGAAGACAGATTAGCACAAACTGCTATAGAAAGATGTTAATAATAATTTTCCTTCCAATTTCAAACATCAAAAATATTTTTTATAGGATATCCATGGTCCTCACGATGAGCATCGGCCCTTCGGACCAAGATCAGTAAAACTGTTAGGTAGGACCAGTAAATATTTCAGTTTTTATTTAGAGCAATATAAAAATAAATTCAAGAATTTGATTTGGACCAGTAAATTGGACCAGTAAATTCAAATTTTCATTTCGAGGACTGTATCCATGGTGTATCTATATATCATGTACACCTCTATTACAGATATATATTGTATTTGTATTTTATTGTCAACTTTATGTAAACTGTTAAACATGCTTAAAATTCTCCACGGAAAGTTTAGAACCTATGTGTTCAACTAAAAATTATAATATTTTAGAAAAAAAAAAAATCCCCACGGATTGTTAAAACGCAAATTGCAAAAATTTACCCAATCTCAAAAAAAAAAAATATTAAACATTTAGTTATAAAGAACAAAAAAATGGAGAAAAAAACTCAGTGTGTTAATTTACCAGTAAAACTTTATGTAACTCAGTCTCCTCCTAAACTAGGACCATTTTTAATGAAATAAAGGATTCTTCTATAGGTTCCCATGTTTTAACCTTTTTTGTGGGTTTCCTATAGCTAAATCTTTAGTTTACTGTGTAGTATTTTATCAACCATTAATTGTCTTTTTGTTCCTTTTGTCTTAGTCATTGTATTGCATTGTCCTTCAATATAAGTCTTCTGATTATCCCTTTGGTATCTTCAAACTGTTAGCCATTACATTGTATGGTCCTTTGATTTACGGCTTCTGATTACCTGTTTGGTAATGTGATCGTCAAACTTTTTCTTAAAATTAAAATTAAAAGTACAGTGAACTATGATTGACGCACAAATTAATCATTTTTATCGATTTAAAAATAATATTCAAAGGCCAGCTGGTTTCATCATTCATTAACACGAAAGAAAAAAAAAAGTTAAATTACATCTACTCAGACTCAACTGACTGAATGCAAATTAGCACAATGTTAAAAAAAAAATAATAATATTACGATATTCTATTCTATTCTCGTTTGTTTTTAATTTGTACAGGATTTGTTTACGAACCATTAATTATTAACCTCAACACCTTTTGATAAAAAAAAAATGACATTCTTTCATCTGATATTAAATCTATGAATAAAAGTTGTAGAAATTTTAGAACACAAATTTCGCAAAGTATATTCATTGACGATTGGCATTAAGCTATTTGTTAAGTACAAGACATTAAGATATTTATATGTGTAAGTACAACAACTGGCAAAAATTTTGAATACTTTCTGAAACAGGAGAATCAAGCTGTGCATTTGATATATAGCCCTTTATATTGCCACAAAAACAAAACAAAAAAATATTTCAAGAAAAAAGTAAATTTCCACATTTTTGTAACAGAAAAAAAATGTTGCCATGGAAACAAATTTCAATTTGTGTTATTTATATTGTAAAAAAAAATGTCAATTAATAGAATTTTTTGTTTTCAATCTATAGGGGTTTTTTTTGTGAAGCTTTGATTAATTGACAGATACAATTATTATCTCCCTTGAATATTTTAAGAATTATGTAACCATAGTAACAAATTAGTTAACTTATAATTATAAAGTTAATAATTATTTTTTTATTAATTTATTATTGAACTGTTAAGTATGTAGTTTGTGTAGACCACACACACCCCCAAAAAAAAACTTTGATCAAAATAAAATAAAAAAAATTCCTCCATTTGCTTTAACTAATTAAATTAATTAATCCATTAATTAATAACTGACCTGAGCCACCTTGGCTGTGAAGAAGTCCAAGTCCCGAATGCTTCATTGTACATGATCAAAGCAAAAAAAATAGTATGTCCAACTGTTTTGTCTAAGAATAAAAAACTAACAACCACAGCCAATGTTCTTGTTATCACAATGAAAAAACTGGGTGTCCTCAGCTGACCCTTGGTCAGAGGTGTTTAGACATTATTTCACCGTCAATTACTATATTATTACAACCACGTGTATTTCTCCTACAAATAAACTAGTAAATGACAACCAAATCCCACTTGGTAAATATCACTGTTAATTGTATGTTTTACCTATAGAACGAGAAACGAGAAACGCAGTATATATCTATCTATAGGAGTAGAAAAATCACTCGATCAGAACTTTTACGATTTTCATCAAAATCTAGACAAGAAAATGTTCCTATATATATTTATATATATGTAAACACCTTTTCATTTTACATAATGCATTAGTTTTCCCCTAAGGAGCCCCAATGCTGCTTTATCATTTCTGCAACATGATCTTCAACTGTTAGGAAATAACTCTGCTATTCAAAGCCATTGACATTATTTTGAAAACATATGTACTATATAGGAAAAAAAAAGAATGAAATTTATTAGTTTTTTGTGATTTATGAAAATTTCAAAGTCTTAATTAAATTGAGATGTAGTATTTCTATTTCCTTAACATTTGACTAAAACCATGATCCAAGAATAGTCATTGGAAAGGTGATTTTTTTTTTTTGAGATGTAAAATTTCATTGGAAAGGTGATAATTCTTTTATAAGATAAGATTAGATTTATGAAAATTTCAATGTCTGAATTAAACTGAGATGTAAAAATTGTTCTATTTCCTTAAAATATTACTTTTCAAAAGCAAGGATAGAAAAAAAAATTGCCTCTATACCCAAATTTCGAGAAAATTTCGTCTCATTGTAAAAGTGTTAGACATGGTCGGCTAGCTAAAGCAAAACATGTGCAAATTTTCAGTGTTGTTTTTAAAGGGTGTAAATTAACCCATAGAACAAGGAAATAAATATTAACACAATATATTGTATAAGCCTTCCCCTTCCCCCTCACTTTTTTCCCCATCTTTTTGGGAAAGATATCTTTTAATCCCCATTTTAAAATGTAGGAAGAGTTGTACATTATACATACCAAT
Organism: Gigantidas platifrons; assembly: GCA_002080005.1. NCBI lineage: Eukaryota > Metazoa > Mollusca > Bivalvia > Mytilida > Modiolidae > Gigantidas > Gigantidas platifrons. The sequence continues at coordinate 614,474 of MJUT01060724.1, forward strand.
CTTAAAGAATTATTCTAGGTCAATAAAGGGCAATAACTCTTTCAGGGGGTTTGATCAAACTGATTTAACAAAATCTTACTGTGTATATTGTCAGTGTTGTCTTAAAAAGGTGTGAATAACTCCACATGAGGAAGTAAATATTAACACAATGGGGTTACATGATGTTCAACACTGGAAATTTCATAGCATGAGGTAATTTCTTGGAGATGTTTGTAGTGACGTCTATGACAATAAGTCTATTTGTCTTTCACGAAGATACTGTCCATACAGGTATGATGTAACTAGAATAATGTTACACCTGGCTGAATAAAACATCATAAAATTGAGACTTACATACATGTGACAAACAAGCAAATTTCCCTCCCCCCTCACCATATTTTTTTTTGGATATTTTGGGAGAGATATCTTGTTATCCCTATTTAAAATGTAGGAAGACTTGTGCATACAAACTTTTGAAACATTATTCTAGGTCAAAAAGGGAAATACCTCCTTCAAATGTGGTCCTATTAAATTGATGCTACAAAAAGCAAATCTGCATATGGTAAACAATGTAATAAACAAGCATGAAAAGATTGAAATGTAGTTGGATGTGTGCTTACAGACTTATATACAGTGAAACCTGCTTAAACCGAACCTCCTTGGGATCAACTTTTGTGTTCGGAATAGGCAGGTGTTTGGTTTATACAGGTTAAATTAACAAAGATTTCCTATGTTAGCACTTATTTTTAAAGTTCGGTTTATGCAGGATTTCAGTTTATTCAGGGTTCGGTTTAGACAGGTTTCGCTGCATATCACATTTATAGTCACCAAGTCTATAAAGTCAAACAGAGCAACAACTCCTTCAAATAGGATCCAATCAAACTGCTGTAACGATCAAAATGTAAAGCTCAAAATGATAACAAGGCAAGCAAAGCGTGGCGTATCCCCTCGCCTAAAGATTTGACCTGGTGACATTGACCTTTGACCTATGGACTTGAAAATCAATAGGGTTCCAGATTCTGTTAAGGACTAAGTATGTTCCAAGGTTGGTCAAAATCCATTGAAGGATGTTGATTCTAGAGTGTTCACAAGGATGTTACGGAAGGACGGACGGAAGGGTTACTATATCCCTTCGCAACTTCGCTTGTAGAGGGGATAATAAGCAATCATGCCAAGTTTTGAGGAATTCCCATTTAAAGTGTAAGAGTAGATGCAAGCTCAAACCTTTATTAAGGATGGACACACTGATTGACAAGACAATAACAGTATGTCCCCCCCCCCCAGAAGGAGGAAGACAAAACCAAGAATTTAACTTGTGAAGGCATATTGACTTAATCATTGAATGTCGACATGAAATATTAATTTTTTTTTTTTTTTTTTAAGTTTTTTTTGTTCCTATTGTTAGTAGTATTTGCCTTTTTCTGAAATTAATTGATCTACATGTACTCATTCATTTTGTAAGCCTCATCATATACAATGTACTTCTAAAACTCTTGTTTTTTTATGAAAAAATAATTTATTTCAATTTTATTTATTTTTTATGACATAAAAGCAATAAAAAAGATGTTAAGATCTCTATTTTTTTTTATAGTTTTATAATAATTTAATTATACATTAAATAAAACACTTCATTAAATGCTTGAATAATTAATTTCGATTGATTTTTTTTTTTTTAAATTAGAGGGTCAACACTTGAAAAACAGGGAAGAGGGGCTCACGAGGCTACATATAAGTGTTCAAAATATCATTAATATACCAACAAGAAAAATATTCAAAAGCTAATCATAAATTTGCATGCAAAAAAATCAATGTATTTTTTAAAATAATAATAATAATAATTTATTTTATTTTACAATATATAATAAATTAATCTAAATCCCTTAAGTAAAAAGGAGTGGGTGAATTACCTTTATAAAACCTTGGTTTGGTTGTGATGTAATGTAAGGAGAATATAAAATGTCTATATACAGTTGTGGTCAGTAAACCACTGACCTGTCACAAGTCACTGACAAACTTTTATCACATAATGTTGTATCAAGTACACCTCGATATGAGTGGGATTTTAACTCACAACTTTAGTGGTGACAGGCACTGACCAATTGTATAACAGCTCTGTGCAAGCGATCACGATTAATACCTCAAGATTGTGTAGGCTCATTACTGATTGATCAGTTGATATGACCCCTGACATGACCCTATACAAAATACTGACTCATCACTGATTGGTCAGTTGATATGACCCCTGACATGACCCTATACAAGATACTAGTGTATTGGTATTTTTAATGTCCATCAAGGAGGAAATCTTATATATATATATGGTCCATGTTTTCATCTATACAATATAGTAAAATTTAAATATATAAAATTAATAAACAAAACCAAATAAAAATAGGGAAAGAATACACAATGTATGAACCAAAATAATTCTTATTCTTCTAATTTCCAACATTCACATAATCATAATGGACAATAGAACATAAAGAATAATATATTACATAATATGTTATACAATTTTAATTTGCATATTTTTACTGTAATAAAATATAAGAATAATAAACTTAATCAATTACTTCTGGTGGTCAAACTATGAACTAAAAAAAAATCGGAAACATATATTAATTGTTAACAGTTTCAGACAAATTAATATGAGTACCAGTAATTCATTATAAATGTATTGCTGTTAGACCCACAATAACTAAAACTATAAGATATCAGTTACCTCTCGTGGTCAAACTATGGACTAAAAAAAAATCGGAAACATTATTATTAATTGTTAACAGTTTCAGACAAATTTATAAGACTACCGGTAATTCATTACAAATTTATTGCTGTTAGACCCACTTCATTACAATTAGAAATCTCCGGTACAAATAACTACGACAAGTCAATATCAGGTCCTGCCCAACTATGAAGTAGACAATACGGAAGCTACATTGACATCTCGACACAACTTACCCCTGGGGAACTTCGACTGTCACTAGGGGGCACATCAGGTCAAGATTCTTGATGACCGATTAATTTTGACTTAACAATGAATAGGTAAACATGTTAATATGTCATCCATTGAATCTAAAAGTCAAAAATTATTCACAATAAAAACATACTTGATAAAAATCATTTCCTCGAATCAATCATGCTTGAAATTATTCAAGCATATCTACATTATATCTAGATAAATAAAATGTCATTTAAAGATTAATAATAATAAATGATTTTATGATTACAAGTCTGTACTTTCCACACAGATCATTTCCTGCTATAATTATATACAAGATAGTATTACGTAATATTACATATCTAATTTATCATTGTAAAATTACAACACCTTTAAACAAAAAAGCTGTTATTCCCGTTAAACATTGGGGAAAAATTTACAAGTCCTTGAATGGATTAACACCTTCAAATTAAAGAGTTTGAAGATACCAAAGGGATAATCAGAATCTGCATATCGAAGAAGGACAGACAACACAATGGCCAAAAGAAAAAGTACAAAAGGACAAACAACGATCTACAAAACATACACATAAAAGTAAAGTTCAAGTACAATGAACCCCACTAAAAACCAACGGTAAACTCATGTGCTCCGGAAGGGTATCAATATTAAAAAAGAATTATGCCGTCTGCTTGATGATAGACCACAGCAACTCTACACGGGCATCCTCCTGTAGCAGTTTTACTGCAATCATGTTTCACTCAAAAATATAACCGATTGAGGAAAGCTTATAGAATTGTTACAATGAAATCAAAGAAATAAAACACACCAAAATAGGATGTAAAATTTAATTTTGTATATCTTCCAAATATGTGAAATTTCAGAATTTTGGCCCCTTTGATCCCTTTTTCAATAATACAAGAGGTTCTCAAAAGCCTGTATCACTCACCTGATTCATTCTTATATACTGACAAACTGATGGGAAAAAAAAGAACAAAGGCTCCATAGATTTACAGTCTTCGCACTAACCCACTTGCCCGAAGCCCTGGACAAGTAGAATTGTATTCGGACAAGTGAAAATTATGAAAGAATTTGCTTGAATAAACAGAAATTTTTTCTCAATTTGTCTTTTGGGCAAGTAGGTGAAAAAAGAGTGGTTTTACTGAAAATAAATATTGTCCAGCAAGAGTCATCACTAAGTAGAATATGTTTGAAAAGTGCAGGAAGGAATTTAATCATCTGTTCCTAAATCTCAATAATGAGAATATTAAAGGAAAACTCCATGGTCTTGACAGGTTAGCGTGAATATTTAAATGACATTAACTAAAAGACATTTGTGTTAATGATTGTTAAAAATAATATACCGTAAGGTAGAATTTGGTGATTGAAGTTGCCTGTTGCACCAAACAATGGGGGTCACCATTTTTCAACACTCTACAATGTGAGAAGATAAGGGACATAATCCATTCTCGGATTATACCAAAAATTAAAGCTCTCCCGAAAGAGCTGTGACATATTAGTGCCGGTATCGTATATTATATCAGTATTGATCAGTTGCAATTTTATCATTAAAAATTATGTAAATCGTAAAATAACGTCGTATATTTATCTTTTGATATTTACAAAATCATTATGACTTCATGTTAAGCATTTTAATGAAAATAAAAGGGAATATGTGAGAAGAATTTTTTTGTGTAATTACCCTTCTCAACACATCGACCAGTGACCTCGAAAAACACGGGAAAGTACGACAGCATTGGGGACAAAAAAGGAAAAAAAACATGTGTATGCATAAAATGAGTTAAAACTGACAGTTATTTAAAACTATACGGCCAATCATGTAAAACATGAAATTCTCTAAGATGAAATTATACGTAGACCCTCCCCCTCCCGATACAAATAAACTCATTGTTTTATGAAAATGTAACATTGGATGGGAATATTAAGAAAAAAATTAGAACGATATACGATTATAAACATTGTATTGCAGTTGATCTTGTATTAAAACATAACCAAACGGGCCGACGATGTTGGAAAGAGTCAGATACATGTTATTTATTCAACTAACATGATCCGATTCTGTGACGTCACATGAATAGGTGTCATGGCCGCTTACACTACGACAGGAAATTCCAAATATTCACATTTTTAATTGGGTATATTAATGTTAATAAAGGTGCTTTTTTTTAAATAATAAGTTATTTATGAATAAAAAGTTATAATGAATTGAATTAAAACAACTTTTCAACTGACTGGAGTATTCCTTTAAGAAATTCCTTCATTTACGAAAATAAAAATACAATATGATGCAAACTAACTAACCAAAAAAAAAACCAAGCCATCTAAGGGCGATAATGTTCTCATTTCATTTCTCAGGTTTAATTTTTTCATGAGTGTTAAACCACTTTCAACAACATTTCAGTTATGCTATATTGTGGCAGTCAGTTTGATTGGTGCAGGAAACCGGAGGAGAAAACCACAGACCTGCCAGAAGTCGCTGACAAACTTTAGTGATGATAGGCACTGATGGCATAGGTAGTTGTAAATTCAACCACCATATGATCACGACCACACAGACCACTTAATTCTTTCAGGCTTAATAAAATCTTACCTTGTTTCTATATACATTCTATTCTAGTCTGTTATATCATCTCCCTTTCTTTATCATTACATCGTCTTTTCTTTAACTTGAAATCTTATTATCTCCCTTTCTTTATCATTACATCATCTTTTCTTTAACTTGAAATCTTATTATCTCCCTTTCTTTATCATTACATCGTCTTTTCTTTAACTTGAAATCTTATTATCTCCCTTTCTTTATCATTACATCGTCTTTTCTTTAACTTGAAATCTTATTATCTCCCTTTCTTTATCATTACATCGTCTTTTCTTTAACTTGAAATCTTATTATCTCCCTTTCTTTATCATTACATCATCTTTTCTTTAACTTGAAATCTTCCCAACAGACGTAATGTAAGCTTTAGAACTGGCTTCTTTACCATGCAACAATTCCTTGATTAAATACAAATTATTTGTTCAATTACTATGATATTTTACACAGTTGATCGTTTTTTATACAGGTTAAATTAACAAAAACTTCCTACATTGGGACTTTATTCAAAGTTCAGGGGCCCGGGTGGCTCAATGAATTAGGTCGTTGGATCTAACAACTCATACAAGCCTATCACCAATATGGCGTGGGTTCGTGCCCGGCTTTGTAAATTACAAAAAAAGGGTGCACTCGACTCGCAGCTACAAGTGATAAAGTTTACCAGTTGCTTGCACATGGTCGGTGGTTCTCTCCGGGTACTCCGGCTTCCTCCTCAACTAAAATTGGTTGTCATGATATAGCTGAAATATTGTTGAAAGTGGCGTTAAAACACCAAAAATAAAAAAAATAAAAAAATCAAAGTTGGTTTATACAAGACTCAGGTTTATTCAGGGTTTGCTTTAAAGTTTTATGAAAGGCAAATATCATGGAATTTGTGGATTAAATATTTTTACTTAATATGCCACTTAATTTTAACTAAAATCAACTGTATAACATTAAAAATCCGCTCAAAAGCAGAATTTATGAGCAAATCGCAAAATATCTGACAGCAGATAATTACTGTTGTAATGCACATGACCCAAGATTTGAACTCTTTCGGGGAGATTGTATAATGGGTGTGTTCGATTTGTGTTTAAATTATCTCCCTTTTGGAAACCTGGCTGTCAAAAGTAGACATTTATTTTTATGTTGATATGTTTTATTGATATATTTTGTAATGATAATGCAAATAAAACAAGATGTTGCACGCTACGTCGTGCTAAGAATA
>MJUT01060724.1:622221-638380 GCA_002080005.1 Gigantidas platifrons
CACTTATCAAATATAAAAATCATTTCTTCCAGTAGAAGCTGAGATAACTGTTACGAAAGTTTTCATTACGGCAAACATGAAAAATTCTAAGTCGCACTGTAAACAGGAAGTAGATGTGCGGTAAACCTGAAAAGGGGAGACACGGTACAAGTCACCATGCCAAAGCCATATATCAAATATAAAATCATTTCTTCCAGTAGAAGCTGAGATATCTGTTACAAAAATTTTCATTATGGCAAACATGAAAAATTCTAAGTCACACAGTAAACAGGAAGTAGATGTGCAGTAAACCTGGAAAGGGGAGACACGGTACAAGTCGCCATGCCAAAGCCACTTATCAAATATAAAAATCATTTCTTCCAGTAGAAGCTGAGATATCTGTTACGAAAGTGTGAACGGACGGACAAACGGACGGACAAAGTAATTCCAATATAGCCCCCTCTCTATGAGTGGGGGTATAATATGACTTATTACAATTTGCGTGGTGGGTTTACATATTAAAAATTACCATCAATTTATATGTCACATGCGATGATGGCACCACAAGTTTTTGTTTTAAGACCCTTTTCTTTAATTTAAATAATGATTTAGACCTCATTTTCCATAACTAATAAGATGACCATAATTGGTACTATTCCCTTCCGATTCAGTGCCAAAAATCAACAAGTTACAATTTTACAAAGGTCCACGTTATGTGTGTGGCTGAAAAATGATCATCATTTCCATTGAAGATTAGTCCAAGGGTAATATTTAATATAACCGGGCATTTAAAAGAATGTACTGAACGATAGAGAAATAATCTGACACAAACAAGAAAAAAATTGTGATAATTGGTTCTTGACAAGTACCATCGACAAAATGTTCTGGTCTGGATGATGATGATGATGATGATTGTGATTACAACGTTGAAAGTGTAAATGAATTTACAGAGGATACAATTGGTGACATGCTTTTCTCCCATTATGATGGCGTTTTAACCCTGCTGAACCAGTGGTGGAAAAATCTGTAATCCTCTAGAGGATTAAAATGTCTTGTGCCTTTCCCCGCATTAATTTCAAATGCATTAATTTCAAATTTTGAAATAAAGTTCATGTTAAATAATGGGAGAAACAAATTCTCCTTCAGTTGCCCATATGAGTTACGATATTTCTCCACTCTCGAGAGTTAAATTTAAAATCTTAAATCTCTTGAGTGGAGAAATATCTTAACCCAAGGGCAACCGAAGGAGAATCTATATATATATATATATAAATGTATTTTACAAGAGAATAACCAACTGTTTTTGAAATTTTGTGTGAAATTAAAAAATGTTCTGCCTATATGACATTGAAGTATATAAACACGATATATGTACCAGCACATTTTTTGGAAATAAAAAATCTATTTATACTAGCCCTGAAGCAGGAAGGACCAATTTGATGGTGTGATGGTATGGGATGGTATCGTGCCACAATCTTGTTTTAGTTGACAGTACATTAAATGCTGTCAGATACAAAGACACAATTTTGAGCAACAGAAGTTGTCAATTTCAGGAATCAAAATAGGGGGTTAGGATTATGGTGTTTAACGCAACTTTCAACAATATTTGAGTTATATCATAATGGACCTGACAATACATTTCAGCAAGACAATAACAGTCTACACACAGCTTGTGTATCTATGGTTTTTTCTGTGGCATTTTTTTTCAAATACAATATAAAATATATACATTTATATTGAATGACAAAAGTGTGTATCCTATCTTTTGTCTGTCAGTATACATTTAGGAAAATAACACTATACAACAGAGTGGATCAATTTTAAAGAGTTAATCCCCTTTCCCATCATCACAGATTTTTCTTCGTTTTTTTTTCTCAACAAATGCAGATAAATAAATAAATTGACTATTATTTGTACAAAAACTGACTAATGTACACGAATTGACATTTGTATAGACACACGACGCCGTAGGAACACAGAGGTCATAAAGTGTAGAACAAATTTGTGACGGCTAGTTACGACATTTACATCAACCATCCATTTATTTGATGAAATTTACTTGTTAAATGTGATGACACAGATTGCAATGCAATCATGAATAAATGACAAAAATCATTTGGTAACAATACACCATGGTGAGGAGTCTAGCTTGCCGCTGGCTTGTAACAAAAAAAAACCAGCCAACGCCCACAATTTTAATGAGCATTTCCTCATTCTTGTAACAAGTATCACCATAGATACAGGTCAAACAAGTAAATAATAGTTTTGTACATTAGTGTGAAGAAAACACCTTTACATTAATTGCTTGTAATAGAAAAAGAACATAATCATTTACAAATTGTGATTATTGTCTCCAAGAAATGAATAATAGTACGATGATACATAACATTTTGTATTTCTTGTTTTAGAGGTTAAGTTTGTGGTCAGTCTAACAATCTAAGTTTGTGTTCAGGCTTAGAGGCTAAATTTGTTAAGACTTAGAGGCCAAGACTGAACAAATTCAGTCTGACAGGTTTAGTTTGTGTTCAGGCTTAGAGGCTAAGACTGAACAAATTTAGTCTTACAGGTTTAGTTTGTGTTCAATCTTCAAGACTAAGTTTGTTTTCAGATGTAGAGACTAAGTTTGTGTTCAGATGTAGAGACTAAGTTTGTGTTCAGATGTAGAGACTAAGTTTATGTTCAGTCTTAGAGGCTAAGTTTATGTTTGTCTTACAGGCTAAGTTTGTGTTCAGTTTTAGAGGCAAAGTTTGTGATTAGTTTTAGAAGCTAAGTTTTTGTTTAGTTTTAAAGGCTAAGTTTATGTTCAGTCTTAGAGACTAAGTTTGTGTTCAGTCTTAGAGGCTAAGTTTATGTTCAGTCTTAGAGGCTAAGTTTGTGCTTAATTTTAGAGGCTAAGTTTGTGTTCAGTCTGAATACCAAGCAATATATCTATCTGAATTTTTTTGTATCCATTGATAGTTTATGTACAATTTTTGTCCAATCAAGTTTGTTATTTTTTAAGAAGATCAGTTTTGATTTTTGTTCAACATCTTTGTCGTCCTGAATATAGCTGAAAAATTGCTTGCTGGACGTTAAACATCAATCAATCAATCAATCTTTGTTGAAGATCATCTACGGTTCCACCTTAGTAGTTGTTTCAGAAAAGAAAACAAAATTGTAAACTAGAGGCTCTGGAGAGCCTGTCATTGCTCACCTGGTAATAATTGGCAGGGTAAATCCTTAGGAACGGGAAGTCTAACAAAGATTCATATTTTCTTGCGACTTAAGACACAATTTGCTTACTATTGAATGTGTGCTCCATAAATTCTGAAAACCTAAAGTCAAAATTAAAATCTCCCATGGTAAGTATATTAGACTGCTTAAGTTTTAATTCTTGAAGAAGGTTATCAACAAGCATATTTTTCAAGTCTTTCTGTTTGCAGATAGGAGCAGCATAGAACAAATCAAGTCAACTGGCTTGGTACTTTCTGAGAAGAACAACTCAGTACAAATTCCCATTGGGTCTTGTAGGCTTCTATGTTAAACTTTGTTCGTCTATGGTGGCCATCTTGAATTTCCAATCGGAACCAAATTTACAATTTAGGTAGAGGACCATCCATAGATCATTCACACCAGAAAACAAATTCAATTGAATCAGTAGTTTCTGACCAGAAGATTTTTAAAGATTGACGAAATAAGAAAACATTATCTACCCCTGGCAGCCATGTTTAATTACCGATCAGCACCAAAATTACAATTCTGGTAAAGGACTTACCGGTATGTTAAACTTCATCCGTCAATGGAGGTCACCTTGAATTTCCAATCTACACCAAAATAATAGATCAGGTGTAGAACCATCCAAGTAACATTCATATAATGCAAAATATTCAATTTGTTGAGTAGTTTCTCACAAAAAGGTTTTTCAATGAAATTCCCATACAGTCCAATGGTCCGCTGATGGTGGCCATCTTGGATGGAGGTCTGGGTCACTGGATATAATTTTGAAAGTTGACCATTTAAGTACTATTCATGCCATGTTTGCTTTAAATTGGGCAACTGGTTTCAGAGAAAAAAATTTTTTCCCATTTTTCCCATAGGGTCCTATGTTAAAACTATGTTCGCTGATGGCAGCCATCTTGGATGGAGGTCGGGGTCACATGACATTATTTTGAAAGTTGACCACCTAAGGACCATTCATGTCATGTTTGCTTTAAATTCGGTTGTTTCGAATCATGTCAATTCCGACCACGTTCCGTCTTTTTCGTGTCTTGACGTCTGAACAAATAGGCAGGCGACTTCCGGTGTTTACGCTATTACTGTGACAACGTCAGCATATCATAGTCGTAGATGCGGTAGATTATAAGTAATTGTAATATGGAGACGCCAAGGAAACCGCTGAATAAATACTGGTGTTCGGTACCCCACTATCTGTCTTGTATAAGAAATATATACATAAAGGCAGATCGTTTTCCTTTCATGATGCTGACAGCTGCAAATAAAGAAAGAAAACAAATTTAATTTTAAAGAATTATTTGTCTCTGCGTTGAAGTCTTTGATACAAATAAAATAATTTAATTGATATCTGTCTTTTACAGAAAATGTTAAGATATTTTTAACTTGAGAATCGAACGTTAAAACGGCACATATCGATTGAAGTTTTTGTTGTGTACATTGACACCGGAAGCTCAGGACCAGCAGTTCCATCGAAATCACGTGATCTGGCAGACGAAAATAACAAAATTTTGACGGAATGGAAATGATTCGAAACAACCGAATTGACTTACTGCTTCCAGAGAAATTGTTTTTTTAAACATTTTTCCCATAGGGTTCTATGTTAAAACTAAGTCGAGTCATGGTGGCCATCTTGGATATGCGATCGGCACAAAAATAACAAATTTAGTAGAGGACCATCCAGTCATCATTTCTATAATGTTACAATTCCATCGGCTGAGTAGTTTTTGACAAGAAGATTTTCAAAGTTTCAACCAATCAGAACACATTATTGGCCCTGGTGGCCATGTTGGATTTCTGATCTGCACCAAAATAACAAATTTAGTAGAGGACCTCCCAATGAATATTTCTGCCAAATTTGGTCCAAATCAGTTCAGTGGTTTCAAAGAAGAAGAAGAAAGTATGAAAAGTTTACGGATGCGGACGACGACGACGACGGACGCAAAGTGATGACAAAAGCTCACATGACCCTTTAGGTCAGGTGAGCTAAAAACTAACATACGACATTAAGACAAATTCTCATGTAGCCATTTGGATCAGTTGAGCTAAAATGGTGAGATAATTCTGTATCTCATGCCCATGGTAGATGATATGTTTATCAAGTCAGTGTCAATGCCAATATAAGGTCATGTTAAGTATCAATGATATTATGTTTGCACTAGGCTTGTCACTTAGATATTATGTTTGCACTAGGCTTGTCACTTAGATATTATGTTTGCACTAGGCTTGTCACTTAGATATTATGTTTGCACTAGGCTTGTCACTTAGATATTATGTTTGCACTAGGCTTGTCACATAGATATTATGTTTGCACTAGGCTTGTCACTTAGATATTATGTTTGTACTAGGCTTGTCACTTAGATATTATCGCGTTTTACTTTAGGATTAACAAGTTATTAACAAGTACAAGAAGATACTAAAGGGGGTAATTAAAAGTGGTAATTTGTTAGAGAGACATTGACAATACAATGGTCAAAAGAAAAAGGACGAAAGGACAATGATCTACAAAGAAAACTTAAGATCGAGCAACACGAACTCCACTAAAAACTGAGGGTGAACTCAGATGCTCCAGAAGGGTAAGCAGTTTCTGCTCCACATGTGGTACCTGTCGTGTTATTCATGCTAAAAATCTGGTGATAAGTCAAGAGAGGAAATGATGGCATTGTGACTACAACAAACGGTTGTTATCTGTAACACAGATATTCTGTAAAGAACAAAGTCATGGTGGCAACTGTAAGTATTTCAAAGTAATGACTTCAACTTAACCACTAGGAACCCTTGGTTCAGTAGGTTCCTTGTTAGCAGTATTCCTGTATCAAGGAAATTATGAAAGGAACCACAAGCTCTGAAATAATTCTGATCAACTGAGAGATATATACTAGCACTCCATATGCAGTGAACCTAGTCTGATTGGCACTTTAACTCTTTTCTCCAATCTATATCCTTTGGTAACGCCAGAAAATATTTTTTGGGTCAGGTAAGCTATAAAATATTATTATACTTTATGCAAATTTCTTACATTATCCATTCATTTCATTGGACAAGTGGCATTTGTTAATTTTCACTAACCTTTCATAAGCCCCGCCCATCCCTAGCAACATGTGATAATATTAGCAACGGGTGTTAATGCCTAAAATTAACACCCGCTGAGCCCGAAGTTTGCCGATCCAGACAAATTAACACCCGCTCCAGCCGAGGTTTACCGATTCTTATTTCCTCATCATTTCCGTTATCACCAGACGACAACAAACCGTCAAGCGCTCGTCATGGCGTTTGCTGACATATCTCTGAATTAATGAAATAAATTGAAGCGTACACGAAGCCAAATGACACCTGATCTTTACGTTTTAAACTGGAAGTCTTCATATGACGTCATGTTGTTAATGTTCCAAATTCGTCAACAACATTTCGCAAAATTTTAATTCGTGCGATTTTTAGAGAATAAATATGCAAGAATGATATATTTTTAATTACAATATTGAATTTAAGAATTTTAAGTATTGTACGGTATTAAAATTTAATGACAAACATTTCAAACAACAACTGCACTGTAAATTTTCATTTTTTTCAAAATGAGAAAGAATACATTGGCTTGAAAATTATTTATGCAATAGTCAGAATATAGAAGCAAACATGTGATAATATTTATCAAAATATACTATTAGCATTTTACATTAATTGTTATAAACATTTTGTTATTATCTTGCTAAATTTGATGTTTTGTTGTTGTTAATGTAAGTAAACTATCTTAATTTATGACTTCGTCTCGGGTGATAATTTGTTCCCTCGTGTGTTAATCTACCCTAACACCTTCATCCAAGGGAAGTATGTTTATATTATCACTTGTGACAGGAAATGTTATCACATATATGCTATCGGTCATGAAAGCATTGATCGCATTTGGAATAATTAATTTGTGGCAGATCATAAATATAATTGGCAAATTCTCCATAACCTTTTAATTTTAGCAAAGCATGTCTTCAAAGTCAAGAAAATTTTGACAAATCGTCCATTAAATACACAAATTTTTCATGTAATCCTTAAAATTTCTGTCACAACAAAATAATTCCGTTCATAAAAAATAAACAAGTCATGAAGACTCTGACAGCAAATTTCTCCCTAATTATACTGCAGGGGTCAAAATTGAAATTTAAAACTGGTACCTGCACTGACTGACACACTGCATATATGATACTATTTCAGAAGAATAGTGTGCAATTTATGGAAATTCTGAAAGTTATAAACATTTTTTTGTATAGCAGATATCCCAATTTATGTTGTGTCTTTACACATGTAATATATCCTTTTGGTCTGCAATAATATGTAATTAAATGGAGACCAAGTTAAAACGTATCGTATTATACACAATATACATGATGGGTAACGCGAAATTTGAAATTAAAGCATTTCTTATTGGTTTCGAGACCTTTAATTTAAATGCATATAAATACAGACCACATATGTGTCTACAACGGAAAATTGCAACATTAAAAAAAATTACATCTTTTATTCAAATTACGATAAACTGTGCAACAACAATGCATTTGCGATAATTTACACTGTATTATGGGGCTGTCACCTGCCACGGTATACAATTATTCTCAATAGTGACAATCACACGCATGAGTAGATAAGGCTTTAGAATTGATATTATCGTCACCATGTTAACACACTATCATTGTACGAGGGACATTATCTTTCTTGTAAAGTCAGGTGATATCAGTTAGGGTGATCAAATTAGTCGAATTAAATATCCAACACCTTTTTATACATGGAATGGCACTATACGAATAATTACAGTAAACAAATTCTCCCTCGTTTAATTAGTAGGCTCGATTTAATGTCCCGCGGACAGGTGGCATTATTAAGTAAAGTATTATGAGTATGTAAGCAGACAGTCTTACTAGTTTTGATAAAAGCGGCAAAGTTATTGAATAGTTTAGGATTAAGTTTATGGTAATTAATGCCACTTTCAACAATATTTCAATTATATCGTGCAAGTCGCTGACAAACTTTATCACATAATGTTGCATTGAATACACATTGCCATGAACTATAATTTATAAGATGCAAAAAATGTTAAATGTCAATAATAATCATTTATATTAGGCCATTACAATCTAATTCTTTGTTTGATGTCAATTTTTTTTTCAAAGTGAGGAGGGTATGAGGCAAACAATCAAAACCCCAACAATCAAACAAGACAAATTTCACAGATTTTTTTGTGTATCAATATGCAATTACCAAGACCAATACAGGATGGCCTAGATCAATTTCAGGCAAATGTAGGTTGGCCTACACTAATACTGAGTAAATTAAAGTTGACCTAGACAAAAGCTGAGTATATGTAAGTTCAAATAGACAAAGCTGAGTAAATGAAGATTGAACCAGACCAATGTCATGTGAATGTAAGTTGACCTAGACAAAAACTGAGTAAATGTAGATTGACTCAGAC
This sequence comes from Gigantidas platifrons, assembly GCA_002080005.1. Classification (NCBI taxonomy): domain Eukaryota; kingdom Metazoa; phylum Mollusca; class Bivalvia; order Mytilida; family Modiolidae; genus Gigantidas; species Gigantidas platifrons. The sequence continues at coordinate 630,866 of MJUT01060724.1, forward strand.
CAATTCCAAGTAAATATAAATGCAGGGTAACCTAGACCATTATTAAACTTTATCAGCTGCAGTGCAACATGTCCATACACTTTTCATAGAAATCTTCACTTTAAAACTAAAAACATGTTTCATAACTTTTATTCTGGTTTCAAATGTAAAAATGTATACTAGTATTCAGTTTCAAGGAAATAATACTTGTCAAAGCAAACTAGGATAGTTAACTTGATCAAATGTAAGCCAAAAAAGTGTCCTGTGAAACAGTGTCTGCCTAGACAGTTTTTCACAGAATTATAGTATTAAACAAGGGCAACGTAAAGCGTGGCGTATCCCCTCGCCTAAACATTTGACCCGGTGACCTTGACCTTTGACCTATGACCTTGAAATCAATAGGATTCCAGATTCTCTTACGGACTAAGTATGTACCAAGTTTGGTCAAAATCCATTGAAGGATGTTGATTCTAGAGTGTTCACAAGGAGGTTACATGGTAAAAATTTGACCTGGAGACCTTGACCTTTGACCTTGAAAATCAATAGGGTTCCAAATTCTCTTAAGGGCTAGGTATGTACCATGTTTGGTCAAAATCCATTGAAGGATGTTGATTTTAGAGTGTTCACAAGGATGTTATGCGGTAAAAATTTGATCTGGTGACCTTGACCTTTGACCTATAACCTTGAAAATCAATAGGGTTTCAGATTCTCTTAAGGACTAAGTATGTACCAAGTTTGGAAGAAATCCATTGAAGGATGTTGATTCTGAAGTGTTCACAAGGATGTTATGCAGTAAAAAATTGATCCGGTGACCTTGACCATTGACCTATGACCTTGAAAATCAATAGGGTTCCACATTCTCTTAAGGACGAAGTATGTACCAAGTTTGGTCAAAATCCATAGAAGGATGTTGATTCTAGAGTGTTCACAAGGATGTTACAGAAGGACGAACGGTAGCGTTACTATATCCCATCGCAAATTCGTTGGCGAGGGGATAGTAATGTCCATTGCCATGAAATTTTGCCTCTTAAGTGGACAGAATTTTACTGCACTAGTTATGAAATAATGTCCTCCCATATGTACTTTAGACAATGAAAAACTGATTTCTGCTTACTGCATCTGTTAACTCTTTGATTGAAAATCGTTATATATTTTGGAAATAATGAATTCATGTTTATACAAGACTTCTCAGGTTTCATTCATTTTACATTTTGGTATATATATGTAACCCATATTTCATAAACTGCTGATCTAAAATGAGATCAGCTTCAAAATCTACAATAATCTGTATGAAACAGAGTAAAGATTGCTTGAATAGATACAGGCACAAAAGAATGTGATAAAGTTAAACTGATCTTATGAGTCCTCAAATCGCCTTCTTATTATCTGGATATTTAGTTGTAAATGAAAACAAGTCAAAATATGTACATGTACAGTACTACAGTCCCAACAGAATGAAACCACTGACTCAAAAAAAAGTTTGAAGAAAACATGAAAAACAATACAATTGAGAAAAGCAGGGTTACAACTGTTCAACTAGCTATAAAGATAACTAATGGTAAGTCTTCCAGGGAAAACATGTGTCGCCTGCGAACTTTTTCGATATCAAAAATATTCTAAGTTCCGTCAAACAGGAAGTGGGTATGCGGCAGATTCGAAACTGTCTTACATGATACCGTTCTCCATACTGATGATCTGTGCCAAATATCAAGAAGCTGGCCTGTGTGGTTCCTGAGAAAAATGTGAAAGAAATTATTTTGTGACGCCAATGACAAAGCAAGATGACGGATAGTGATCATATGTCATCTCTGTGTAACGCAGGCGACACAATAACTATATAAATACAGCTGTTGGCAAGTCACTGCTGATCAAGCAAAGAGAAACATCATTCTACAAATTTTTATGACATTTTCTCATGAAGTTCAAAAATACAATAATACATCATTTTTTCAATATATATATATTTGGATAACCATCTACAAGTATACAATATTTAAAAAATGTCAGAATTACCACATATTAAAGGACCAAATTTAATGGTAAAAAGTATCCAGTGATAGCACGGACAATTTTTTTACAGCCTAGGACATTATTTCATAGGTAAATTGTGTCCGGGACACATTAAAATAAGTAAATATTATCCATGGACAATATTTACTATCAAAAAATATCTGGTGGACATAATTTCATGATGGGGGCCATAATCAAATCCTACACAAATACCAAACCATTAATGTTCAATATGATTGCACTACTGACATACATATATAAACTAGAGGCTCAGCCCACTGAGCCTGTATCGCTCATCTGACAATAGAATGATACTGAAGCAAATTTCAAAGGGAGATAATCATTACCTTAACTGTTTTCTATATTTATGCATAAAAGATAATGTCTTTGGGCCAGGTGAGCTAAAAAATTATGAAAAAAGGGCAATAACTCCTAGACGGGTAATAAGATTTACTTCAAAATTGCAGGGCATGTAGATCTTGACAAGCTGAACATGTTTTCAGCTTACACTTAACATCTATCTCTTATAGTTTTTGAAATATAAGACGAAAAGTATTAAAATAAAAAAATAAAAATTGATGAAAAAAGGGCAATAACTTCAAAATGGGTAATGGGATATACTTCAAAATTGCAGGGTAGGTAGATCGTGACATGCTGCACATTTTTGCAATTTAAACTTAACATCTATCTCTTATAGTTTTTGAAATATAAGACGAAAAGTATTAAAAATTTTAAAATTTGATGAAAAAAGGGCAAGAACTCCAAAATGGGTAATGAAATTTACTTCAAAATTGCAGTGTAGGTAGATCTTGACATGCTGCACATTTTTGCAATTTAAACTTAATATCTCTCTCTTATAGGTTTTGAAATATAAGACGAACAGTATTAAAATTTTTAAAATTTGATGAAAAAAGGGCAACAACTCCAAAATGGGTAATGGGATATACTTCAAATTGCAGGGTAGGTAGATCTTGCCATGCTGAACATGTTTGAAGTTTAAACTTAACATCTATTTCTTATAGTTTTTGAAATAAGGACGAAAAGTATTAAAATTTTGAAAACTTGATGAAAAAAGGGAAATAACTCCAAAATGGGTGATGGGATTTACTTCAAAATTGCAGGGTAGATCTTGACATGCTGCACATTTGTGCAATTTAAACTTAACATCTCTCTCTTATAGTTTTTGAAATATAAGACGAAAAGTATTAAAATTTTAAAAATTTTATGAAAAAAGGACAATAACTCCAAGATGGGTAATCAGATTTACTTCAAAATTGCAGGGTAGGTAGATCTTGCTGTGCTGATCATTTTTATCAGATTTTTGATATTATTAACGGTTTTTGAGTTATTACCCAAAAACCTGCAATTTTACCATATGTTCTATTTTTTGTAACAGCGGCCATGTTTGTTGGCCGAATGGAAAAAAATGAAGAAGTTTTATAGAGGATCTTACATAGATGCTTCCTGCCAAGTTTGGCTCCATTTGGCCCAGTTGTTTCAGAGGAGTAGATTAAAATATGAAAAAGTTAACGGACGGACGACGGACGCCAAGTGATGGCAATACCTCACATGACCCTTTGGGTCAGGTGAGCTAAAAAGGAAAAGGTTACAGCACCCTGCTGTGCAAAGCTATAAAGTTTAACTAGAGTATTTGGATGATCTCCATCTTTAACCATTTTGTTCAGGGTATTTTACACTTTCTAGATAAGTTATGTTGCCCTTCTTTCAACAAATTGTAAGCATTACTGACGGTTTTTGTTTGAGATTTTGGGGTCATGCTGTACAAAACATGATTAAATTTAAAATTCTCAACACACTTTGCGACCGAGAGCCCCCAGCTGACTTCAATTTTGATTTTCATATCCGAAAAATATCCTGTACGAGGAAAACCTTCCATTTTTATAGTCATCTATTCTGGGTTTTGCTGTAAAATGTGTGTTGTTTAATAGTGCATGATTGCTTGCAGCACTTACTGCCTCAAAAATCTGAGAAATATTCTGTTCGGTCGAAACGTCAGAGACAACATACCAGTCCAAAACTGTTTACGATTCTCTCGTAACTTTCATCATGGCTAGAGTTTTGTCCATTTTGAAGAAAGATCTGAAACTGATAACACGTGGTCAAAAAATGATGCCTCAAATACAATTGCTTTATTTAAATACAGGGTTTTTTGTTCTGACAAAAGTTCCTCAAAAGACAAGTTGCCAATATTGCAGCTGCACGAAAAATCTACATCACGAAATATCTACGATCATACAGTATCACACACCAATCGTAACTACCCGGCCATTCTCGCTACCCTGCAAATAACCTCGTATGCAGATAGTAGAAATTCTTCTTAAATTGTTTGCTGGAAGTTAATTATATAAAAGCCGCACAAAAATATAGTCCACGAAAATCCAATGTGAAAGACATACTAAGTATAATCTAATCATGTAAAACTTTAACTTTTATCCATGAAAATAATTGAAATATAGAAAATTGTTTAAAATATAACTTTATCAAACGTTCATGTGAAAAGTGGTGCGATTTATATGCCTAATGCATACAAGGTTATTTACAGGGTAGCGAGAATGGCAGAGAAGTTACGATTGTATCGCACACACTGAATAAAGCGTACAGGTGACGCTTTGTATTAAACAACTAAACGTTCACCATTGAAGGAAAAGTATCAAATTTCCAGTTTTAACCACGAATATCGTATTTTTTTTTTTTTTTTTTTAACGTGAAAAGGCTTCAAAACCAACGCGCATGCCGAGGTCAAACACAGAATTAAATTGTAATGGCCTTAGGCAAACGTCAATGGTTATTGTTGCTTTACTCCTAAGTGGTGGGTAGTCGTGGTGAGTTTTGTTATTTTAAATAGCCAAAAAATAAACATAATTTTAATGCAAAAAATTTACCAAAAATTAAATAAAATGTGGAACAATGTGTCAATAGGACATGGATGCCCCCGCTTTCAGCTAAAATAAGCACAGGCATAACTCAAGAACCATAATAGCTAAAATTGAAATTACAATTAACTTGTGATTAAAAACATTTGCTTGCTGGATGTTAAACACCAATCAATCAATCAAAGCATCTATTTTGAAAGGGGATACAAAAGTACAAAATAGTCATTTTTCAATTAATTAAGGGGGATAACTCTGTAACTATTATAATAGGAATAATAAACAAATTAGAACTTAACCTGTGTATTGTGGTCAAAAGCATTGTTTGGAAACTTTATTTATTGAATATTAGAGGGACCTGAGAAAATGGCATATTTCAGCAAGGCGAATAACACTAAAACAAAAAAAGTGTAAACAGTTAGAAATCAAACTTCTCATTTACCCTTTTGGTGCCTTCAAGTTTTTCTTGGACTTTAATTCTCTAGCTCAATATCAAATACAGTGAAACCCATCAATAACAAATTCTGAATAAACTAGAATCCTGGATAAATCGAACTATAAATAAAGTCCCAATGTAGGGTTAGGGTTATGGTGTTTAATGCCACTTTCAACAATATTTCAGTTATATTGTGGCAGTCAGTATTATTGGTGGAGGAAACCGGGGTATCCGGAGAAAACCACTGACCTGTCATACGTCACTGACAAACATTATCACATACTGAATGTTATGGAGCGCACCTCGCCTTCAGTGGGATCCTAATGTAGGATACAATTCTTTATTTAGTTAACATGCATAAACGGAACGTTCGTCTATTCCAAACATAAAAGTTGGTCCCAAGGAGGTTCGGTTTAGACAGGTTTCAAGGTAACAAGTTTTCCACTTATTACTAGTTCAACTTGATAATCCTTACTTACTGTCAGATAACTTGTTTTCCAGTCATTTATTGTAGAGCTTCCCAATCCTTGATTTGATCTTTAGTGTTCCTGTATAACATGAAGTTAAATATAATTACTATTTTACTATATAGTTGTCTCCCTTCTTATAAGGCCCAAAAAATATGTCTGTAAAGGGTTACATTGTCCAAAAAAATAGGGTAAGTAGGTGTTTTCATTTTATTTTATTTTTTATTGCAGTGTTCCGTTTTTTAATCTATATTGCTGTACACATTTTATGAAGCTTAAGCTATCTAAAGTGATGAAATAAATGAAATATAGAAATGCAATTTTATATTTCTTTTTTCATGTATTTATGAAATTATCATTGATGGTTTGGTTTAGTTGATGGTGTTTAATGCCACATTCAACGATATTTTAGTCATATCGTGGCAGTCAGTTTTATTGGTGGAGGAAACCGGAGTACCCGGAGAAACTGAAATTATACTTGGTCCCTATGACAATTTTCTCCAGGAATCAAACAATTCATGATGACAGTCAATTAGTTTTTAATAGGATGCTTGTCTTAATTTGAAACTCTTTTTCCTTATAAGGTCTGTGATACATTTAAAATAGTTCCATAGAAGGTACAAGTCTATTTAGAACTGCCGTCATCAGATTTCTTGTCAATATGAGATTATTTTTTAAACTTCAGTGCTAATACGCTTGTGGCAAGGGAAATAGATAGGGGAGTTTAACATGTACTCAATGATATGTACCGATATGATGGCGACATCCGATTATCTTCCTTGCTTGATGTTTTAAACAACACATTTATTAATTCCTTTGATATTCATTATTCTGAACAAATTTATGCAGTCTATTTTATTTAGAAATAATATAAATGTATGTCCATTTCTTATTAAATAAGAATATAATGGAATCCGACTCCTGAGTTTCCTGACATCCTGTGACTTCCGACAAAAATTGATCGTCCCAAAATATTTCTTTTAACTAATATAAAACCTGAGTATTCCAAAATCATATACAATCTGACACATTTCCCCGGTCCCTTGGTGTGTCGAAATAGACAGGTTCCACTGTATTGTGATTGTAAAGCAAATAGAAAATTCACAATTTGCTACAACATTAAAATTTTGAAAAGATTATGGGAAAAATATGTTGTTGTCATATAAACTTCGCATAAAAATTGACATATTTGCATATTAAAAAAGGGAAATCATTCCTACAAGGACAACGCAAAGCATGGCATATCTCCTGAGTTCTCCCCTAAACATTTGACCTGGTGACCTTGATCTTTGACCTAGAAAATCAATAGGGTTCCAGATTCTCTTAAGGACTAAGTATAGTCAAAATCCATTGAAGGATGATGATTCTAGAGTGTTCACAAGGATGTTATAGAAGGACAGAAGGATGGACGAACGGTAGCGTTACTAAATCACATCACAACTTCGTTGGCGAGGGGATAATAAAAACATGCACAAACATATAATTTTAGAATTAAGTCAATTTGTGCAAATGCTAGAGATATTGGCTGGCTAACATGTACACTGCAGGGTAATTCTACTGACCCAATTACTGTTCACTTGGCTAACATGTACACTGCAGGGTAATTCTACTGACCCAATTACTGTTCACTTGGCTAACATGTACACTGCAGGGTAATTCTACTGACCCAATTACTGTTCACTTGGCTAACATGTACACTGCAGGGTAATTCTACTGACCCAATTACTGTTCA
>MJUT01060724.1:645325-664568 GCA_002080005.1 Gigantidas platifrons
TTCACTTGGCTAACATGTACACTGCAGGGTAATTCTACTGACCCAATTACTGTTCACTTGGCTAACATGTACACTGCAGGGTAATTCTACTGACCCAATTACTGTTCACTTGGCTAACATGTACACTGCAGGGTAATTCTACTGACCCAATTACCGTTCACTTGGCTAACATGTACACTGCAGGGTAATTCTACTGACCCAATTACCGTTCACTTGGCTAACATATACACTGTATGTGGATTCTACTGATCTAAATGTCAGAATAGTACTGAGAAATGGAGCTAATCAGGAGAAGTTGAGGCATGTAGCATACAAATGAGGTCAAGGTTCAGCTGACAAAACTGGAATTAATTTGTTAACCAAGAATTGCTAAGCCTATGGTTACTAAGAATCATACATGTACAAAAATGTACTGTAAAATGTAATCATGACAAAAATTAGAACCAACAAAGTCAAATTATTGTGGACCTAAAGAATGGTCAAATTATTGTGGATTTAATGTGTGGTTCAATCATTGTGGACCTAATGGGTGGTCCAATTATTGAGGACCTAATGTGTGGTCATATCATTGTGGATCTGTGTGGTCCAATTATTGTGGACCTAATGTGTGGTCCAAAAATTGTGGACCTAATGTGTGGTCCAATTATTGAGGACCTTATTTGTGGTCCAATTATTGAGGACCTAATGTGTGGTCCAATTATTGAGGACATAATGTGTGGTCCAATTATTGTGGACCTAATGTGTGGTCCAATTATTGAGGACCTTATTTGTGGTCCAATTATTGTGGACCTAATGTGTGGTCCAATTATTGAGGACCTAATGTGTGGTCCAATTATTGAGGACCTAATGTGTGGTCCAATTATTGAGGACCTAATGTGTGGTCTAATTACTATAGATCTGTGTGGTTTGATTATTGTGGACATATTGTGTGCTCTAAGTATTGTCTACCTAATGTGTGGTCTGATAATTGTGGACCTAATATGTTTGGTCCAATTATTGTGGACCTAATGTGTGGTCCAATTATTGTCGACCTCATGTGAGGTCCAATTATTGTGGACTCATCCCATATGGTTACAAAAAACAGATTTAAAAACAAATTTTGTTTTATATGGACATGATTTTCCTGGCGACTGACAAGAAAACACAGATATAGTATACAACTGTTATAAGTTACAAGTACACATGTACCATTCATCTGTAGGATATAGGTTACACATATAACTCAAGTCTTTAGCGACTGTTTTATTTGATAGAATATCATCGAGTTCTACTAGTAACATCAAATTCTGAAAAGTGCTCACCCAGGGACTACCCACTCTTGATGCAAAGGACTGAGGTATATTTAAGGAATAATCCATGGCAGCCATTGTGTTATATTCATTTAACCATGGGCTGGGCCTTTATAATTGAATTTAATCCCGAGCGACAGTGAGGGGTTAAATTAACGATTATAAAGGCCCAGCCCATGGTTAAATAAATATAACACAATGGCTGCCATGGATTATTTCGATTCTAATAGGACAAATATGGTCATTTACTTGCAAAACGCCACCTATACACACACAAATGTATTTGGGTGTTCCGTTATCCTCCCGAACACGAAGATACGATTTCTGTCATTTGAGATTACTAAATGTTGTCATTGATGAACATCAATTCAAAAGAAAGGGAAAATACTACAAATCCCGCTTCGACAAGTAGGCGTACACGAAGCCAAAAAACATCAGGATCTGTATGTTCTAAACTGGAAGTCTTCATATGACGTCATGTTGTTTACGTGCCAAAATTGTCAACAACATTTCGCAGAATTTTAATTTTCTACTGTAAATGTAACGTACACCATTTCGCAGGAGGGTACACGGAATAGCCGAATTGACAACATTACCGCGTTTGCGCTAAAAGTGTTGTTGTTGAGTATTATATAAACTGACGATAACACAGCGTTATATTAGAATTTGGTATATTGGGGGGTAGAGGGGGATTAATTGTCATGAAATATGCAAACAAAATTAATTATTTGACCTTACAATTTTCAACAAGAATTTTGGGTTAAATTTGGAAACAAAACTTAGTGATTTTTCAAGTCCAAATAAAAATAATTTATCTGATTTTTGTTCCACTTTTACAGAATTTTCTGGCTCAGGATAAAATAATAATATAGCTCCTTCCTAAAAGTTAAATGGTCCATCCATTAGAACAGAGACACCAATATCACTGTTGGACAGTTTCAAATCATCACATTGAAGTATCTGTACATGGGTATTATTTTTACATGGATATTATAATATACAGTCAGACCTGCTTTAGTGACCACCTCTATTAAGCAATACTGTAAATTCAGAAATTATTGCAATGTTTTTATTACTGAGAAAAATGCGACTGATGTGAAATCGCAATAATTAAACCTCGCATTTCGGAATCGTTAGTATCCATTTGTACTGGAGGACTTCATGCTTCGCAATAATAAAAATTGCAATCTGTGAAAATTTTCGAAGATCACAAAATTAAATGAACACAATAATTTCCGAATTTACAGTAACTTAAATTATGTTACCTTAATTTTTTATTTCCTTTCACAGTGGATTTCATATCAATTAAACCTGTATTAAGTGACCACCTGTCTTATGTGACCATATTTCACTGTTCCCTTGGAAGGTCACATAAGACAGGTTTGATTGTATTTATACACGATTATATGGGACGAAGTCCCAACTATGGTAGAAATAGCAATTTTTTTTCTATATACTAATGACTAAATTTTCATGCACCGGAAATGACATACCGGAAGTCAATACATGGTTAAATCTGTGCAGAAAATCAGATGTGGACGTTTCGTATCCTGGTCGTTTCGTACCTAGATTGGGACTTAAAAAATGACGGAAGATTTGGGTCTGGGTCCCCCTATTTGCCCCCTCTTTTAAGAAAATCTGGATCCACCCTCTGTCTACTTTGAAAAAATATCACAGGTTCATATATCCGAGTTAATATTGTTTAAAAAAAATATTGGACTTCGTCCCAAGTTAGGTAACACCTATTATCATATTAACATTATGAAAGGGAGGTAAAAGAAAGAATAAACAACATATATGCGTCTTATGACATTATAAAATAATGTGCCTTGATGGTTGACAATAAAAAAACAGGAGTAGCATGTGTAATATATAATCATCCATCAAAGTATATTATACATTTATGTCATAGATATTTTGAGGCATCTTCTCAATGTAACAGTTCATCAAAAATCAAGGTCCTTTGACGACACATAGTCATAACATTTTGTTGTTATGCTTACAAGATATATGATGATTTTTAAATGGTTCTTCAAAGTTTTGTGGAAAAATTACAGGTAGTTTTACTCTAAAAATTTCAGCATAATTTTATATTCTGACATGTTGGAGAGTTTATGAGTTTTAACACAAAATTATATTTCAATGGTCAAAAACACAATACAATAATAGCGCATATACTTTTGAAGAAAAAAAACCATTAGTTTGTGTTTAAATCTTGAATATTTGAAAACCATTTTTTTTAAATATATTTGAAAATAACTACAGAAACTTAATACATTTTTGCTTTTGTTGATAGAAAGTTTTATTAAAATCAGAGAAGATGATCTTTTGAAAAATGTGATTTTTAAATGAAAAATGTAGAAAAAAAACAATTTCAGTGATATATACTTTATGCATGTCTCTGCACCATTTACAATAAAAGATGAAAAAAAAATCCTTTCAAATCCTCCTGACTTAATAAATGTAGAAATAATAATATTATTTGATTGCCTTTTAAAACAAAACATAAAAATTTATTCATATCAAAATCCTAATAATACAATTATTTTTTTGGCAAATACTAATAACTTTGTATAAATATATCATATTTTTTGTCCCAAGCTAGAACCTGTATTTCCAACATGCTATGTCACAGTCTTTTTTGTGTTCAATGGCTGGAGATGATAGGTGATTGTTCGCTAAATGTTGATATTGTCTGAAATTGCTGACCATCACTGTTTAAACTTAACAAATTTCAAATGTGCACAGCTAACACTGTAAACTTTTCAATATTCAGTTTTAACAAATCTTTACCAAAATATGTCCATGAAGAGAAGTACAAATGCTTGTTAAACATGTTCTTTGATCCATATAGAAAAATGTAGTACAAAAATGTTTTCTCAGAAGCTATTAATAGTAACAAGCTTTAGTTTTTCTCCAGGCTTTTAGAGAGAAATCAAATAAAAGGAAGTTTCTAAAGTATGCAAGGAGCCAAAATATCTATATAAAACTAAAAAGTACCGTACACCTATTTAATTCTAGCACCTATATCAGGGGCGGATCCAGGGGGGGTGCACCCGGCGCGCGCCCCCCCTAAAATTGGAAAAAATATGATTTTTTTGCGTAAAATCATGATTTTTCACACGAAATACCCCAAAAATGTTTGCGCCTCGCTCCGCTCGGCGCCATCATTTTAAGTGCGCCCCCCCCCCCTAACTTGAAATCCTGGATCCACCCCTGCATATCAATGATATACACTGGAGTACATTAATCTTGTCGACCGAATATTTCATTTCAGAAAGTTAAGGGTTAATTATTGACATAGTAAAATTAGTTCACACCAGAGGCCCACAGGAGCCTGCAATCTCTCACTTGGATGTTCTAACAGTATAATGTTAACACCAGAGGTCACCAGGAGCCTGCAATCTCACACTTGGTATTCTAACAGTATGTTAACACCAGAGGTCCCCAGGAGCCTGCAATCTCACACTTGGTGTTCTCCCAGTATAATGTTAACACCAGAGGTTCCCAGGAGCCTGCAATCTCACACTTGGTATTCTAACAGTATGTTAACACCAGAGGTCCCCAGGAGCCTGCAATCTCACACTTGGTATTCTAACAGTATAATGTTAACACCAGAGGTCCCCATATCAATGATATACACTGGAGTACATTAATCTTGTCGACCAAATATTTCATTTCAGAAAGTTAAGGGTTAATCATTGACATAGTAAAATTAGTTAACACCAGAGGCCCATAGGAGCCTGCAATCTCTCACTTGGGAGTTCTAACAGTATAATGCTGACACCAGAGGTCCACAGGAGCCTGCAATCTCTCACTTGGTGTTCTCCCAGTATAATGTTAACACCAGAGGTCCCCAGGAGCCTGCAATCTCTTTCCTGGTTGATTTTTTTATATTTTTATATTTTATAAAATGTGATTGAAGTTATAATAAAAATTAAAACAGAATTCTGGAACTTCAATCACATTTTATATTTTTATATTTTTATATTTTATAAAATGTGATTGAAGTTCCAGAATTCTGTTTTAATTTTTATTATATTCATCAATCGCACGGCTATATTAACATTTTACATATATACATAATACATGACTTTTTTACTTTTGAAGAATAAATTTATCCTATTAGTTTCCATTTATAAAAGAAATTAAAGTTCTTGGATAGATAATCAACATACTTCTATTGAAAAATATAATCAGCTCTGAATGTGTTGCACTCCTGACACATATTCAAAACCTGCAAAACAGACTAACATTAGATATAGAAAACTTCATATGATATGTCTGAGAGTATGTATGTTTTTATTACTATCTAGAGAAAAAAATGGATTTTTCAGCAGTATAGATTTTCAATAAACCTCTAAACATAGAGAATGAAAAATAAATATTACTATTTTTGCCAAATTAAGGGTTCAAAATTTAGAAACAAAACAATGAAAAGTTGTTGTAAATTGAAGACAATACCAAAACAAATCTACTATGGCCACAAGAACAAATTCTTTTGTGTTTCATGAATCAAAATTCTTCTTTATGTTCATGGTCAGGAGTGCAACAAAAATGTTAAATCATCAATGGTTATATATGTATTAATACTAGCAGAAATAAATAAGTAAACATGTTTCTAGTCTAGCCCATGTGCTATCAGAATGTCTCCTTTTAAGAAAAATGTCTTATAGCACACTATTAGCTTCTTAAACATATATTTGATCTTTATTGCATAATTTTACTGAATAATTCAAGATTACAGGCACGTTATATAAAGGTTATACCTTTTAACCATGATTTCTGTAACTATAATTGCAGCAAAATTTCATTACAGATTAGTTTTGCTCAAATAATATGATTTTTTGTGTTTTATGTTCTTAAATTTATTGTTATTTCCATTATCATGATTTAGTCAGGAGTGCAACAACATTGTTTGAAAATGAGCAATGACTGTTTAAGCACTTTTAAAAAAAAAAAATTGCAGAGATTGCTTGTTACTATTTGTAGTAATTTTCAGTATGTTTAACAATATAATTACAACCATTTCTACACATTTCAAAGTCAATTTACAGAAAAGTTTTCAACATTATATATTTGTGAAAACTTTAGATTTATTGCCAGATAATAGTACCCCTAAGTCTATAATATATGAGAAACCTGTCTAAAATTGTTAAACAATTTCAAAACAATGATTTGATTGCAAAATTTCAAAGAGTTGTCTTCTTTTATGATTTAAAAATGATAGTCATTCATAAACATGTCAAATGTCAGGAGTGCAACAAAATAAAGTAAAATAGGACCATTTTGAAATCTAATATTTTGCTGTTACAAATCACAATATCGAAAATCTTATTTGCACACATATTCAGAGTTGCCTAGATTAACAAAAAATGTAATTTTTTGGCATTTATTTCATCACATTTTTTCCATATAAAAACTTTTAAAGCCAGAAGTGAAAGTAATTATTAAAAGTTTATTCTAAAAATACAATTTTTTTCACATATATAAGATAAGAAACTCATGGAAGGTCTAGATTTTATCATTTGTGTGCCTGTCACAATTTTGATGAAAAAAAGTTGTTATTTCTTTTGATTAGACATTTCACAAGGGTGTTTTTGATGTATTGATGTTTTAATTTTTCAAACAAAATTCTGGTTATTAAAAAATATGAAACTTTTTTATGTCTTTGTCTATTGTATTGAAACTTCGGATCTTTCAACTAGAAGGTATATAATGCATAATGTTATATTTTAAAAAATTGTTCAGGCAAGTTGAAAATTCTCAAAATTTTTCACTTTGCCGGTCATTTTTTTTTAATTCACCCTAATAAGATTTCCATTATTATTGTATCATTTGCTTTATTGTTTTTGTTGATTTTTACCTCAAACCTTTTAACACAGAAATATAGTTTAAACAGTGATGATCAACAATTCCACCAATATCAACAAAACAAACAATAACCTGTCATCTTAAATTTTAAAGTAATATTACACCAGTTTTAGAGGTGAAGAAAATTTTTCCCTGAAAATTCAATTTGGAATATGTCGGTACCTTTACTTTAAGCTATTCATGCATTTTTCAAGTCGAAATATGTTCCCAACAACTAGAAATCTGCAAATCCGTGTGCATGTTTATCATCCTCGCCATTTAATTGTGGAGACTGATTAACTTTCGGTTGTTTTGTTCCGATGATTGCTGATCATAACCTCGTGAAGAAAAGTTTTGGTCCGATGATTGCCGATCATGACCTCGTGAAGAAAAGATAAACAATCATGAATGCTGAGGTAAGCATGCACACATTGCCGACAATGATTATTCAGGAATATGTCTGTTCCATGTCGTGTGAACCCATTTTTTTTTGTTGCAATTATTCTTATGTGGTACACACAGAATATATATATTTTTTTTCTTCATCAACTGAACATTGTGCATGAGCGATAATCTCCCATAAAGAGTTCAAATCTTGTGTCACGTGCATATCATTTGCATTACTAAACTGAAAAACAGAATTATCTGCTGTCAAATATTTTGCGATTTGCTCTTAAAATCTGCTTTTGAGTGGATTTTTAATGTTATGCAGTTGATTTTAGTTAAAATTAAGTGACATATTAAGTGAAAATATTGAATCCAAAAATTCCACAATATTTGCCTTTCATATTACTTTAAATTTTAGGCAGGTCAGACATTTTTCAATTTTATTTACACAATGGCAAATTCTGTAATTCTGTCTTACATTTGAAGACAGCTGCAGTGACAATGCACTAGAACACTATTATTTAAAGTGAATTATTTAAAAGGTGACATGTTGAAATTAATAAATAATGCACATGTTTGGAGAAAATTCTTCATATGTCACAATTTTTTTTATATTTCAACTGGACAGAAGCGACCAAAATTGAATGGAAACTTTGGAAATGGCACCGCTATTTTGAAACTATTTATTCCCTGAAACACATGTTGCTGACCAGTTAGACTGAAAGTAAAACTCTTCTGTAGTGGATAGTAGGCTAGGTTTTAATAATCTCATACAGTTTGATGAGAAAATTCAAAATTTTTATTTATACGTTCAATTTTATGGGTAAAATTTATCCAACTTTGGTGCCGTTTTCAATTTTCCCATTGAAATGCATGGTAAAAAATAATTTTAAAAATGTGTTTGGAAAAACATGTTGCTGATGAAACAAAAACTACAACTATGCAATTTCTTTTAGAACAATGTCTAAACTACATTTATCAAGTACAGTTTCATTAGATTTCATTATTGTTTTCAAATAATTTCTTATATTCTATTTCTTGGTAAAGACAGATAAAATTCAAATTGGCCATCATTATAAAATATAACTGGTCATTTTCCGAACTTCAAATTGTCATTACTTTTGAACCGCTTAACAAATTTTAAAAAACTAAACACCATTGTAAATATTTCCAGGAGATCCGATCATTGGTGTGTACTTTAAGATATTTTAACACATTTTCGAGAAAAAAAAGTCTGATCCTCCTACTTTAATTCACTGGAAAAAAGTGACCAGCTAAGCGTTAATAAAAGTAATTTACATGTATTTAACAGTTCGGGTAGTTGAGATGTCATGACTAAATAACATTTCCTGTTCATTAACAAATATTTTTATATTCTACGCTTTAAAGTAATCTGTGAATATAAAATAATTAATAGAGGATTGTCCAAGGAACTTAGACCTACTAACATTTGTGAATATACAATTGACTTTGTAGAGGATTGGCAAGGAACTTAGACCTATATACTAGTAGCCAAGATGGCTTTCATATGGTTCAATATGATACAATGTTTAACATATTCTTGCATACATGTGATCTTTCTCGTTTTCTGATACCTATACCAGTGTACCCTCCCTGGGGTTTTCATAGTTAAATTAATTGCCCTGACACCTCATTAAGTTTGTTTGTTTGTTTGTTTAATGGTGTTTAACTCCACTTTCAACAATATTTCAGTTATATCGTGGCGGTCAGTTTAATTGGTGGAGGAAACCGGAGGACCCAGAGAGAGAAAACCATGGTTCTGTCGCAAGTCACTGACAAACTTTATCACATAATGTTGTACACCTCGCCCTGATTGAGATTCGAACTCGCATCAGTGATGATAGGTACTGATTGCAAAGGCAGTTGTAAATCCAACTACCATATGATCAAGGCCACGATGGCCCCCTTCATAAAGTTAATCATAGCCTTCATGTAGTGGACATGATACTAATTCTTGTCGTGATCATATTTGATGATCTAGATAATGACCTTTAATTACAGGAGTTTCAATCCACTCTTCCAACGTCGTTTACATTTCCTAGTAATTAAAATATTAACGTATATCTTCAAATAGTACCACATTTGGCTTTTATTTGTTAGATTATTCCTAAATTAATGTAACAATTTTCATATAGTGAAAAAGAGTTGTTTCCCTTGCTTTCTTGCAGTTTGGGTTCAGCCGAGTTCGTAGTTTCTGAGCAAACACTTTATACTCATATTACCACAAGGTCAAAATCTGTCCAAGGTTAAACTTTGTATTTAGGGGACAATCATCCTGGATTTCTGGGTTAGAGTTTGTTGTTTAACGCCACTTTCAACAATATTCTAGTTATATTGTTGCAGTCAGTTTTATTGGTGGAGGAAACCGGAGTACCCAGAAAAAACCACAGACCTGTCGCAAGTCATTGACAAACTTTATCACATAATGTTGTATCAAGTACACCTCACCATGAGTTGGATTCAAACTCACAACATTAGCGGTGACACTGCTTGCATAGGTAGTTCTAAATCAAACTACCATACAATCACAACCACGGAGGCCCCTCCTGAATTTCTGATCGACACTATAAACACACATTTTGTAAAGGAACATTCATGCCAAGTTTGCTTTCAAATGAGTTCAGTCATTCAAAAAACATATTTTCGAACATCTTCCCATAGGGGTCCTATGTTAAATTTTATCCTGTGACGATGGCTATTATTTCCAAAATCCTTTTATACATATACATATGCATATCAAGTTATAGTACATAACATATGAAAATGCTTTCTTTTGATTGGATGATTGTTTAATATTTTTAAATAGTTTATGCTTAATCTTGGCAATGGGCGACTATACATTTGTACCTAGCGACAGGAACTATACCAGTTTGAAACAATTTCCCACTGGGACTATACCTGTGGAATAGATTTTCTAGCATTATTTTTATTTATTATATAGAAAGCTGTGCAATTACAGAATTTTCCGAGTTAAATAAAAACGATAATTTCACAGTGAAATTATCGTTTTTAATTTCACTCTCGCTATATTTCGCACCATTTTGTTGTCAACCTCATATGAAGACTTCAAGTTTGAAACGTAAAGATTAGACGTTATTTGGCTTCGTGTACGGTTCAATTTTAATCAAATTTAACTAAAATCATATTTCAAGGTAAGCATTTTAATTATTTTATTGTCATGGGTGGCGAATTGACGAGTTTCATTATCAAAAATATATCACTCATGACCAAATAACGCTGTAACTCACTCATGCGCTCCGCACATCCGTGAGTTACTGCGTCATTTGGTCATTCGTGACATATTTTTGATAATGAAACTTGTCAATTAGTTATAGTATACATATTTTTGATAATGAAACTTGTCAATTAGTTATAGTATACATATTTTTGGCAAGATTTACCTCCCTTAAAAAAGACAGCACTGTTCATAGTCTGTATATCGTTTTCTGTCAAAATGGCAAAGTTTGGCAATGTAAACGGAGCCGAATGAGATGCTATGTACTAAACATAGTATTGTCTTCTCCCTCGAGAACAGTTTTCCTATGATGTTGTCTGGTGAGGTAGAAGACAATAATAGAACAAAAGTCTTTTCCCCAGAAATCAGAAAGTCAAGGTCATTTGTATAATTAGAGAGCACTAGTGCATCTTTATATGAATTTAGGGGGCAACATACATGAAGAATCTCAGGGCATTTTTTAAAATGTCAGATGTTATCATTTGAGTTAAAACTATTTATATTGAGTTCAATACTGTTTTTTTATTAAGTATAATAATAGAAGTACTTCTAAAGTGAAACAATGTCATAATTTTAGAAATTAGACTTCAACCAAATACTGACGGCCTTCAACAAGTTAAAGATTATGTCAGAAGACAAGGGCATAGAAACTACCATTGAGAGGGCAAGAATGGTGCCGGAAATGGGTGTGGGAGTTGGGGTTATGGTGTTTAATGCCACTTTCAACAATCTTTCAGTTATATCGTGGTGGTTAGTTTTAATAGTGGAGGAAATCAGAGTACCCGGAGAAAACCATCGACCAGCCGCAAGTTACTGACAAACTTCATCACATAATATTGTATCGAGTCCATCTTGCCATTAGCAGGTTTCAAACTCACAATGTTCGTGGTGATAGGCACTGATTGCACAGGTAATAATAAACGGGAAGGCATGGTGCTGGACCATCCCAGGGCTTTCAATAGAAGCCGGTAGCCGGCGATTTTCGCCGTTTATTTAGAAAAAGGCCACCAGCTATTTTGTTGAAAGAAAAAAAATGTATCATTTCTCCATGCTTTGATGAAGTTCAAGGACATTGACAAAATTAAAGTCGCAATCTCAGAAACGCTTTAATGAACGAAAATATCAATATTTGAAATTATAAGTACAATGCCTTCCCGGGAAAGACGTTTGAAAGAAACTGCAAAGAAAGTGGCAAAGGAAAACAAAAGTTTGACATCGTATTTTTCAACTTCGCAAGTTGATATAAAAATGAGATATTTCCCTTTGTTATATATATACTTGAAACAAACCAAAATTAACAAAATCTAAATATGCCATTTACAATATTTTATTATCAAACACAATAAAACAACTCAAGTTTAATCTGAAATAAAAACCTGTCTTCTTAAACTGAAACAAAGACAATATTTAGCAACAACCAGTTTTATACATTACCTGTAGTAATAACACACGGGCATAAATAGACATCCATTACTACTTCTACTTCCTTATGTATTGACGTCCAGGTTTAGACCACCAAGTATACAACTTGTACTTATATTAGAGTTGCACAATATGCACCTTATTTACACCCACAATATCGAATAATTAAAACTTTAGGGTAAAAGGTAAAAATAAACCAGTATGGTTGTATCCAATATTCTATATACAGATATTTTGAAGAACTTTACAGTTATACCAGTGTTGTGGACAATACTGGTATAAATTTATCCATAATTTGCATAAGATCAATTATATCAAATTTTGTTCTACTTTGGGTTGTTGTTTCCTTTTTTCTAGACAACAATCTTTATTTTTAGTAGAAACCAAAATGAAGCAAATGAACCACAGATTAACAGCTATATCATGGTACTTTATACAGCAACTCATGAAATATTTTAAGTAACATAAGAAAATTACCTGTAGACATTTTGGGAATAAATTTTAATCAGGGAGTAGACATTTTGGGAAAAAAAATGTCTAATTAGCCAAAATTAACCTGTAGACATTTTGGGATGACCCCAGATTAACACATTAATTAAAGAGAAAATTAATTGATTCAGATCTCCCTGACATATTGCCCTTTTATTCACAGGTCGCACGCATAAAATTGCCCCTTTTCAGTTTTCCACCCTGCCCTTCTTAAATCCTAGCTAGAACACTGACAAGAATCACTCCAGACCAGACAGGTAAAAATTATCGGAGGTGGATATCAATTTGGCGCCAAATTTAAACTTGTCTTTTGTGCAAAATACGATAGAGGACTTGATTTAGGCTTTTGGTAAATATTGAAACCTTTGAAATGGACAAATATTACAAGCTTTTTCCTGATTTAGACAAATGGTTGAAAAGATCCACAAAAATTTGCATTTATCTGTGAATTTAAATAAAATACATTGCTTTATTTATATAAAAAAAAAATACCACAAAATGTTTACTTCAAAACAGACTTGTTTTAACAAACAATGTTCAGAAAAATATTAATATATACATATATTAATTTGCGTTACTAAAACGAGAAATGGAAAATTGGTAGCCCTTGGTTGAAAGCACCCACTGCAGGAAAAGCTTGATATTTTTTCGGTCCTGTGAAATTCTTTATTGAGCTTACTGATATTGCAGCTCTCCACAGTTGTTGATGGATATAAAAAAAACAATGTTTTCTGGAGCCTATGAGGGGCTTTTCCTCCCTGGACCCCCTACAAGAGCACTGCCTTTGACCTGTTGGTAGCCTTTAGCAGCCCCCAGCCGAAAACTGTCGGCGCATTTCTCCACCTACTTTTTGGAAATAGCCTGCTACTTTTAAATTTATTGAAAGCCCTGCATCCTAAAATTGCTTTAATATCGAAAACATTATGAGATAGTTTGATTGACAGTTGTTTTACACCTGTATCTACAAGTACATGTGATACAGGTAATAACGCCTTAGTATTAATATCTTTACCACACTTAAATCTGACAAGATATGAATGACTTACATAAGAACCAGTTAGTACCCCTCAGCTGTTAATACAAGATATGAATGACTTACATAAGAACCAGTATTTATTTGTTATTCCTATTACCAAAATTTGGTTAGGCTTAGGTTTATGGAGCATAACACCAATTTCAAAAATATTTCAGTTATATCATGATGGTTAGTTTTATTGGTGGAGGAAACCGGAGTACCCGGAGAAAACCACTGACAAACTTTATTACATAATGCTGTATCAAGTACACCTCGCCTGGGTGGGATTCGAACTCACAATGTAAGTGGTGATAGCAGTGATCGGGAAAGTCCAGCGCCATGCGCAATTTGTACATTATGCTGAAAAATGGCACAGTGAAAGTAATATGCAAGCGCCCGTGTGGCGCACAATAATTTTGCAAGGTTCGGTATCCATGGAACGATAGTCATCAGTCGTGTGGTACACCGAATTGCAGTGAACCCCTTGAAAAACAGTGAACCCCACTGAATTATGCATAATCGTGTCAAAATCGGATCATTGAGAATGTTTTGCCAATTTATATATTTATCGGACTGTCTCGTGGTTTTTCCTTTGCTTAACGCTGAAGTAAATATAATTATGAGATGTCTAAATACCGGAAAAGAATAACAACAAATGATGTGACTTTTTTTCCAAATGTTACTCCAAATAAACGTTTGTAAATTTGATTTTTGACAAATATGAATCAAATGAATGAAAATTTGTATAAAATTATCCCAAAATTCAATATGAAATTTTATTTTAACGGAAAATTCTATTTCTGAAAATACGTGTCTGCGAGTTATTGTTTGCCGGTATTTAGTTGAATTTTAGAGAAAAATGCCTCCGAAAAAAAGCAGTGTCTGCCTGTTTTACCTGGCCAAAAGACTTTGTTTTCGTTTGTTGATCGAGATGGAAATATCAATTTTGAACCTGACGATTCCGTGAGAAAAGAAACTGAAAATATGATTTACTCTGGCTCACAAGACGTACAAGTACCTCCGACCCTGTCTCAATCAGATAGTGATACTAATATGCACGAGAAAGACGTCCACAAATACCGTCCTGTTCATGGTCGTTTATTGTTAAAATTTACTTGGAATAAAAATTCATTTGAAATGTATGACTTTATAAAGCCTTTTGACCTTTATTTGATTTACTGTGTGTGTAACTGAGTTGAGAACAGATTCAATAACAAAGGCATGAAAGGTGTATCAAATGTTAATTTTTTTATTCTCTGTAATTTTGATAATATTCCATTTCAACTTGTGAAATTGTTCTTGTTCCTTGTGGTACAAAATGTAAGTGGTTTCTCCATTATATTGGTCAAGATAAGGAAATCTACAATGCAAATTTAACTATACATTAGTGTCACTGGATTGGAGAAATGAAGCTTGAAGCCCTAATTCCTGTTCGCCCTGATAATTATAATTATGTAGGATATTAAAAATAATAGAAAAATAAGTGATATTTGATTGCTTATAGATATTAAATGGAGAAATTTTAAATATGTAGCATGCTATATTAAAGTGTATGTTTCGATAATGGGCAAAGCTAAACATTTCAGTCCTTGGAATAACAATGTAGTGAAGCAGGTAAATATGAGTGAATCCCGAGTCTGTAGAAATCACTAGAAAACTGAAAAGCAATTCAATTTCAATCAATTATATTTATTTAAATGTTACATGAACTATAGTATGAAAATACATATCTATGCATTGTGCTGGAAATTTATTTCATTTTAAATGTAAATTTTACAATGGCCCATTGAAATTTTTTTGAAGGGGCCATGGGCCCATTCTGAAAAAAACCTTCAAGATCACTGTGATAGGCACTGATTACATGGGTAATTATAAATCCTTCTACAATACGATCATGATCAGGACGTCCACTTCCAAAATTTTGAGTTTTTTTTCTGGACTTTACACTTTGAATCTAGTTAAAATTATCATCTTGACTACAACTTACTTAAATAATTAATTTTAAATGCTTGCCCCGATGTAAAAATAAAAAATAAAGGGAGATAAATCTTGAAAAGGAAACAGCACAAAATACAACAGAAAATGATATGGCCTTATTGTGAGATGTTATTGATTGTAATATAAAATTGCCCGTTTATGAAAATCTAACAGACAAACAATTTCTGTGAAGAATTTTTTTTACCTTCTCCAGTAATGTCAATTTTGAAGGATATCGGGTATTGATTCAAAATACCAAAGGTACTTTGCAAATAAAACATGACAGCAAATCTCATCAAATATGAATAAAAACGTAGATATCAAATTTAGTGAGCACGACACGTTTCTGGAATAACCTTAATCAGGTACGCTCAAAGTCGAAAGGTTGAATAGCCAAAGACTTCAAAGTTTTGGGAACAATAAAACCAAAGGGACGAAACAGGATAGCCAAAATAGGCTAAGGTCATCTATGTCTGAGGGAGGAGAATCTTCACGCAGTTATGAAAGAACAGGAATTGACCATTATCAATTTGCTGAAAAACAAATATTTCCTTAAGCTTAAAACTTAGCGACAGTTCAGGGGTGTGGAATTGTCATGCCCGACTTGTCCGACTCGTACATAGAACCTGCCGGACAAGTAGATTTTCCTGGCTAGCTTGTCCGGGGACAAGTAAAAATCAACAAATAAAAATAATTTCTAATTAAAGTACTCTGTGAAGACAATTCCTCAAATGATATTATATCGTAAATATTGACGGTTATATAGATAAATGTTTTTTTTTTTTTATTATTGGAAACGGATCACGTCAGTGGTGTTCCGAAAGCAGCAAAAATAACCAGAATTGTACAAGTTCTACGTTGAGTATTACGACCCAATTGCAATGATAACTGTACTGAATTTACTTAATGATAACCGGGACCGTGTAACAGGTTTTTACTGGAGTTCCGAATGACGTTTCCTTGCTCGTCAGCATAGCTTTTCATAAACAAATAGGGCCTTACATCCGTGAACGTATAATACAAATCGGGTTGCAGTCGTTACAATGGACAAATATTTGATAATAAAAATAAAGACTGGGAATGATTCTGGCCACAATGAACATCACGAGAAAATTAAACGCAAAACTCTAGCGGAAAAGGACACAAAATGTGAGGAAAAACACCCAAGTGGCTAGCCGATTTCTCATGTTTACTGCTGGATTCTGATGGTGTCATATATTGAAATATCTGCAGAATATAATCTGATTTTGCTGACAAGAAATCTTTAATGTTTATTGGCAAAATCGTGGACAGAATGGATACCTATCTTCTCACCAGTCATCTGCAAAGTATGAAGACACCACTAAAACTAAATACTAGTACATGACTGTTTTGATTGATAAATCCATTGTCAAGGTTAATCAAAATGAACTTCATTGATATGAGATTTTTTTTTCAACACAGCTTATTCTGTATCTAAAAACAACCAGCTATTCTCCGACTGCATATTCCTATCTGAAATCCAAATTTAAAATGGCCTTCATTTGGGCAGTGATCATTTAGGCAGGGATGTTTGTGTTAACTTTATTAAAACTATATTTCAAATTTTATGCAATGATGTAATAGACAATATAAACAAGTTCAATTTAGCAACTGTGTTTATAAACTTGTATCAAATGTTTGTACAAAAAACAGGACAAGTAGGATTTTGTCCGGACAAGTAATTTTTTTTCAGATGATTTGCCCGGGGACAAGTAGAACATTTCAGTATTTCCACACCCCTGCAGTTCATCTTATTCTAGAATTTTCTCAGAAACAATCAACCAGTTTGTAATTTTCATACTGCATTGGAACCAAACAAAATGTTTGCAGAGTAAGTTTGGAGAGTATATAAGACATAATAGAGTCCTATGTTAAAGTGTCCACCCCCCAAAAAAAAAAAAAATATATCATGATTATATTGTCATGGAATTTTGTCTTATCCATGATATTTTGTCCTTTATCTGGACAGTTTAATGTCATGTTATGGACAATATATCATAATGAAACTGTGTTCTAACAAAGGGAGATAATTCTAATTCAATACTTGGACATTATGACTGATTGTTATGAATTTTGTACAAAAAAGGGAAATAATGAAATAGTCTTTCAAGCATTTTTTTTTTAATGATTGATAATAATATAAAAATAAGATATAGATATTTCTGTTTTTGTATAAATTTATGTATTTCTGGAATATATATGTATTTGTCTTGGGTTGAGTAATTTGACAATGGTTAATATATTTCAAATTGAATCAAATAGTCAAACCTGTCTATAGTGGTCACCTGGGGGAGATTGACAAAATGACCGCTATATACAGGTGACCTTTATGTGAAGGGTCTTGATTTTTTGACAAAATATTACACGTTAGTTGTAAATAAACATTTTTCATTACATCTTATGTTTTTAATGATGTTTTACTAGTTATTTTGTTCCTGTCGTAATTTTACTCTGGTTTACATTTATTGTTGATGAAATTATCTCAATATGATATGATTTGAATAAAACATACAAATAAATAAATAAAGATATTTAATAAACAAAAGTACAATTTCCAGTAACACGAGGCTGAACTGGGAACGTTGTTTTCAAAATCGTAAAGAATCTCACATTTTCTTTAAAGAATGTGCATTATCTGGGTATGACCAACACCCATCTCCTCGCCCACAGTCCGACAACTTTTCCCAACATCACAATGATTTATCGCTGTCATTTTGTTGTCAAATTTCAAAGCTTTCCTATTTACGGATGTTGATGATTTTTACATGATGCACTAGATACAAAATATTTTTGGTGAGTGAATTTCTATTCTCGTCGTAATGAATAAAAATCCCCAATAACGCCCGGGGATAAACTGTCCTTTATGTCATTTACGATTCACAAAACAAAATGTGCTTGTTTATTTAATTAATTAAATTAGTCAATATATTTTGTAACACCTCAGGATTTTTGGTACATTTGAGAAAAATACAGATCTTCCGAAATCACTTCCGGTATTATTTTTAAACTAAAATTGACCGTTATACATAGGGCTTTACACTGATAAAAGGCCATTGGCCACTGGTCCCCAGACGCCAGGGTTACATCGTAAGATTAAATTTTGAAACTACTGTAAACTAGAGGGTCAGGGGAGTCTGTATCACTCATAATTCTGAAAGGGGACCATCCAAGGACCATTTTGAAGTAAAAAAAAAAGGGGAGTAACTCTGGTTAGATTTGTCGAAAAATCATCATTATCGAACTTGACCTAGATATTCATGAGATACACTTACATACCAAACCTAGTTTCAATCTGACTTTTTGTTCACAAGTTATAATTTGGAAACCAAAATATTAGCAATTTTGAAGTATAACTAGAGGCTCAGGTGATCCTGTATCGCTCACCTGATATAAATAAGTCCTCTTAAGAATGTCTGCATGCCGAATACATCTAAGTTACTATTCAAATCCCATAGGGTTCTATGTTAAAACTATGTCTGCTCATGGCAGCCATCTTGGATGGAGGTAGTAGTAACCGGACACAATTTTAAAAGT
>MJUT01060724.1:668387-679643 GCA_002080005.1 Gigantidas platifrons
AAAATTTGATGAAAAAAGGGCAATAACTCCAAGATGGGTAATCAGATTTACTTCAAAATTGCAGGGTAGGTAGATCTTGACATGCTGAACATGTATGCAGCTTGAATTTAACATCTATCTCTCATAGTTTTTGAAATAAAGGACAAAATGTACAAAATATGCCTAATTTGCATAATCGGTAGAAATCGGCTGAAAGAAAAATTGCACAGAAAAACCCGTAATATATGTTAAACTACACATTGCCATGTAGCTGCAGTTGAAATTTGAGCTCATTTTAACTTATACTTAAGCAGCAATAGACAATTGAAATTTCATCCCCCCTTTTTTCTATTTTTAGCTTGGCGGCCATCTTGGTTTGAAGTCGGGAACACCGGACACAATTTTGGAAGGGGGCCATCCAAGGACCATTCCACCAAAGTTTGGTTGCAATTGGCCCAGTAGTTTCTGAGGAGAAGATTAAAATGTGAAATATTGACGGACGGACGACGGACGAAAAGTGATGGCAATAGCTCACCTGACCCTTGGGTCAGGTGAGCTAAAAAGGGATGTAACTCTGGTAAGATTTGTCGAAAAATTATCGCTATCGCACTTGACCTAGATATTCATGAGATACACTTACATACCAAACCTAGTTTCAATCTGACTATTTGTTCCCAAGTTATCATCTGGAAACCAAATATTTAGCAATTTTGAGGTATAAAAAGGGGCACAACTCTAGTAAAAATTGTCGAAAAATTGTCATTATCGAACTTGACCTAGATATTCATAAGATACACTTACATGCCACACCTAGCTTCAATTTGACTTTCCATTCACAAGTTATCATCTGGAAACCAATTCGGGACACATGGACAAAGTGTAAAAAGGGATGTAACTCTGGTAAGAATTGTCGAAAAATGATCGCTATCGAACTTGACCTAGATATTCATGAGATACACTTACATACCAAACCTAGTTTCAATCTGACTATTTGTTCCCAAGTTATCATCTGGAAACCAAATATTTAGCAATTTTGAGGTATAAAAAGGGGCACAACTCTAGTAAAAATAGTCGAAAAATTGTCATTATCGAACTTGACCTAGATATTCATAAGATACACTTACATACCAAACCTAGCTTCAATCTGACTTTTCATTCACAAGTTATCATCTGGAAACCAAAAAGCACACGGACGGACGGACGACACCCATTTCTATAGTCCCCTTCGACGAAGCATCTGGGGACAAAAATTACTTATAAATGGTGACCACTGACCGCATTGAACAGGTGACCGCTATATCGAATTAAAATATATAGTAAAATGCACCGGGAGAGCACGAAAATGACCGTTATGAGCAGGTGACCATTATACAAAGGTGACTGTTGCGGCAGGTTTGATTGTATAGTGTAATAAATATCATTTCTATGACAAAGAAATCTCTTATATTTTGAAATAAAGTATAGTATAAATATGTGAAGCATAAAAATATCATTATATCAAGTTGATGTCGGACATTATTTCACAGTTAAATAATGTCCAGTAAGAATGGACAATATCTCATGATGGAGGACACAATTTCATTATGAAATAATGTCTATATTTCATATGATATTTTGTCTGGGGGACATTATTTAATGGAGGACACTATTTTATGTTACAAAGGATTTCATACATTGGGACCTTATTTAAAGTTTGGTTTATACAGGATTCTGTCTTTTCCACCTTTTTTAGAATGGCATGAATCCACCCAAATTATTATTTTATTTCAAAAATACATGTGCTTAAAATGTCGTTGTTCCAGAATTTAGCCCATCTTCGGCTACATTAGAATCTGTGTCACACGTAGTTACCATGAAAAAATAATAAAGAGCTGTCTGCTTTGTTGGTGCACCAAACAGTTCTCCAACTGCTGTGAATATGCAAGATGTAAATTAAATTAAGTTTGTTGTTTTAATCATCTATTGGCCGTTGTGTTCGTGGTCGTATGGTAGTTGGATTTATAATTACCTATGGAATCAGTGTCTATCATCACTAACATTGCGAGTTCGAAATCACGCTCAGGCTAGGTGTACTCAATGCAACATTATGTGATAAAGTTTGTCCGTGACTTGCGGCAGGTCAGTGATTTTCTCTGGTTACTCAGATTTCCTTCACCAATGAATTTGAAACTGACCGCCACAACATAACTGAAATATTGTTGAAAGTGGCATTAAACATCATAACCCCTCTATAGATATATTCATTCAAACACGTATTTGATTGGTAGCAAACCTTCGTTGAAAAATGAATTAAGCAAACATAAAAAATAAATTCAAAATCTAACCACAATACATTTCAATACTTACATTTCGCTACTCTAATATCAAATGTTTGAAGTAACGATAACAATTTGGTTGATTCTCATGAGGTCATTAATGTACTGTATAAATCACATTCACTACTCATCCAGAAAATAAATGGTGTAAAAGTACATGTATATTTGTCTTCTGGTACACTGTACATCCTCTATCATGCTTATGGGTTTCCACGACTATTTCCCACATCATTGTACCCTATAGTAAACAGAAATGATATATATATATATATATACATATAAAAAAAATTAGGGTACAACAAATTCTAGAGGACATTAGAGGCTTCATACATTATGTACCTTTTTTCTGGTCTGTCAGATGAACCTTTTCTATTTTGGTAATAGTCTAGACCCTTTTTTTCAGTCAATGTTATGGTTCACAACACAAGGATCTGTTACTAAATAGATCATTTGCAAATTTTGTAAACTTACAAATGTGTGCAAATAAGTCAATTGTCTGTGTGTAAACAGACAATTGACTGTGCTCACATGCACCTTGTTCTATCTGTATTATACTGGAAGTTAACTCAGTCACTGAGCAAAAGTTATCCAGGAGGATATGTTGAATGGGACTATCCACATGAACTATCCATATGAACAACAATAGTTCAATAATTATTTACATCCAAACCTGTATTAAGAGGCCATCTTTGGGACAAAGAAAAGGTGACCTTATAAGACAGGTGACTTCTTAAAAGAGGTTTAATTTATATGAAGTTTTCTATAACAGGACAAGAAAAATGTGACCTTTTAATACAGGTGACTGCTTAATAGAGGTGACTGCATGGGTAAGTTTGACTGTATTTCTTTTTCATTAGGGGTAATTCTGATCATGATTGTGATGGTATATGGTAGTTTAATTTACAACTATCACCATTAATGTTGTGAATTTGAATCCCGCTCATGTTGAGGTGTACTTGATACAACATAATGTGATAAAGTTTGTCAGGGACTTGAGGTAGGCCGGGTACTCCAGCAATGAAACTGACCACCATGATTTCAAACATATCGAAAATCAAAGACAAATTGTCTGACATTCGGTCAGGCAATTTAAAAAAAACTGTCTGACCGAAAGAAAATTTGTCTGACCGAATAAAAACCTAAAATGCCACCACATATTCCACATCGCTATTAAAAACTCATTTATTTGTTTAACATGTTTCATGTGTTTACTTCAAGAATAATTTTTTAGGTACTAGTATTCAGTTATTTCGTGACATTCTCAATATTTGTTCAAAATAAAAAAACTCATCCTGGAAATCATCACACTCATCATCATCATCAATGTCTTTGTAGAAAAAAAACTATGATTTGTTGTGAAAAATAATTCTGTCCAGACATTCACCCCTCCCCCCTTTTTC
This sequence comes from Gigantidas platifrons, assembly GCA_002080005.1. Classification (NCBI taxonomy): domain Eukaryota; kingdom Metazoa; phylum Mollusca; class Bivalvia; order Mytilida; family Modiolidae; genus Gigantidas; species Gigantidas platifrons. The sequence continues at coordinate 672,082 of MJUT01060724.1, forward strand.
CCCACCTAAGATAAGAAAATGATGGTTTACCAATACAAGAACACTTTTAATATTTTGACAGAATGTTATTTTTAATGTGGTCATAAGTAAATAAATTATTGCTTGATTTCCTTGCCAATAACTCTCTGAAAGAGATGTCGACTCAAATGGGAACACAGTATCTTTCTGTTTCCGGTTCGTCCGTATTGTATTTCTCAAATCATGAATCTTTCGTACCTAACCATGTCGGACCATTAAGTTACGATTTTTTTTACAAATGACTATGTACCAAGAAATTAGGTTTTAAGAACATATTTAATGAAGAATACGAACTTTATCAATCTGAAGAAACTTACAAATATATATTTTCAAAATACAAATAGTGAAAATGATAATCGTTTTGGTTTATAAATTCTAAAGACCGATCTAGTCGAATGCCGATCTATGTTTGGGGCGAATTATATTTCTTTAAGGGAAGTTACTCGATTAGGATTATGCAATGGTCAAGTTTAGTTTATATTCACAGAAAACGCTTATTTAAAGAAATAAACATGCTATTGCAAGAAAGATCGACTTTTAAAGACACTGTTTGACGGATCAACAAAGAGAAAATTGTTTCCTGACCGAAGTAGAGAAAACATTTTTACTGGACTTTCGGACCGATATGCCGAAAACATCGTCGGACCGACTTGATTTTTACCCGTCAGGTCCGACGGTCCGGCATATTTCGATATGTCTGTGAATTAACTGAAATATTGTTGAAAGTGGCATTAAACCACCATAACCCTTACCCTCTTTTTCATTACCAAATTCACGTTAGTAGTATAATTCTGTTTGCTAAATGATCTAAAACCCCATTAAACAAAGTAAATATAATTTATGCATTTTTAAGGTTCATATATAACATTTATCAGGGGTGTGTTCAACTTGCATCTTGGTGGAAGAAAAAATATAAACTTATAAAATTTTAAAAAAGGTAGTAAGGTAACAGCACATAAGCAAAATATATTACATAGGGATTATAAAATATTAAATACAAAATGATTTGGTGTGGAATTCAGTGTTCGACGTTATGCGGTAGTAAAAATTATATCAGTCTAGTTGTATGGTGTTGCTGGTGGCCCAATTGGTCTAGTGAATTTGAAAGTAGCCAAGTGTAGCTAAATACCTTTTCTGAATGACTCAACCAAAATTTTGAATCGTTAATGTGATCATTTTCTTTTATTTTCGTCTAAAAATAGTCACCGACTTGTTTACTCATAAAAATGACCATAACCTAATAACTGGTACCTTCAAATATAGCGATTCGTGGGTACTTAGGCATTTTCATTTCGGCAACCAGTCGTAAGATGAATCTAAATCCCATCGCATTTCGACAGGAAAGTACAACGAGTCGTCGTGTTGCAAAGGTATTTGTTGATCGTTAAATGTTCAAACTTGAAAATAATCTTTAATAAGATATAATTTTTACTTTTTATGAGTAAAAATAAAGAAAATCAATATTTTTTACCACTTTCCCCAGTATGAATCGTTACGGATAGTGTTCTGTCATTATGACTTGTGTTGGTTTTTAGTTGTTTATGGTTTCGTTAAATCAACATGAACTTGAAGTGGCAAGACGGTGCTATTTCGGGGAAGAAGTTGAAAAAAGCCCTCTAGAACACCAGAGGAGGTGTCACAGGCTAAAAAACAATATGAACAGAAAAGATCACGATCTTTTAAGCTCCACTGGACCACCGATCGCCCTTGGCTACGCTACGACAAACTTCTTCTCTTCGTAGTTTCCTCCACTGTGGAGCACCCGTGTCACACGGTAAATTTTTTTTTTTTTAGGATTTAAAACTAAAAACATATTGGAACCAATTGAATATTTTCATTTACTCTTAGTATTAAAAGGCTATTACTTTTAGGTATTAAAAAGTAAAAGATGTTTGCAAAATAAAATTATTTACAAAATTTACAATCCTAAAATCAAAGAGCCATTAGTCTTATCCATCATTTACATGACCATTTACACGAACATGAACAAATGATGTATTGTACATACTGCAAAAAACAGTTTAAGGACAAAACTGGGGCTGGGAAGTTTGTTACAGGATCTAACAACTTTACAATAGACACCATCCAAATGCATGTATAAAATTAAACAATGAAAATTTGCTTCTTCTTTTTCTGGTAGAAATATCTTCGGTCTAGTGTGCACTGATTCGGTCTAGTAACTTTAGCAAGTCACTGGCCCAGATGTCTAGTGGTTAAAAAAGTTTTTGGCGAACACTGTGAATTGGCATTGACCAAAGTCACCTTGGACAGAATGGTCTTTTTTTATATATAAAATCTGTAATTATGTCTCCCCTTCAAACAAAGGGAGACATATTGTTTTAGTCTGATTTTTTCTTTCGCTTCCGCTTCTTCTGTTTCTTCTCAGTGAAGCTTGTGCGGACCACAACTTTTTTGTCTTTGCAGATAGGTCAATTATATTTGATATGTGGGTGCATGACCATAAGGCGGTGTGTCGCATATCACAATGACCTTTGTGGGACCTTGAGCTTTGACCTCAAGGTCAAATAATTGTTTTCTAAATAGTATTTTCTTGTCCGGGCCATAACATTTTTGTCTTTCGGTAGGTCAATATTTAGTATGTGGGTGCACGACCATAAGGCAGTGTGTCGGTACCATAATGACCTTCGTGGGACCTTGACCTTTGACCTCAAGGTCAAATAATTGTTTTTTAAATTGTATCATTCAACTCATGTGTAACTTGTTGTTCAGCAGAGGGCCGCATTAAGGGGAGACACAAGTTTTAGGTATTTAAAAGTTCTTCCTATTTTTTTTTTTAATTTGCTATGCAATTGGATTATTGCAATATTCAAAGAGAAAATGATCAAAGATAATAAGTCCAACTGTTTTGATATTTATATGTTATATTTTGATGCCTCGTAATTGTATCAAAAATGGGAAAAGTTGCAGCTGGACACCATATTTACAATGTTTAAAATGAATAAAAGTCAGGGGTACTTTTTCTGCATTTTCAAATTAAATAGCACTATATAAAGCCCAAGTGTCCCTAGCTTACATCATGTACATCATGCTGTGCTATTTATTTTTACAATTATTTACTTTTAAAATATCCAGATTCTATATAAAAAAACAAACAAACAAAAACATTAAAATTGCATCATGAAAAAGGTGCATTTGTGAAAACAGAATCTACTATAAATATCAAGTAATTTTTATTGCTTGGACAAATTTTTGCTTTCAAGTAAAATATTGAAGGACACTACGAAATTCATATATAACATATGAATCGCCTTCGACATATCGAGTGCACCCTTGACAAGATATAAATGGGCCTAAAATGTGGATGGGAAATCTTCACGATTAGCTGTTCTGGTCCGTTAATAGATATCGCGAACTTCCAGTCATGGAATACTTCTTTATTCCACATGAAATTAAAAAAAAATAAAACTAAAAACTATGTCTCTATTCCCTAGACAAATGGACCCAATGAAGAATGCCGCCATCATCAGCATCAAACCACGTGCACCAAACAAATAATTAGGCACTTTCTAAAAAAAAAAAACCCTGGAGCGATTCTACTCGATTATTCCATACTTAAAAGTACATCAAATTTAAATAAATGTCTTTCCAACTTATCTTACCACACATAAACTATAAATAAGATAATTATAATTATAATTAGGGCCTATTAACCTACAGCGAGTAGTGTGCAAAGATTTCACCTGGTTCCCACAGACGACTGGTACCATCTCCTACTTACCGTTACCTATTGATTTATGAAGGTAACTTGGAGATATTCATCATATTAATGATTATGACAATTTATGATAACAAATTACTAGATTTATTACTTCTTATCTATCTCGTGCAACATGCGGCATGTTAGGGAGCCTTTTATGTTTGTCATATCAGGGACGCGCTTTCTGAATTGTATGGAATACAATTAATTGTCATAAATCAAAATCGACCTCCAAGGGCGTATACGTCCTTGTGACCTCTCACAAAAAAAAAAACATACGAGTCAAAGAAATGTGTTGTTTTTGACATGTTTCTCACGTAAGAGGTGTTTTTAGCAATGTCGGATGGCAAGGGTCAGTAAGGCCAAAACAAATATGTGTGTTTAAGATTTCATCCCTAAAAAAAAATAGGGTATGTAGGTAGAGAATTTTATTTTTCAAAATATTTTTACATTAAATTTATGGGGAAGAAATCCAAAATTAACGGTGCTTAAGCCAAAGTTACCATAAAAATGTTAGGGTACAAAAATGTAGGTAGGGAAACCCTAAACACACATATTTGTTTGGCCTAAATAAGGCCGTAATAACAAAATTACCCAACACCGAGCAATCTTCCAAAGGGAAAGTAAGAGCTATTGAGAAAAACAAAACAAAACAAACAACAAAACAAAACAAACAAAAAAGACTACCAGAGGCTCACCTGGTTATTCATGATCATGCACGCCTGTGTTCAAACGAATCTTGGGTTTTTGAGAAAATGTTTTATTCATATTCACATATTTAAACAATCTCCTATATGATGCCAGTTATGCAACTTAGATTTTCAATCGACACATGTAATGGAAATATCAATACAAATATAATATCATTTGGATCAAGTCAATCAATTTCTATAATGAAAAACAAAAAATACCACACTATCCAGGGGCGGATCCAGGATTTGTGGTTAGGGGGGCGTGAGTAGGCGATGGTTCTGGGGACCGGTTTAAGGTCCCCAGCGGGTCTAGGGTAGAGCCTTGGTAGGGGGCCCATGGGGAGCGAAGCCCCCCAGAAGCTCTGGGGGTTTAAGGAATTAGACATTTATTTGAACGACAATTTTGAATCAACCACACCATTTTTATCAGACCAAAAAAACTTGACTTTGAGTCTTAATTTTGTCGGATAATTGTTGACAGTATGTTCAGTTTGTCAGATTATAAGAACCTAAAGTAAAACTTTTTTTTTAACAACCGTGATGCGAATTGTTCAACTCATGACTGAACGATCACGATATTTTAACCCTTCAAAGAACTATTGGTTTAGTTTTAAAGCATTCCTCATTTCACTAATTGGTCTGTACTTTCAGTGCTTGTCCTTTCGGGTGGTTCTAGTTAGTACTGCTCGTCCAGGTGGAGCTGTTCTTTTCGTCGTTTGATTCATTCATTGAAAACGTATGATTCGACCGCTCTTGTTTATAGACAAACAAAAGCGGAAATTGTCAATACATGAAATTGTTGTTGATTTCTGATTAGTTAACGTAGATAAATTAGATGATCAGAATCGTTTCATGTAGCATTAATCAGGGGCGGATCCAGGATTTCCAGTTAGGGGGCGCATTCAAAATAATGGCGCCGAGCGGAGCGAGGAGCGAAAAATTTTTGGGAGTATTTCGTGTGAAAAATCACGATTTTAAGCAAAAAAATCATATTTTTTTCAATTTTAGGGGGGGGGAGTGGGGCCGCGCGCGCCGGGTGCGCTCCCCTTGAATCCGCCCCTGTTAATGTTAACATATTCACCTTTTTTTTGTCTATAAACAAGAACTAATCATACGTTTTCATTGAATGAACCAACGGCGAAACGAAAAGCTTCATCCGGACGGACAGTATACTGATCATTTATCAATGGGTAGATCTAGAGCTTTTTAGAATGATATCCCAAATTTACTCCTAATATCATTACTATTCATTTTGACTTTTGAAGAGTTTCAGATAAGATTGCTGCCACAGTAATAATAGGGATTCATTGTGGTCAAAATAACACAAGCTTTTTATCTTGAAGTTACAAAAAGTTGTTTGTTGAACTGCTTAATTAACGTTGTATAACATATGCTTTGCGAATTTTAGGGGGGGGCGCACGCCCCGCACGCCCCCCTCTAAATCCGCCTCTGCTATCGGAACAGTTCCAAAATCGTGGAAACAGACAAAATTGATACTCATAGCACATATACATATAAATATATGACCTCCCACTTTCTTGATTTGGCCAACGGTACAGATACACCAATAAAATGTGATGGGCTTAAACTAGTTTTATGAGCCCAAACCTCCATTTTGGTAGAATTATCGGATAATGCACGTGTTTTCCACATATAAATAAAATGCCAACCCTCACATCTGAGGAAAAATATTTTTCATTTTCCTATATTTTAAATGTCGTGCTGTGGTTGCCATCTTGGATTTCCGATCGACACACAAAAAAACCACACATTTTGTAAGAGCCATCCACAGGGACTTGCTCCCGCTGAATAAAAAGATCGACTATCCACATATATATACTAGACAAGGGAGATACAAATGTCGTCGGTAGCCACGCTTCAACTCATTTTATTTCCATTAATACCTTTCATTTCACCGCCAGTCCTCCTTAATTCGTTTAACAAGATGTTTATCTAAGAATTACAACAGCAGTTACCTTGATTAAAGGCTACTTGACTTCAAAAAATAGCTTCATTCACTCCAAATCATCCTTTTCAACATCCGATGATTACAAAAACGAAACTGACGACCCTGAACTTACGTTCGGGCTTACTCGGGGTTTTTCTTTCATGCACGATAACTCCAGTTGCAAAACCGCGGGAATTTGTTGGCGAAACTTTTAATATATTAAAACGGGATTTTGAATGTGAATGAACTGGAGTTATCGTGCATGAAAGAAAAACCCCGAGTAAGCCCGAACGTAAGTTCAGGGTCGTCAGTTTCGTTTTTGTAATCATCGGATGTTGAAAAGGATGATTTGGGGTGAATGAAGCTATTTTTTGAAGTCAAGTAGCCTTTAATCAAGGTAACTGCTGTTGTAATTCTTAGATAAACATCTTGTTAAACGAATTAAGGAGGACTGGCGGTGAAATGAAAGGTATTAATGGAAATAAAATGAGTTGAAGCGTGGCTACCGACGACATTTGTATCTCCCTTGTCTAGTATATATATGTGGATAGTCGATCTTTTTATTCAGCGGGAGCAAGTCCCTGTGAGCCATCCAAGGAATATTCCAGCCATGTTTACTAACAATTGGTATTATGATGTAAAGATAAGAATAATTTTTAAATTGTTTGTTCCCAAGAGAGCCTCATGTTATATACTTTAAATGGGGGGGGGGGTGTACTCGATACACCATTATGTGATAAAGTTTAGCAGTGATTTGCAACAGGTCGGTGGTTCTCTCCGGGTACTCCAGTTTCCTCCACCAATAAAACTGATCGTCATAAATTCACTTTCAACAATATTTCAACTATATTATGGCGGTCAGTTTTATTGGTGGGGCAAACCGGAGAAAACTGACCGCCACTCCCCTCCACACGATCCTAGGTCCAGATCCCCACATTCATCTAATATACACACCACCCACAGTTTCATCATTAAATGCAGTATAGCTAATCAATGTGTGTACGTTGATATCCCCGACACCATTTAAGAAGCTACCATGAGTGAACGGTTCTGAACTGGTACCAGTTTGAGCTTAACTGCCTATATTCATGTAAATTGTTATTATCATCCTTCCCTCCGGCTATATCTACCTGCTGGCTCCATAAACAAAACTCGTATCAAAGTCCGCGTGAGCTGAGCAGGACTT
>MJUT01060724.1:679649-711676 GCA_002080005.1 Gigantidas platifrons
TCAACAGTCAGCAGGAGTTATCAACAAATTCTCCTAACATTTAAACGATAATTCCTGTGAAGATGGCAAAAATAAATAAAATTCATCTACACCATTAGCTAGTTAACATTATTTTTTAAAACATATATCAAATTAAGAACTGTCGCGTTAGAAATATCAACAAACATCGTCCTACAAAAATGTACTTTACACAATTCTTGATAACCTCTCCTCAGACGTCATAATTTTTTACGTCATAAAGGAGGTTGTGACCGTCATGTTTTCTAAACCGGAACGGCATTGGTAAGCAAAACCTTTAATGAAAATGGGTGACTTTGACGTTTGTAATAAAAAAAAAATGAATATCCCCATTAAAGGGAAAATCCAACAATCTTAACATTTATTTAAATCTGTAAAAATGAATTGTATATTTTGCAAACTACTTATGAACTACGGTTTTGGGGAAGCGTATTTTGATTATTTTGAATCATGTAATTTTTCCCGCGAAAAATACAAATATAGATGTATCAATGTTTATGGTTGATTTAAGGATGATAAACATGTCATCTGAATGTGAATATAATTGATACTGAAAAATATCAGCCTGCTCGACAGAATATGAAGTTTGTGACTCGTTCGCTTCGCTCACTCGCCAACAAACTTCATATTCTGGCTCGGCAGGCTGATATTTTCGGTATCAATCAATTCACATCCAGATAACATATACATCTTCGCTCCCCTGATTACATTGACCATGGGTGATGCGAATATGAGTCGGCGTATAAGGAGATCATACCTCTCGTTCTCTCTAGGATTAACTTGGGGGAACTTGAACATCCATTGCTACCAGTGAGGGTATAATAAACTAGAAATAAAGTTACCATATAGATTTTTGAATTTTCAATGCTATGGAAAACGTAAAAACATTGAATTTAGAAAGAACGTATATTATTTTTGAAATATTCAGACCATTCTTATAAGGCATACCTTCTTATAACGTTCCCGAACAAAAATCGAGTATAATCTCACTTATCATAGATATATGCGGCGAAGTAGGCGATATTCCGATGTGATTAACAACTTAAATAACTACATAGTATGTACAGTTAGCTTTGAGGCGAAGTTATTCATCTCTCTCTCCCTTTTGTTTTTGTTTTTTTGTTGTTAAAACGAGGTGGAAGCCTTGGCTTCCAAGCAGCCGCCTAGCTAGGCCACTGATATTACCCATACCCTCCTTCTTTTAAGTCCTAACATAAATGGTCTTTTAAAATAGCCTGACTGCCTTCCTAGTACTCAGTTATGACTACGAGAATTCATTGACCCTGCTATTGCATTGTCGATGTTTATGTTGTCATTCATTTTTGTGATAATATGTGGTCTTTTTGAATGGAAGCGAATCTGTGCAGGTTTTTGTTATCGTGTGTTTATTTATGTATTGCCGTTGGAAATTATCAAGAGATTGGAATTCCAGTAAGAGGTTAGCTCCGCCACTTATTTTGTTCCTGTCCCAAGCCAGGGATTGCACTTTCAACGTCATATGACATGGTCTTTTTTATGTTCAAAGAGTTGAGGTAAGAAGTGATTCGTTTTATTGATATTATAATGGAATTGTCGACAATCACTGTTTAACCTTTCTTTCGTTTTGTTGATATTATAATGGAATTGTTGACAATCACTGTTTAACCTTTCTTTCGTTTTGTTGATATTATAATGGAATTGTCGACAATCACTGTTTAACCTTTCTTTCGTTTTGTTGATATTATAATGGAATTGTCGACAATCACTGTTTAACCTTTCTTTCGTTTTGTTGATATTATAATGGAATTGTTGACAATCACTGTTAAAACTTTCGTTTCATAACCACTTCTAACCTCAAACCATTAAATACAAACAACCCACAACATTTGTGGCGAGGTTAGATGTATTTATCAAAGTTATACAGTATCGAATATGGTTTGTTTGTAAACAGTTCCACGTGTTTGAGATGTATAGGTAGTTAAGTTGTTTTGATTGGCTTAAAACATGCACGGGAAAGTTGGGTCTGTTCAATTTGAAAGTGTTTGTATATGTGTGCGGTTTTTATCATTTGAGCCATTGCAACTCAAGTGTTCACACAACTTTTTTCTCTCAAATATTTTTTTTAATAATTTTGTTACTTTCTGTCGTTACAGATCTTTTCATTCTCCTGACGATGCTTTGATGTGAAGTGGCATCTAGATGGACTGTATCCAATTCTCACGTCACTAATTCATTCTTATGTCAAAATAAAATTCTGCACTTGATGCTTGCAAGTGGTACCTCCTATATGAGAGTTTGTTGTTTATTTGATAAATGTTTTATGCTCGTTTGAGCAGAGCGAATTAGGACATAAACTGGTTAACATGCCTGTTTGTTTTTTTTTTTCTCAAAATTGTCTTAGGAGCGTTAGCGGGTCAATATGGTAGAATGAACTGTTGAACCACGGGACCTTGTCACTATCCACGTAAATATAATATCAATGCATAAACCACAGGGACTTGCTCCCGCTGAATAAAAAGATCGACTATCCACATATATATACTAGACAAGGGAGATACAAATGTCGTCGGTAGCCACGCTTCAACTCATTTTATTTCCATTAATACCTTTCATTTCACCGCCAGTCCTCCTTAATTCGTTTAACAAGATGTTTATCTAAGAATTACAACAGCAGTTACCTTGATTAAAGGCTACTTGACTTCAAAAAATAGCTTCATTCACTCCAAATCATCCTTTTCAACATCCGATGATTACAAAAACGAAACTGACGACCCTGAACTTACGTTCGGGCTTACTCGGGGTGTTTCTTTCATGCACGATAACTCCAGTTCATTCACATTCAAAATCCCGTTTTAATATATTAAAAGTTTCGCCAACAAATTCCCGCGGTTTTGCAACTGGAGTTATCGTGCATGAAAGAAAAACCCCGAGTAAGCCCGAACGTAAGTTCAGGGTCGTCAGTTTCGTTTTTGTAATCATCGGATGTTGAAAAGGATGATTTGGAGTGAATGAAGCTATTTTTTGAAGTCAAGTAGCCTTTAATCAAGGTAACTGCTGTTGTAATTCTTAGATAAACATCTTGTTAAACGAATTAAGGAGGACTGGCGGTGAAATGAAAGGTATTAATGGAAATAAAATGAGTTGAAGCGTGGCTATCGACGACATTTGTATCTCCCTTGTCTAGTATATATATGTGGATAGTCGATCTTTTTATTCAGCGGGAGCAAGTCCCTGTGCATAAACATATATGTTTATGCATTGATAGTATATTTACGTGGATAGTGACAAAGCCCTGTGGTTGAACCATCTAAAACAAGAAAGTTCAAAGATCACACGCCAAAGTATTGAGTACTCAGTAAATGAGTTTAATTACTATATCAAAGAAGAAGAACGATATGAGAATTACAAGTACACTGTAAAAAGGGGGATAACTCAATTTCACAACCGCAAACAGATTGAAATTGTTGCTGTCTGCATCTCGGACGTCAGTTAAATAAATAAACATGTGTCCGTCAAAATGATATCTAATCCTCGAAAAGGTATTATCTGTGCTATATTAACACCCTTTTAGATCTACTATCTAAATAGGAGCAGTATTATATATATGTACAAGTTTGTTTTCATATAAAGCATATATCTATCCTCATTTTGGGGGGCATGATTTTAGCATCAATAGTCAGTTCCATTTCCTAGTATAATAAATATATTTAGGAAGTCTTTGGCTTAGATTGAGTACATTATTTCTATGAGGGGAGAGGGATATTGAACAAGTCGATGACCTCAATTTAGAATGAAATTAGTATATTGTTCTAAAACTGAACTACGCTGAGCGTATCTTGATACGGCAAGTCTAAGTCGACGAGGCCTTCGAAATTCCTCATTCACCAATTTACTATAAAGATATTTATTTCCATAAACAGTCACCATTAGATAAGATAAGTTTGCATAGTCGAGTTGTTTCACTGGTCGTCTATATATCTTGGGAATGGAAACACATAACATACTCAAGTGTGCTGCCGTACAAATCGGATTTACAATTTTTTAAAATCACTTTGGACGTTAGTGCTGCCGTTTCCCTGTATCCAGGGGACGTCGTGGCCGTGATCGTATGGTTGTTGGATTTACAACTACCTATGCAATCAGTGCCTATCACCACTGATGTTGTGAGTTCGAATCTCTATCAGGACGGGATGTACATCAGTGACTTGTGACAGGTTGATGGTTTTCTCCAGTTTCCCCCACCAATAAAACTGACCGCCACCTTATAACTGAAATATTGTTGAAAGTGGCATTAAAACCATCAAACAAATCCTGTGGTCCATTTTGTCTCAGAACTCATAAGATCTGGGTCAAATCTAGTTGTAAAACACATGCAAGAAATGTCATAGTGAAAATCATACTATCTATGCAATCAGTGCCTATTGGCACTAAAATTGTGAGTTTGAATCCCACTCATGGTGAGGTGTACTCGATACAACATATAATGTGATAAAGTTTGTCAGTGACCTTCAGCAGGTCAGTGTTTTTCAAATGGTACTCCAGTTTCCTCCACCAGTAAAACCGACTGCCACGATATAACTGAAATATTGTTGAAAGTGGTGTTAAACACCCAGAACTCAATATTTATTTTGAAAGAAGTGAAAGATAAAGTTATACAAGGGTTAGGGTTATGGTGTTTAATGCCACTTTCAACAATATTTCAGTTATATCGTGGTAGTCTGTTTTATTGGTGGGGGAGACAGGATTACCCTGAGAAACCACCGACCTGTTACAAGTCACTAAAGTCATACAATATTACAATGTCATTTATTGATATGCAGATAAAACAAACAACACAAATCTTAAAAATATATTTATTTAACAAAACCAAACCAATAATTCTCATTATCAAGGCAAATATTGCGATGGAGTTTTCCTGTAATTACATCTCCCATAAAAGAAATGAATTGTGTGGGTCATGACATGTCACCTGGTCCTAAGGTCATGTACCAATATGGCATATACATGAGCCAAGAGAGCTTTATTTCTTCTCCAATGCAGGTCATGACCTAATTTTTTACTTTTAGAGGTTGACAGGTCTATACAAAAATGTATATCATGAGCCCATAGAGGCTTTTTCTTCTCCAATGTAGGTCACGATCTGATTTTTGACCCTTCAGAGGTAGACAGGTATGAGGTTTGGTTTGGACAAGCTTGTATGAGAACATCAACAACATGAAGAGAAAAAGAATCCAGGATAGAACGATATGCATTGTTTTGTAGAATCTGAGACATAATAAATCAAACTACACGAGTTTACAAATAAACATATAATTAAAGTGCTTTTTGAAATAAATGATGTGGAAAGTTGGTTTAATGATACAATTTCAGCAGCAGGGTCAATGAATGATTAATTATTCATACCTAAATACATAAATATAAATGCCCATGGAAAGTTATTCATCTTATATAAACCAGAGGCTCACATGAGTCTGTATGGCTCACCTTATAAAGAACTCCTTCATGACTTATCACCGAATTCTTAACAAGAGTACATTTTGTAATTCAACAGGTGTCACTAGTGGAGCAGGAACTGCTTATCTTTCCAGAGAACATGAGTTCACCCCCAGTTCTTAGTGGGGTTCATGTTACTCAATCTTTAATTTTCTGTGTAGTATAGATCATTGTTTGTCCTTTTGCCCTTTTTTCTTGTGGCTTTTGTATTGTCTGTAATTTTTCAGAGGACCCGGGTGGCTCAATGAGTTAGGTAGTTGGATTACCTAACAACTCATACAAGCTTATCACCAATACGGTGTGGGTTCACGACCGGCTTTGTAAACTGCAAAAGAGGGTGCACTCGACTCTCAGCCGCAAGTGATAAAGTTTACCAGTTGCTTGCCTATGGTCGGTGGTTCCCTCTGGCTTCTTCCACCACTAAAACGGGTCGCCATGATATAACTGAAAGTGGTGTTAAACACAATAAATAAAATAAAATTAAATCATTCTTCTATTTATGGTTTCTGATTACCCATTTGGTATCTACAAACATTTTTTTTAGATTTACCATACTCAATGTCCCTCTTTTAGCACCAACTCCTACCACCCCCCTTTCCATTGGGTTCAGCAGTTTTGCAGGAGAAGATTAAAATTTGATAATTTAATAATATGTTGACAGACGCCAAGTGATACTAAGAGCTCATTTGGCCTTTGGCCAGGTGAGCTAATATTTGTAATAAACAAGTAATACTTGAGCAAAAAAAAGAAAAAAAGACAAAAAGAACAAACATAGCTTAAAATAAAGTTGTGATTGAACGATATTTTAACAGTGAAACCGGTCTAAACACAACCCTGAGTAAAATGAAATTCCATTTAAACCAAACTTTGAACAAAGTCCCAATGTAGGAAATCTCTGTTAATTTAACCTGTGCAAAACAAACACCTGTCTATTCTGAACACAGAAGTTGGTGTCAAGGATGTTTAGTTTAGGCAGGTTTCACTGTACTTTTATAACTGTTAATTTCAAAATTGTATTTTACAAAAAATACCGGTACTATAAAATCATAAAAATATACACATTATTACAATAAAAGAATAATTTTGAGCAGAAGCTTTACTATTAATGGCAACAAAATCAAACTAGAGGCTCAAGTGAGCCTGTATCGCTCACCTGATATAAATAAGTCCTCTTAAGAATGTCTGCATGCCGAATACATCTAAGTTACTATTCAAATCCCATAGGGTTCTATGTTAAAACTATGTCTGCTCATGGCAGCCATCTTGGATGAAGGTTGTGGTCACCGGACACAATTTTGAAAGTATATACTACCCAAGAAATATCCATGCCATGTTTGCTTTAAATTGGCTGACTGGTTTCAGAGGAGAAGACTTTTAAACAATTTTCCCATTGGGTCCTATGTTAAAACTATGGCCGCTGACGGCGGCCATTTTGGACCGAGATTGGGGTCACTGAACACAATTTTGGAAGTTGACCACCGAAGGACCATTGATGACATGTTTGCTATATTGGTTTACTGGTTTCAGAGGAGAAGATTTAAAAAAAAAATTTCCCATAGGGTCGGTCCTATGTTAAAACTATGTCCGCTGATGGCGGCCATCTTGGATGGAGGTCTGGGTCACTGGATATAATTTTGAAAGTTGACCATTTAAGGACCATTCATGCCATGTTTGCTTTAAATTGGCTTACTGGTTTCAGAGGGAACAAAATTTACATTTTTCCCATAGGGTCCTATGTTAAAACTATGTTCACTGATGGCGGCCATCTTGGATGGAGATCGGGGTCACACGACATTTTATTGAAAGTTGACCACCTAAGGACCATTCATGCCATGTTTGCTTTAAATTGACTTACTGGTTTCAGAGGAAATTTTTTTTTAAACATTTTCCCCATAGGGTCCTATGTTAAAACTATGTTCGCTGATGGTGGCCATCTTGGATGGAGGTCGGGGTCACATGATATTCTTTTGAAAGTTGACCACCTAAGGACCATTCATGCCATGTTTGCTTTAAACTGACTTACTGGTTTCAGAGGAAAAACTTTTTAAACATTTTTCCCATAGGGTCCTATGTTAAAACTAAGTCGAGTCATGGTGGCCATCTTGGATATGCGATCGGCACAAAAATAACAAATTTAGTAGAGGACCATCCAGTCACCATTTCTATAATGTTACAATTCCATCGGCTGAGTAGTTTCTGACAAGAAGATTTTCAAAGTTTCAACCAATCAGAACACATTATTGGCCCTGGCGGCCATGTTGGTTGTCCGATCTAAACCAAAATAACAAATTTGGTAGAGGACCTCCCAATGAACATTTCTGCCAAGTTTGGTCCAAATCTGTTCAGTAGTGTCAAAGAAGAAGATGAAAGTATGAAAAGTTTACAGACGCGGACGACGACGACAACGGACGCAGTGATGACAAAAGCTCACATGACCCTTTGGGTCAGATGAGCTAAAAAGCACCGGTTTTTTTAATTTAGGAAAACATGTTGAATCTCATTATACTTTTGCAAAAAAAAAAAAAAAAAAAAAAAAAAAAATATATATATCTATCAAAATTATTGAAATGGTGGAGATACATAGAAGACATTTTCATTTTCTAGCCGCACTTGCACAAAGAACTAAACTCCTTCGCGTTAAGCCTGAACACTATCATGGTTTGTATAAAAGGTGAATTTGTTTATGTTAAGGTGAATGTTGACTTCCTTGATCCTGTGGAAACGTAACTACTTGGTACACTAAACTTACTGATGTACTGTTATACCTTTACTACAATAACAATACTTGCAATATATAGGATTAGCACTGACACTGCTCAATTAAACAAACATTTGTTAATTGTGACCGAGGAACTTCATCTACAGATAATACTCTAAAACAATTATATTGAACATGAAACAAACTCTTAAGGGGTAACCATACACTACAGGGAGATAACTCTTTAAAATCAGTTGAACGTTTTGATCATATGATGTTTGTATGCAGATTTCAAGCATCTCGGTGAACAAAACCACAGAGAGAAAAGCTGCTATGTGGTTAGTGAATTTATAGCTCTGAGTCTGTTGGTTGGAATTTGTTAAAATTTTGATATTTATTACAGTGGATATATTCAAACACACTGCCAAAAAATAAAATAAGAAAATTAAACGAGCAGATCAAATTTTATCTGAAGTGTATGGTACCACCTTAAACAGGAAATGTCTAACCAGATAATTAATATAATAAAACGGTTCAAGTCAGAATACGCTGAATTTCACCCAGAGAAAAAAACTCCAAAACAATTATATTAAACATGGCACAAACTCTTAACAGGAAAGATCTAACTAGATAATTAACAGTCTGTGCTAAAACTCACTAGCCCTAACCCTATCCCCTAAGGTAGCAAAAATTGGTTCTGGCTGGTAAAAATTGCATAAGGTTTGCTTAATCAAATATAATTTTTTTTCCCTAAAATGCTGTTCTGGCTAGTTTGTCAAAATGTTTTTAGCACAGACTAAATTAAAATAATAAAACTGCTCAAGTCAGAAAATGCTGAATTTCATCCAGAGAAAATACTCCATAACAATTATATTGAACATGGCACAAACTCTTAATAGGAAAGAACTATTAAATAATCAAAGTAAATTAGTAACGCAACTGAAAATTGTTCAATTTATAACTCAGAACACGAACAATTTGACAAAAACATTTTAATTTCGGTCGAGAACTTCACCTAGACAGGATATTTTAAACTTGAATGGCATTGTGAAGGTACAAAATCTGAACAGGGAAGAACTGACTAGATAATCAAATAATAAAAAAAACTGTTAAATGTACATTTAAAACTCAGAAATTGACAAGCACTTGTTAATTATGACTGAGACCTTCCTCCAGAGGGGATACTCAAAAAACAATTATACTAATTATGGCAAAAACTCTAAACAGGAAAGAACTCACTAAATAATTCAAATAAATTAGCAACACAACAGAAAACTGTTCAATTCATAACTCGGAAAACACTACAGTGAACTTCACCAAGAGACAATACTGCAAAAAATTTATATTGAAGATAGCACAAACTCTTAACAGGAAAGAATTATTAAATAACAAAAGTAAAATCTTCATTTTCTATTCAATAAGATAATCTGTTTTGAAAACTGAAGGATTACAAAAATTGTGAAAATACAAGCCAATAAAATGTATGAATAAATATTGGTATTATTATATAGATGACAGAGAAATACTGTAATTTTTCAATGTGATAAGAACGATAATTTCACAATAGATATAATAGTGATTATTTCACTCAGAGAAGTGGAATCACAATGCTTGTATTCTAAGTTGTCGCTAAGGAATATCTTTGTGTGACGTATAACCAAAAAAAATTTAAGTAGTGGTTTTGAAAGTGGGTATAATTTGCATAAAACATAATATATGTACTGGTATCGATAAAATAATCAGAATAAGTCATAATGAGTCTGGTTGATTATTATAAAAAAAAATATGCCACACGTTCAACTGCTCTTTGAACTTGCTCATTGAATTTTAGCACTCACGAGTTTATGTATTACATTTTTTGAGTCGTATCATCAACTCCATTATCTCCCCTTAATGAAAGTATGTTTATCGTCTAATTGAATACTCCGAATAAATGAATAATATGCTCTTGACATTTACTGTATGCCAATTGGCAGAGTTGACAGCTGCAAGAGGCTTATCTTAAAAGTTCTTTGCCGAAACTTTTCAATGAGAAGCTACTGGCATGCATTTCCCATAACATGAGTCAGTAGTGGCTGCCATCTTGGATCTTGGATTGGCATCAATATAATTAATTCTACTGGTTCATCAACAAAGAAAAACAATTCTATTAAAGGGATCAATTATGTGTCATTTCCATGAAGTGGAAGCAATATTAGTTCTTTTAAATCTTTTTTTTTTTTATTGAATTTTAGTATAACTTTCCATTTCTAGTAAAGGTGGCGGCCATATTTGATGGTGTTTGGGGTCATGAACTATAATTCTGAAAGAAGATCATAATGTATCATTTCTATATAATTTGGTATGCTTAAATCAAATTCTAATTAATGATAAAAAGTACAAAATCTATGATTTTTTAATGTAACATATAGTGAACAACCTCATTTTGACACCCTTCAAAACCCATTTTAGAACTCACCTGAAAACATCAGCCAGTTAATGCTAAAATCTTCAGATATTTTTAGAGAATCATCAGGCACATTTTTATGAAGCTCTAAGAATTAATTTTTTAAAAAAGTAAAAATTGTTCCTTTTATTGTTTCCATAGCAAAGGCAGCCATTTGAAAATTTAAAAAACAACACCAAAATTTCCAAATGAAAAACTATTACAATCCAACATTCACATGTGAAGTTAAGTAATCAAGAAAGATAACTCTAACACACCAGCAGAACACAAAAAATATATGCTTATTTGTAAATAAAATAAGGTGGCTATTTGGTATTAGGATAATTTTCAAAGGGACTTTTTGCATCAAATTTGGTTTGACTCATCTAGTGATTATGAAGAAAATGATTTTTTAAAGAAAACTCTCCTTATTTACATAAGGGTATCATCTATTCCACAGTCAATGTTTCGGCACTGATATGATTTATAAAATATATTTATTATTGAATTTTACAATAACTAAATAAGACAATTATTACTTAAAATAAGGTTCATCTCAATCAGACATAGATAGGTAATCTTTAAATTCTAGAATATCCTATTAAGGCTCTTTGATTTTCTTGCTCGAAAATACTATTAAATTATTTGTCTTTCCAATAGATAATAAGGACACCTTAGCTAGGTTATTCCAGAAATGGTGTCATGCATACTAAATCATGTATCTTTATTTTTATGGCTATATTCATGCAAAACACAAATTCATGTCACTATTTTTTCACATTGTGATAAGGTTGCATAAATATCAGCTTAAGCTGACTTTCAATACTGTTTAATCCATGAATCAAACTATCGGTAATAATTTTTTTAAATAATTTTATTTTTTTAATTTTATAAAAAAAAAAAAAAGAACAACATATATGCTCCTGGGGTCGATTTCACAAAAAGTCGTAAGTCTAAGATCAGTCGTAAGTGTGAATTTCAACCAATCAAAAGCTTGGAAATCACACTTATGATTAATCTTAGACTTACGACTTTTTGTGAAATCAACCCCTGATATGTAACATGAATTAAGTTAAGGCACAAATATACATAAAAATAATTAAAAAAAATTAAATTATTTTTTTACTTCTACTACAAAAAAATAAAATGCATACCACTTTTTCACAACACACAACAATATTTCTTAAGGTGCGCTCAGATGATACGATTTCCATTTGATTTTTCCTTTGGACAAAAATTGTATTGTTTGTACACAAAAAATTATTAATGTCGAAAGTTGAACCAAAACGTTCTTTTCAAATCAATTAGCATCCAATTTCTATCCGACAGTCTGACGAGAATGGTATCAGTAGAAAGATGAAATAAATTAATAATCCTAGTAAAATCAATTAGAAAATCAGACTGTGTGAACACTTGGCCATTTGTTTTACCCCAGCTCAGATGCAGAATCGTATCATGTGACCGCACCATTACATCATATTCAAGCAACACCAATTAAAAATAAAAGCTATAGTAACCACCATTTTGTGTCTAGAATACAGGCATGAGAATGAGAACCATCTTTTTGTTTCAAATAAATCTTAATCAAGATATAAAAGTATTGTACACAGTTAAAATGATATTAATGAACTGAGAAAGTGAATTATGATAATTAACTTTGTGTCTTATAAAGTACTACAAAGATGGTATATTAATTTATCGTAGATAAGTCTTATGTTAAAAAATATTACAAAGATGGTAACTAATCTAGTGTAGATAAGTCATATGCTATAATACTACAATAATGGTAACAAATTTATCGTACATAAGTCATATGTTTGTTATAATACTACAATATTGGTAACTAATTCATCGTAAGTAAGTCATTTGCTATAAAGTACTACAATGATGGTATTATAATTTATCGTTGATAAGTCATAAGTTATGAAGTACAGTCAAACTTACCCTGACGGTCACTACCAGGCCCCCCCCCCACGTGGATTTTTATGTAATAAATTAACTTAAATTAACGGTCACTTCCTTTATGCGGCCAACGGCCAGAAAAATATGTCCCAAAAATGTTAAAATACCTATTTTAACGGTCACAAATATATTTTTTTGTCACTTGCGGATAGCATTCGTGATTAACACAGTATTGATTTTTGCTACACGTGGAACTCCTGTGCTGAGGAAAAACGCCGAGAGATACGAATGGTAAAGGTGAATGTCATATTTAATGATATCCTGTTATTGATTTGTTTGACACCTTTACAGGTAAATAGTGTTGATGATTATACAACAATTATCCTCTGATTGACAGTTAATTGGGGATAAGGAAGTGTGCTTGTGGCACACGCTTAGACGATTGAAAGTGTGATAGCGGCAACTAAAATAGTTATAAACTGTTGTGCAAACACTAGTCGGAGGACAACCTTTGATGTCAAGGAAAACTTCTTATTTCGATCAAACGTGCAATGAATTCATCTCGGATTGAGGTGCTATGGCTTGTTTGGGACCAAACCCGATGGAAGTATTATTTAAGGACTAAGTTCCAGGATGGAATTGATAAACCATAAAAAATTATAGATCTAATCTGTGACTTTTTAAAAATTAAGTGTAAATTCTGTGACTTCATTGTACATCATACATGTGATGAATAGTGACTTTTTAATTTTAGTGCTCTATGACTTTATTGTTCAGAACATTCTGTCTTCATTGTTATTGCTTTGTTATAACCTTATGATTATGAATAAATTATAAATACAGTTTTTATCCTTCATTCATCATATGAAACACTACTTAAACAACATGACAGTGGGAAAAGTTCTGGAGATGTTGCACAGATAATGGGCGTTGGAAGAACGCAAATCCAACAGATTATTAAAAATATTTATTATAAGTCATAAGTCTTAAGTTTATTGATTCACCAATCAAGGGCCCATAGGGGGCATATACAATATTATATATATATATATATATATATACACACACATGTACATATATATGCAAAGCCACCTGATGAGTACCCTTGGCAGGGACGAAACAGTTTTAATTCCGGAATATTTGTAATACTTTAAAAAATGTGAGCCTTGAATTACAGGTCACCTTTATTAAGCAGCCAGTTTTTGCCGGCCCTTAAGTGGCTGCTTAAATCAAGTTTGACTGTACTACAATGATGTTAACTAATTTATCATATACAAGTCATATGTTGTAAAGTACAATGATGGTAATTAAATTATCTTAGAAAAGTTTCATGTTAAAAAATATTACAATGATGGTAATTAATTTATCATATACAAGTCATATGTTATAATACTACAATAATGACAACTAATTTATTGTAGATAAGTCTATCTTAAAAAGTATTACAATAATGGCAACTAATTTATTGTAGATACATAGAATCTAACACCGGCAAAAGTGCAAGACAGGGAAATCTCCGACACCAGAGGGTAAGATTTCAATCGTTTGCTGACGAGGCTCGCCGAGTCAGCGAACAATGGAAATCTTACCCGAGGGTGTCGGAGATTTCCCTGTCTTGCACTTTTTGCCGGTGTTTGATTTTATTTCTCACTTTTATCAGCTGTTACCTGATTGTTTTGTTTACATTCCCGATTGAGCATTTTCCCGCAAATTTTGTTTCCATTGCTGAAGTAAATATTCAATTTATTCATATGCATCCGTGTCTTGGCAGTATTTTAAATGTATTTCATAATAAAATACAATGTATTTAATAAATATATGATAAATGTAACTCAACACTACATCTGTGGCTGTGAAAAAATATTTGAATTTGGTCAAAGGAAGGTAACGTTAGTTACTAACAAGGGAGAGCACTCTATTATTTACTCAAAGTAAACAAACATTGACTGCAAGAGTCATACACCGTGAAACATGAAAGGTGCACGATAGTTAAATTGTTAGCTAGCAGAATAGTATACATACATTAATTTAAAAATACTTATGTAATAGAATCGTGGTTTTATTGGTGGAGCATGGAGAACTGGGGGGCAGTTGACATAAACTGTACAGCATGCATTTGCCGGTAAAACGCACGTGATATTTTTGTCTTGCACTAGTGCAAGATAAGACAATCTCACATCGCTAAAAATAGGAACGGGTCTGTCTCAAAAGTGAGAAAAGTCTATCTTAAAAAGTATTACAATGATGGTAATTAATTTATCGTAGATGAGTCATAAAATACTACAATGATGGTATAAACTAATTTATCATATATAAGTACTACAATAATGGTAACAAATTTATCATAGGCAAGTCATAAGTTAATAAAGTACTACAATGATAGTAACTAATTTATCGTAAATAATTCATAAAGTACTATACAATGATGGTCAATAATTTATAGTAGACAAGTCGTGTGTTACAATAAAAGAATCATAGTGTTTTTTTCTTCAATTAATCTTCTCTTTATTGCTGAAAAAAAAAATTATATAAAATATTATTTACATGCCACAGAAACAGTGTACTATGCTTCTAGTTCTACCAAATACTGAACGGCTGCAAAAAAATAATGTCAGAGGTATTTCTACGTTGTTATTACTATCGCTGGGTTGATACATTTGTTGGTAGACTATAAATCCCTGAAGGCATAATCTACCTAGTAGTCCATGGTTCTCTCTAGTGTGTAAGTTAGGGTTATGATGTTTAATGCCACTTTCAACAATATTTCAATTATATCATGGCAGTCAGTTTTATTGGTGGAGAAAACCACAGAACTGTCACAAATCACTGACAAATTTTATCACATAATGTTGTATCAAGTACACCTCACCATGAGCGGGATTTGAACTCAAAACTTTAGTTGTGCTAGGCACTGATTGAACAGGTACAAATATTTTTTTTTTATTCTATATTGATTTTAATTCTACAGAATTTGACTCTATCCTAATTAGAGTGTACAGATTTCCCAATTTCCAAATCATCATATGATAATCTTTATCTACTGGTATTATAATCAGGGTTTGAAATGGCGCTTGCTGCATCTTGGCTAAGCATGGAGAATTAGTAAACAAAGAGTTAAAAGTGTGAAAAAGTGTTAGCTTTTCCTTTGACTTGCACTTGATTTAGACAGTATTTTATTATATATTTTTTTAAAGAACATACTTCAGGTTGCAATCTCATGCTGCCTGCACGATAAAGATCTCTTTTGTAGATTTTTAAAAAGAGTAGACTCAAAGTAGCCCGCTACAGAAGAAGACATTTTTCGTCCCTACCCAACGGCAAACTCTCCATACTTTTCCAGTGGCAGTAAATTTTCATCGCCTTAAATTACTACTTTCTCCCTCACTTCTGTATCAACTTACCTTGAAACTTTACTGTGTGATTTATATACAGACATTGGTACACTGGCAAAGAAATATATTACCATAGGAAACAACAAGAAGATGAAATGTCCTATGTAGTATATAGAACCATATACCTACAATGATAAATATAAATATAGGTGTAATACTGTACATATAATTGTAGATATCAATTTATAGAGCCATAGAGCTACAATGATAAATAAATCTAGGTGTAATACTGTACATATAATTGTGATACCAAACTATACATTATTCATTGGATAAAATACAAAAAAAAATGTCTCCACCCATGTCCTTGGCTTAATACTAAAGGTGGGTATCAGGTACGAACCGCATCGCAATGGTTAGCTTGCTCGCCTCGAGTGCGGTAGTTCGTGTGTTCGTGCCCCGGTCGGATCAAACCCAAAGACTATAAAATTGGTATTTGTTGCTTCTCCGCTAAGCACGCAGCATTAAGGAGAAAGAATAAAGACCGGTTGGCTTGGAATCAGAATAATGTGTCTGAGTGGAGTGACATGTGGATTGTTTTCAGTGAGCTAGCACTATAAAAATCCAACTCAGCGTGTTGGTCTAGTACAAAGCATATCTCATCATCATAATCCCATTGAAAATCAACTAGTTCTCGCCATGATATAGCTGACAAATTGCTGAATTGGCGTTAAACAACATTCACTCACATCAGTGAAATAAGGCTTGTGATCAGAATTCAACAACATTAAATATCCTGCCACCCAGGCTCAAAGAAAGGTTACATGTATTCACAAGGCTATTTTGACGGTTTTTAATAGTCAAACCTGCCTTAAAGGGCACCTCTATATAACAAATCGCTGTCTAAAGGGCAGTCTCATTTTTCACATTAATAAATAGTGCACATGTATATAAAGGAGAACTGCTCATAAAGCCACATTTTCAGGTTCCCTTGAGTGACCTTTATATACAGATTTGACTGTATTGCTAAAAATCCATGGTATGGAAATAAGACAAACAAGATATCAGATTTTTTTTCTGACCATTTTATATTAAGAATAGCAAGTTTGCTGTGTGTATGGTGGGTGTAGCATGATATGACTGCAATAAGTCGACGAGGGCTGCCTCTTACACCAATAAATCTTAACTCCAAAACCAAAACTGATAGAATTTGAATTTGAATTTTGGTGTTTAATGCCACTTTCAGCAATATTTCAGCTATATCATGGTGACCAGTTTTAGTGGTGGAGGAAGCCGGAGTACCCGGAGAGAACCATCGACCATGGGCAAGCAGCTGGTAAACTTTGTCACTTGCGGCTGCAAGTCGAGTGCACCCTTTTTTGTAATTTACAAAGCTGGGGGCGAACCCACACCGTATTGGTGATAGGCTTGTATGAGTTGTTAGATCCAACTACCTAACTCATTGAGCCACCTGGGCCCTCCAAAACTGATAGAAGAATTTCGTTCCAATACTAACTGCAATAATAACTTTACCTTCATATAAATGTTCCAATCTAACAATCCAAAGCTAAGTAATGCATAACTTAATGAGAATGTAATTAATGTTTTCTTCAGTACCCATAGCAACGGCTGTAGGCTTGGCATTGAATTCAATTTTTTTAATGTTGAAAATCTCTCCGATAAAGCTATAAACTGTAAAATAAAAAATAAAAAATTATTTAGAAAAAGAATTAATATAGATCTGCTTAATAAAAGAACTTATTTTTCCTACTTGATTCACTCAGAATGTACTTATTATTTTCATTTTCATCTAAAAGAAAAATCTTAGAATATTAATGGTATTATATTATTTTTTAGATCAACATTATTAGAACAGAAAACAAGAACATGTTTTTCATCTTCAATTGTATTATTACATTGCATATTCTATACTTTTTGACAGCTGTAAACATGGATAATTCTGGTTAGAAAATAAAATCAATGAAAATCAATGAAAAATAGCAGAAACCATCTACACCCCCTGTCAAAATGGTCATTTTTGACCTGTTCTGACCATGTCCAGCAACTTTCAGAAAACAATTTTCAGAGGAAAATAGATGAAATCAGTTAAATTCCTGAGAAAAAAAAATCATCTCTGGGTAAAGAAAGTGAAAATGGCTACTTTTAACAGAATACCAACCTGATTTTCTGTGTTGACCATAAAAAATTCCAGGAAGAAGTTCATATAATATCCAGATTTTATACCATGCCATAATGCCAGATAAAACAATGTTATAGATTGTGATACTAACTTGCTTCCCAGAAATCGTAATCTTTTGAAAATGTATCTGAAAAATACAAAATAATATTGTAAGATCACAACCATCAAATTTTTCTGAAAAATGCAAAAAATGAATAATTTGCAGTTTTAAACTACAAATTATTGGCAAAATTTGAAATAAAATACAGATTTTCATGTAAAAAGAACTTTTCTTTTTGTTTCGTGTAAAAAAAAGTTCTGGTTGGGGGAAAAACATAGTCCCCTCCCCTACCCTTAATAAAAGTTAAATGGTATGTTCCTTAATATGCAAAAAAGTTGTGATTTCTGATATTTTCATATGTCAAATTGACAAGGACATTAACAGTCTTCAGTTGTCTAAGTTCCAAAATTATTTGCATTGGGGAGGGGGTGTCGGAAGGCACTTGATATTCAAACCCAACATGTATAAAATGCATTGTTTTTTTTGGTACTATATACAATTCTTGTGGCTGTTTTTAAAATAGATCACCACCCCATAATTTTTGTCTTCCAACCCCCCCCCAAGCCAGATTTCAGATGCACTGAGATAATAATATATATATTACTAAATTGTCCCCTTAAGAGAGGCCACCCCTCTTATAACTTAAATTTTAACATTGGAGAAGGGGTAGTCTTACAATAGGGGAACTACTGTATATGATTTTTTCATATTCTGGTCATGAATATAGCTGAAACACGGCTCACATAATTACAGTCAAACCTGTCACCTCTATTAAGCAGTCACTTGTATTTAAAGGTCACCTCTTTCCTGTCCTGTCATAGAATATTTTATTTGAATTGAACCTCTTATAAAATGTCATCTGTCATAAAAGGCTACTTTTTCATCCAAAATGTGACCTCTTAATAGAGGTTTGACTGTACGAAGAAAGTATGTATATGGATGTAAATGAACATGAGAGACTATTCAATTCCACTCCCTGACACAAATCAAAATAAAGGGACAATGCCTCTATTTCTGTCCCACACTCCATATAAGGTCATGAAACAATCAATTCATCAAGCATAAGATTTTGAGTGTACCTGATGAAGGTCATTCCGTCATGCACACGAAATTTTATATCTACTACTTTATTATCTAAAGTGAAAGTTATTTTTAAACTTTTGAATAGTGATGCACAATAGGCTGAAATTCTTACGAATAATTTCTTACTTTGACATCCATAGATTTGTGTTATGGTTAAAAGAAGCTATCATGCCGTGGAATGACGAAGCCGTTTCTAACGAGTAAAGTTTAATATTCAGTATTCCATCCCATAGTATGTTACCATTCTCATCTTTTCCGTTATATGACAGACCGGTTAACATACAAACTCCTTCCTATAAAACAAAAACAATATTTACGGTAGTCATACATTTCCAATACATTAGAAAGGGGGTATGGTGTTTAACGCCACTTTCAACAATATTTCAGCTATATCGTGGCAGTCAGTTTTATTGGTAGGGAAACAGGTAGTACACAGAGAAAACAACAGACCTGCCACAAGTCACTGAAAAACTTACAATACATTTTTTGCATTTACTTTGATGTGAAAGATCTATCACAACAATAAAAAAAAATACAAACAAGAAATCTGTCATATTAATTGACAGATTACGAGAATCTGAAGAAACAGGCATTTATCAAAAACAAATTGACTGCAAAATCAAATCTAAAACACCATATCTTAAAGGTGAAGGTTGAGACAATATTTTCTTGTCATTTACAAATATTTCTGAAAATAAGATCACTGCATAAGAGAATTTACGGCTTATTTAAGGTTGGTCGATCTTTCCTATCCGTAATGGTTCATGTATTATGTATTACTGCTACCAGAAGTTAAATTAACGAAAAACATCGCAGTCATTTTGTAACGCTGCAGTGTTTTTAAACATATTTACAATTAATTGGTTAATAATACTGCATAACATTATTAGTCTCGTTATACGTAACGGTTGCCATGCAACGAGCAGTGGATGCCAGTGCTATTGAAGCACATAGTCTGGCTTAATTTAAAACTTAATTGACATTTAAAATTACTTGAAATATTCATGAAATTAATTTACACTTGAGGTTTAATTGAGACTTAAATTTAATTAAGATTCGGACAAATCAGATCTTTAAATACAGATAAACTAATATGATGAGATAAACAAAGTGATCGCTGATCGTGTTACCTAGGCGACTGCGTTAAATCAACATGTAGTTCTGATCTGTAGGGTTTTAATCCAGCAAGGACTGCTAATTCAAGTTGACCGTTAAGGCAAATTTGACTGTATTTGTTTAAACTTACTGTTATCATCCAACAACCCACATACTGGTTAAACAATGTTCTTCCCCAAACTTACTGTTATCATCCAACAACCCACATACTGGTTAAACAAAGTTCTTCCCCAAACTTACTGTTATCATCCAACAACCCACATACTGGTTAAACAATATTCTTCCCCAAACTAACACAAATGCACATCTGGTTATAAAATAATGGTTCTGAAAAATATATCAAATCTGAGGTTCAGAAATCTGTTTAATATTTATATGTTAAATATGATAGTCTGCAATAAACATGCCATATTATGTTCAGATGAACATAAGATTATCCAATAATTTTTTTTACAGGAAATAAAGGAAAAGTCCAAGAGAATCATAAAGGACCCTCCATTGAACATACCTGTACAGGGGAGAACATAAATTATTAAGGATTAGACCAAATTTTTTTTTTTCTTATTATGTCTATAGGAAGTTGTACAGAAGGTGGCCATATTGGATTGTGGATCACATCATTCCTGTACATGTTTGTTTCAAATTCGTTCCCTTGACGACTAAACTGTGAAAAATTAACAGATGTCTGCAAAATGGTTCATTCCACCTAATCCCACTTTTTAAAAATTCATTAAAAAAATCTAAAATTTCAAGTGGGATTAGCTGGAATTATTGTATAAACAATGTGCAAACATTCG
This sequence comes from Gigantidas platifrons, assembly GCA_002080005.1. Classification (NCBI taxonomy): domain Eukaryota; kingdom Metazoa; phylum Mollusca; class Bivalvia; order Mytilida; family Modiolidae; genus Gigantidas; species Gigantidas platifrons. Next base: position 700,733 of record MJUT01060724.1, read on the forward strand.
GATCAGGGTGTATAAACAATAACTCATTAACTTCAGGTAAACTTGTGTGTGTCTAGATTAGGATGTATAAACAATAACTCATTAACTTCAGGTAAACTTGTGTGTGTCTAGATTGCTTAGAGCATAGAAAACTAAAATATAGTAAATTCTAATTTTTATTCTACTTCAACAATACATTTATATTTCAGCATCTATAGAACTTCTTTAATTTATAAATTTCATGAAATAATCCCGGGAATAATAGACAAATATGGTTCCAAGCACAACTTTATATATTTCATTCAAAATATAATTTGAACATTAAGCACTACAAAAATATTCATTTCACAAAATGGTCTTAGTCCAGTATAATCTATCACCCTATCTGTTCTTAGCTTGAAACTTAAAACCATTGTGAACAAGGTTCTAAGTACCTAGTCTGTTTGTTGTAAACTTTACTTGTAGCTGAGCGTTAGTCATATTACTGAGAATGATTGCTAACTGGGGAAAATTTCATTATCTATATTTTTCTCTTAGCTTGGAATAGTCACCTTTTAAAAGAAACTGAGAACAATCGTATTGTCTTGGATAAAAAAAAATTAAAGCATGACCTGATTGAAATAAGTGAACACGGTTTAGCTTGGAATAGTAAAGAACTACATGTTCTCATTATCTCAGTTAGTAAGCTTGGAATGATAACGAACTACATGTTCTCATTATCTCAGTTAGTAAGCTTGGTGAATTCACATCATTTATTAATATTGACTGTCCATACAAAAAAAATGAATAAACTGTATTAGCTTATATTTGTTGTTTGGTATTTGTATTATTTTTTTTTAAAGAAATTCTTATGATTCATCTTTTTTTTTCAAATGTACAAATATTTTATAAAAAAATATTTTACAATATATTTCATCCTTTATTTCAATCCATATGAAAAAAAAGGTTTCATTCTAATTTCTAATTTATTTTTCATTAATATTTTACATAAAATACAGGCATACTACAGGTAATAATTAATTAGATCGATACTAATTGCAAAAACAACAAATTAACTGTAACAACATCTATTGTTATTTGTAAGTGGGAATAGCTGGAATAGGTATTTTAAAAAGTGGCATTATATAGAAGACACCCTGCAAAACAACCACAGACTATAATTAATGACATTAGCTCACTGGTGATATAAAAACAACCCATAATACTGTGGTTTAATTTATTTTCGCTGGAGTCAATTTTTGCAGAAACTGAGATATTGACTATAGCCTATATTGGCCATCCTGTTTAGGCACTTTGGTTTTATTGCTGCCAAACACTTGTAAATTATTTGGCTTTCCAAATGTGTTGATTTTGACGGTACCTGATGAAGGTCATTCCAGAAACGTACCATATGCACTAAATTATATACCTATGTTTTTAATGAATTGATCGTATTGATACTTCCAAATGAATTCTCTTTTTATTTATGACTTTCATTGCACACTAAATTTCTTGGTTTGATTGAAATAACAAAACCATCAAATTAATATAATTCAAATTTCAACAAATAAGAATGAATAAATAGTATATAAACTATATGCAAATAAAATCCTTGAAAGTAACAAATTTAGACTACCCCCACCCGTATATAAAAATTTGATAATTACCATGAACTCGTCAGACACCAAGTGTTCCTGGCTGAACACCATTGAACCGCACTGATGTATTCCTATATATAATGTACCAAAACACAGCCTCCTTAAACCTGGTCCTATACTGTATTAGAAAAAATATTATTAATGTCACAAGTGACTACAAGAAGAATCGATTTAAAACTTTCATAAACCTAGTCCTTATATGGTGTAGTATACATGTATATCGTAGTTTCAAATTAAAACAGAAACCAGAAATTGGAGAAAAATATATTCTTCAATTTATTAAATTCTGTGAAATAAATACAAAATGTAACAAGGGCAATGCAAAGCGTGGCATATCCCCTCGCCTAAATATTTGACCTTGACCTTTGACCTTGAAAATCAATAGGGTTCCAGATTCTCTTAAGGACTAAGCATGTACCATGTTTGGTCAAAATCCACTGAACGATGTTGATTCTAGAGTGTTCACAAGGATGTTACGGAAGGACAGTAGCATTACTATATCCCTTCGCAACTTCGTTGACGAGGGGATAATAAATGCATGATCAATTTATAAAAAGAAATAACTAGACGCTCACTAGAGCCTGAATAGCTCTCTGGATCAAACCTTTATCTAAGGATGACAATTGTACATTTCATTATGGTTTTAACTAAGGACCAGCTCCTCCTTATACTTTTACAGTTAAAATTTAAGCAGATTCAGGCTTCAAATAAAGTTGCTTTATCCCATTTAAGAATTTTCTATTTATAGTAACAGTGGCCATCTTGGATGGCATTCTGACCTATCGTATAAGATTTAGAATGGGGACCACCCAAGGACTATTCCTGTCAAGTTTGGCCCAGATGTTTGTGATGAGAAGATTAGGTTCAGTGTTTAACGCCACTCTCAACAATATTTTAATTATATCGTGGCAGTCAGTTTCATTGGTGGAGGAAACTGGAGTACCCATAGAAAACCATGAGAAGAAGGTTAAAATGTAAAAAAATTAAGGTTAGACGACAAGTGATGGCAAAAGATGAGCTGTAACAGTAAAGAAGAAAGTATATACCTCCTCGGTGGTCCGCTATGGAGAGGATCAATAAATTCACCGTTAACAAACTGAAGGTAACGCTTCATACTAAACTGAAAAAACAAAACAAATTTTACATGATACTATCAATTATACATTGTTAAAACTCATCATTCTAAGTTTACATCAAACCATGGAAACCATCCATAATACATTGATAAAACTCATCAATTTAAGTTTACATCAAACCATGGAAACCATCCATAATACATTGATAAAACTCATCATTTTAAACCAACAGTTCCAATTTCAGCTTATTCAAGCATAATATGCAAAAAAAACCATAAAATCTAAATTTGAACTTGTGTCTAGTGACTGATAATCATTAGACCTGATAAAATAAGGGCAATCTAATGTTCCCACAGGCATTTTCTATCATACTTTTAATTTTGTTCTATTCTTGAATTGTATTTCTTCATGCATACTCAGGGTCTGTCGTGGTTATGATCGTATGGTAGTTGGATTTACAACTACCTGTGCAATCAGTGTATATCACCATTAAGGTTGTGAGTTCCAATCCCGCTCAGACGAAGTGCACTCAATGCAACATCATATGATAATGTTTGTCAGTGACTTGCGGCAGGTCTGTGGTTTCCTCCGGTTTTCCCCACTAATAATACACCGCCACGATATAACTTGAAAGTGGTATTAAACATCAAACCCCCTAACCCTACAAGCAACTGATAATATTATAAATACCTGAGGTCCAGCTAAAAATGTACCAAAGTAATAAGATTGTCCACATATTTCCAGCAGTGAAGGCACTCTAGTTAAGGCTGATTCTTTTTGTTCTGGTGTTATTTTTTCCTGTAAATTTTAGAAGAAAAAAGAATCAATTTATCTGAGCACATTGTCTGCCATCATTGTTTACACATTATTTTTTTATCAATTAATTTATCTGAACACATGGTATTGCAAATTGATTGGTTCAATATATTCCATTAAGATTCAAAGAAAACACTAAAAGTTCTATTTTTATTACTTTAATTGCTGGTTTATGGGATCAAATAGTGAAATACACTGAAAACACCAATAGGACATCGTGCATGTGGTAAAAATAAGTGTACTATTTAGAGAACAGTTTTGCTTACAAAGCGAAAGTAGCATGCCATATTAGAATATAAAATATTATTTTCTTATCAATCAATTTATCTGAACACATGGTATTGCAAACTGCTTTATTCAATATAGAAACTATGTAGTCGGCCATCAATGCAGTGAAAGAAATTACCGCTCGCCAACTCACCAAATGCGAGTGTGAAATGATTTTGGCGAGTATTTCCATCCAACTACTAGCCATTCCGGCGAGTAGCATGTTTGGGCGAATTACGATAATTTACTGCTCGCCAGTTAATGTAACAAAATAAATAGACCGAAATCGATTGAATGGATTGATTGAACGTGATTCACTTGCATGTTCCGATAAAATAGTACCGAAACATAAGTTTTTATTAAAATTGTCACTCGTTTTTTGTTGTGGACGCCATCACATTTTTTTATGGAAACGCTAAAAACTTGCACGATTGTCCCGACCTTGGTTGTTATTTTGATATCGTTTCTGATTAGAAATCGTGAGTGAAATACCTATGAAAGACCCCTAAAAACAGATGTTTTGTTATTTCAAACATGTTACCATGTCGTAGCTCAAATTTTAGTGGAAGTTGATAATTATTTACTGAAATAATCATACATCTTTGATCGGAAATGGTATGCTTATTTTGTTAATATCCTAACAGTTCTAAAATGTTGACCTTGGCAGCAAATTTGAATTAGGAACGAAATTAAAGTCAACATGATATTTTTTTTGGATAAGTGGTTAGTGCATGATGAGAACAAAGGTATGTGGACTGTGGTGTTCCCTATGTGCTGAACATATGAAAAATATTGGACACTAAGTGTCATGGAAAAAATGGCGACGAGTTCAAATGAGGGATCACTCACCATAGTTGGCTAGTGAAATTTAATTCTGGCGAGTAGATTTCAATAGTTACTAGCCAAATTGGAGAGTAACTTTAAAAAATGGTTTCCCACACTGCAATGTCTTAACATTATCTTTTATCAATCCAGACAATGTGGAACTGCTGTGAATTGTCTTTTATGCGCAGGGATTGTGGCATTTCTATACACAAGTCCCTCATCTTGAAATAGAGTTCAGGGTTCTATAAAAAAACATTTCTTCATTTGGTCCAAAAATTATATAGTTAAATAAATTTGAAATAAAAGCAAATAATTAAAGATTTCTAATGTTTTCTTGTATTTACTAATTTTGTTTAAGACTACATGTGTACCTTGCCAATTGGTAATGTTCACTTCAAACCACACCAAATCAGAAACTGACTGCTGGCTGTTTTTTCCCCAAATATTTTAACCAGATTGCCCACAATTCATCAACAAAAATATAGATATTATGACCAACAGAAGTTACTTGCTGGACAGATTTTTCAGCTGGTATTGGACAGCCCCAAATGTTGGACCGATTTTTCTGCTGGTATTGGACAAAGGCAAATGTTATTTTTGAGCACCAGGAATTGAAAATTTGAATTGTCACACACTTTAGCGGATACCACTGTTAGAGGGGTTATATCCATGTATCTGAGAAACCAGGTTCAATTTCTATACCATGAGGTTCCCGCAGGGGTCAAAGGACACTCATCAGTATTGATATGGGGGAAATAATTAAAACAATGAAGTCTGGCAACATTGCCATGGATTAAACCTTGATAAAACAAGATATTGGCCTCCATTTAACTAATGTCCATTACAACTTGAATTGACCTAATGTCCATGTGAACTTTAAATCAACCATTGAAAACTTTGCCAGCAAAATCTTGACAGAAGGTTCAGATAAGAAAAGGTCAGAGGAAATATTATGTCCAATGATTATGAAATACAGTGTATCAAAATTTGATATTTGACCATACTGTTCCAGTCATTCTGTCGGACATTGGGCTATGTCCAGTAAAAATTGATTGTCTTGTACGTTAAGTATACTTATTTGCTGGACCAAATGTGGTCATACTGGTAATTTTATAGATTCAATAGGTAATTTGTCTAGTTACAATATGCTTTGATCCGGTCAAGTGTATTTTTCTATTAGACCGTTGTCCAGTTAATTACTAGATATTGATAATTTATCCTGCAATGACAGCATTTACTGACCAATATAGCCTGCCCAATATTTTTTTTGATATTGGTCAGTTATAAATAGAATAAAATTTTATATTTGGCAAACTCATCGGGGCACATTGGGGGATATTGTTTTCAAATACATACACAAAATTATTTCAAATACTTTTATCATCATCCAGTAAACGTTTATTTACGATTTAAAATTGCAGGATAAATACAATACATGTGCACTGTCGAAGTATATAGGTAAATATGTGTATTTGGCACGAAACGTGGGAAAAGGCTCGGCGAAGCCTCACCGTTTCCCCCGTTTCTAAGCCTCATACACATATTACCTGTATGCTTCGACAGTGCACAAGTATTGTATATATACACTTATATATCACTTAACTTCTATCTGACTTTTCGTTCACAGGTTATCATCTGAAACCAAAAATTTAGCAAATTCGAAGGACAAAAAAAGGGTATAACTCTGGTAAAAATTTTCCAAAAAAAATCGTCATAATCAAACATGATCTAGATATTCATACGATACATATATATACCACACCTAGCTTCAATTCGACTTTTCGTTTGAAAGCTATTATCTGGAAACCAATTCGGGACGGACGATACCCATTACTATAGTTCCCCTTCGACGAAGCGTCAGGGGAGAAAAATATCTCTGGAATCACTGTTGTTCACATAATTTATTGAATTTTTTTTGGGGAAAAAAATATAGACTTACCTCCCTTTTTTTGCCATCATAAACATCAACCACAATAGCAGTTAACCGTAGACATATAACACATTGTGGCGTCGTCCAAGTTAAGGCTATCTTTGTATTGACATAGTAGCCTATTACTAAATAGAGCTAAAAATAGAACAAAAACAACAATTTACCAATGTTTTGATAATGTATTTAGACATTTACTGGACATATAGCTAAAAATAGAACAAAAACAACAATTTACCAATGTTTTGATAATGTATTTAATAGACATTTACTGGACATATAGCTAAAAATAGAATGAAAACAATTTAAGAATGTTTTGATAATGTATTTAGACATTTACTGGACATATAGCTAAAAATAGAACAAAAACAACAATTTACCAATGTTTTGATAATGTATTTAGACATTTACTGGACATGTAGCTAAAAATAGAATGAAAACAACAATTTACCAATGTTTTGATAATGTATTTAGACATTTACTGGACATATAGCTAAAAATAGAACAAAAACAACAATTTACCAATGTTTTGATAATGTATTTAGACATTTACTGGAAATATATCTAAAAATAGAACGAAAACAATTTAAGAATGTTTTGATAATGTATTTAAACATTTACTGGACATATAGCTAAAAATAGAACGAAAACAATTTAAGAATGTTTTGATAATGTATTTAGACATTTACTGGACATATATATATAGCTAAAATTAGAATGAAAACAACAATTTACTGATGTTTTGAGTCTTCACCGAGACATTTCCAATTCTTAAAATAAGCTTGAATTTCATAGCCTGAGGAAGAAAATTAAAATTTCAATATCAAGCTGTGGGCATTGTCCAGAGTCACAGATCATATCAACATAGTGTCAGCTGGACATATAACCCTTACAGCAGGAACTGCTTACCCTTCCAAAGTGGGGTTCAAGTTACTCGATCTTTAGTTTTATGTGTATGTTTCGTAGATCGTTGTTTGTCCTTTTGTCCTTTTCCTTTTGGCCGTTGTGTTGTCTGTTCTTCTTCGGATTGCGGATTCTGATTACCCCCATTTGGTATCTACAAACTCTTCTTACATCAGGAAGATGATTAAATATGTGAAATCTGTAATTCTAATTGGTAAAATAAGACAATTATCTTCTTTCACTGTTGGTTCTTATTTTTATTTACTGTTAATATTAGATAAAATGTTCCGTTTATCAAAATAAAGCTATGATTTGTCTGAACTTTATTATTAGATATTACTCAAACAATAAATAAACATTATTACTATTTTATGTTCTATATTTATTTCATTCTTACAAATTGGTGACCTATTTACTCTGGTCTCCTTCAAAGACCATAAACTTCTTTAGATATGTCATTGTATTGTCATTGAAGATCTAATTATCAGTGAAGGAGGGTAGGGATCCTATTAACCATTTTAACCCCCACCAGATATTTATTTTGCCTGTCCAAAGCAAGGACCAGCCATGGTTTTTTTTTTTTTGTGTTCAACGGTTAGAGGTGAGAGATTGTTGCTTGCTTTGTTAATATTGTTGGATCATTGACCATGACTGTTTAAACTTTCCTATCATAATGCAAAAAATGTATATTATAAAAAGAAAGTTCAAACAGTGATGGTCATATATATGCATCAATTCCACCAATATCAAACAAATCAAAAAATCAACTCTCATCTTAACTGAATTTACTGAACACAATAAAGAACATAACATATGACATTAGAAATCCAGGCTTGGACAGGCACAAAAATGTGGCAGGGTTAAATAGGTTAATGGGATCCAAATCCTCCCCTCTAATGTATTTACTTACTGTATTAAATATAAAAGCAAACAAAATGGAAAACTTGGTCGCCGGACATATCAGCAGCAAAACATATATCACAGCAATATTTATAATGGAATGTATGATATCAAAACCTGTAAATATAATGAGACAAAAGTTATCTTCCTTGTAAAAAAATAATTGGAAAAAGGTTATCTCCCCTTGTATAAATGAGGTACACATAAATGACATTGTCTATTGACTCTCTTGTAAAAAAACAATGACAAAAGTTATCTCCCTTGTATAAATGAAGTAAACGTCTCCCTTGTAAAAATAATATGATAAAAGTTACCTCCCTTGTCAAAATAATGAGACAAAAGTTAACTGCCTAGCAACTTTTCAAGACAAAATCAAACACAGGTTCTACGATTTTGTTGTCAAATTTTTTTCAGGATTCAATCTTTAATCTTTTTTAATGATAATGATGTCTGCTTCCTACTAGACTAACACAAATAGTTGAATTTCTATATTGCTAGCTCACTGATACAACAGTCTGTCATTATCCTGATTTCGAGCCAATCAGTCTTTGCTCTTTTTTCTGAATGATGCATGCTTAGCAAAGCAGCAACAAATACCGGGTTTACAGTCTTTGGTTTGCCCCGGCCTTGAACACCTGTCAGATCTACCACAATCTGGACGAGCATGCTATTAACCATTATACCACCTATCGGCCTTGAACACCTGTCAGATCTACCACAATCTGGACGAGCATGCTATTAACCATTATACCACCTATCGGCCTTGAACACCTGTCAGATCTACCACAATCTGGACGAGCATGCTATTAACCATTATACCACCTATGTGGTCAGTTTTAATTGGGAGGTAGATGTAACATGTCTATTTTACATACCATAATTAAAATAACATATGGACAGCCCACAAAGAGTGAAAAAGATGTGTTGGATGCTAGCAGATTTACCCAACACTACACTTCTATACAGTAAGGCTAATGGGTAACCTGAAAATAAAATAAGTGAGTGAGTGAATGATTAATTATTGTTTAATGCAAAATGAGCAATTTTTAATCTATATCAGGCCAAAAATAAAAATAGGTTTGTTTGCTGTTGGCCGACCGACCCTCCAAAATTGGGGCCGACCCAATTTTTTTTATTGCAGTTGTGACAAATTTTTTTTTCTTCTTTTTTTTTTTTTTTTTCAGTTTTGCATTTGCGGTAAATCCGGATTTGTACTTTTCCGGTTTGATCTGTATTTTATTGTAACCGGAACTTGTTCTAGATTCTCGGAAGTACTCGTATATTATATGCATATTTTTTCTCNAAAAAAAAAAAAAAAAAAAAAAAAGCCTACCTACCTACCCACCTCTTCTAAGTATGGGTAGGCCAACAGCAAACAAAGATATTTTTAAGTCTGGCCTCATGTGGAGAACAAGTTACAGGTGAAATGATGTCTGTGTTGTACTAGACCAACAAGCTTAGTAGGATTTTTATACGGCTACTAGCTCACTGAAACAACAGTCAGTAGGGAGACATGTCGCTCCACTCTGACACATTATTATTCTGATTCTGAGCCAACCAGTCTTTGCACTTTGTACTCCTTAATGCTGCTTGCTGAGTGGAGAAGCAACAAATACCAATTTTATAGTCTTTGATAGGTGCAAGAACCCACAATCTACCAGGCGAGCATGCTAACAAGTACACTACAGATGTGGTAGAAAATAAAATAAACCACACATCTGACACATGTATTATTATAAACATTAGTGATACCAGAGGCATTTTGATATTACCGGTAACTGGACAATCGGTCTAGTAAACTAGAGGCTCAGATGAGCCTGTATCGCTCACCTGACATAACCAAGTCCTCTTAAGAATTTCTGCATGCTGAATACATTTAAGTTACTATTCAAATCCCATAGGGTTTTATATTAAAACTATGTCTGTTCATGGCAGTCATCTTGGATGGAGGCTGTGGTCACCGGACACAATTTTAAAAGTATACTACCCAAGGACCATCCATGCCATGTTTGCTTTAAATTGACTGACTGGTTTCAGAGGAAATTTTTTTTAAACATTTTCCCCATAGGGTCCTATGTTAAAACTATGTTCGCTGATGGTGGCCATCTTGGATGGAGGTCGGGTTCACAGGATATAATTTTGAAAGTTGACCACCTAAGGACCATTCATGCCATGTTTGCTTTAAATTGACTTACTGGTTTCAGAGGAAAAATATTTTTTCCATAGGGTCCTATGTTAAAACTAAGTCGAGTCATGGCGGCCATCTTAAATTTCCGATCAGCAAACGATTCACAAGTTTAGTACAGGAACACCCAATGATCATTCCTGTAAAGTTACAATTCAATTGGCTTAGTGGTTTCTAACAAGAACATTATTAAAATTTCGACCAATCAGAACACATTATGGGTCCTGGCAGCCATGTTGGATTTCCGATCAGCGCCAAAAACAAAAATCTTGTATATGACCATCTAATGAACATTTCTGCCAAGTTTGGTTCAAATCTGTTTCGTGGTTTCAGAAAAAAAGATGAAAATGTGAAATTCCCATAGGGTCCAATGTTAAACAAAGTTGAGTCATGGCAGCCATCTTGAATTTCCGATCAGCAAACGATTCA
>MJUT01060724.1:712034-783171 GCA_002080005.1 Gigantidas platifrons
GTTTCTGACAAGAAGATTTTCAAAGTTTCAACCAATCAGAACACATTATTGGCCCTGGCAGCCATGTTGAATTTCCGATCTATACCAAAAACACAAATCTGGTAGAGGACCATCCAATGAACATTTATGGCAAGTTTGGTTGAAATCTGTTCAGCGGTTTCAGAGAAGAAGAGTTAAATGTGAAAAGCTAACGGACGGACGGACGGACGCTTACCCATGGCAAAAGCTCACATGGCCTTTGGCCAGGTGAGCTAAAAAGTACTTTTCATCTTTAGGACCAATATATCGAGAATAACTAGACATGAGCGTGAATCGAACTCACAATGTTAGTGGCAATAGACACTAATTGCACAGGTAGTTGTAAATCTAACTACCATAAGATCACGATGGCCCCTCTCCATTTTTTTATTGGTGATAGGCACAAGAAGTTGTAAATCTAACTACCATATGATCACAACCACGGCTGCCCCTTTCCATTGGTAGAACAGAAAGTTTTCTCTAGCAGTCTTTTCTTTCTTTTTTTAATAATCTTAATTAGCTTCATGATAGATACAATGTACATATGTCAGGGTTGTGTTGTTTAATGCCACTTTCAACAATATTTCAGTTATATCATGGTCATGGTAGATAGACAATCAGATATTTATTATATTTTTTCCTATAGACCACTAAATGCATCTTTGCTAGCCAAGGGTTACGATCCGCTCCTCTTCTCTCCACCCTTGGCAGATTAAGTCAGAATTCTGTAATTCCCACGTATCACCCTCTAGCGGATTTATGAAGTTCAGCACATTTGCATTACATCATTATCAACCAATGAGAACGGTTGTACTATTACCTGTTCGAAGGAATGTAGCCTAAGACTTCAGTTAATTGAGCAAATACTTTAAAAGTTTCTGTAAATATCGTTCTTCTGTGTTTGGGGGTCAAAGATTCATGACAAAGTCTACAGTTTTCACCACATATCGCCATTGTTTACATTTTTCTCTCTCTACATGTGATCGTTGCGTGATCTTTTGTTAGGTGCATTTTGGTTGGACGCAGCCACCCACAGCTGCATCGAATAGAAAAATAAATCGTAAGGACCCGAAATTCCGACTTAATTTGCCAAGGGTGGAGAGAAGAGGGGCGAATCGCAACCCTTGGCTAGCGAAGATGCACTAAATGTTTCCACAAAGGATACCTCAGTCAAATACTGATAGTTTAATAATCAAATCCAACACAAATATAAAATTACATATTGTGTAGGATTCAGAAATAAGCTAATTAATTATGGCTTATACTAATCTGTCTTCATGTAATATGTCTAAACACTAATGTCATCCTGTACAAGGTCACATATGTATCAGTACAAAGCCTACGCCTACACAATATTGAGGCTTAAAATGTCAAGATGACAGCATTCATTGATGGCTGGTTCGATTCATGGTGCTTAACGTCACTTTTAACAATATTTCAGTTACATCATAGGGGCAAGTTTTTTTGGTGGAGGAAACCTTAGGACCCGGAGAAAACCACAGACCTGCCGCAAGTTACTGACAAACTTCATCACATAATGTGGTCATATTGGATAGCAGATCAGCACCAAAATTACAAGTTTGGTACAATAGTATCATTTGTGCATGATTTGGTTTACATATGTCAAATGGTCTTGAGGAAAAAGCTTTGTATATATTCCTTATATGTTAAACTAAGTCATGTCAGAGCCTGGGGGTGGGGGAGGGGGGTATCAGAGATAAAGCTCAATGTTTTTGTAGCAGTTGCCAGATAATATGGACTCCCTAAAATAACAATTTTAGTACCTCAGCAACTGATTTTGCACATGAAAAATTTATAATATGCATATTGCCAGCTGGGATACTGTGCTACTTTAATTAAAATGTGCATCGGGGGGATCAGTTTTCACCCATTTTGAAAATTTCTCCTCTCCCACTTCCCACCCCTCTGTCTCTCACCTCCCTCCCTCCCTTCTCCCATCTCCCTTTTTGCTGTCCTCTCCCTCTTTCAAGGGCGAAATTCACAAATAAATGTGCATTAAAGGCTTTTAAAATGAACACTCAAAAGAATTTCTGGTGTTTTTCTTGCTATCTAAGTACCAGTAAAGGATTTCCGAATGTTCTCTCATATTTACCATCAAGTCTGTGACTCTGATTGTCGCATAATGAAAGAAGGTGTCCGACTTATGGGCAAACTACCCTAGCCAATATGGAAAGAGTTCCTTATGGCACCCCCACCCAAAAATAGTATATTTACCCGAACCCTAAAACATACATGTAACCCTAACCCAAAACCCTTTATGATCAAAAACATTACCCCCCTCAAAGAGGGTAGAATAGGCACCAGGTTTCTCCGTCCTAGAGGCACTAGCCCTCTAAAAGGGGTCAACCCCGGGGTATAGAAATGGGACCGAGAGCTTCTTCAGCTTGAAGGGGCGTCCGTCGGTTGTGCGGGATGTATAAGTTCACAACCAACCCGTCCATCGGATGAGACGTAAATAAAACCGAGGTCCCGTGTTGAGAGATTGCCACCCTCTTCGCACGTTAAAGAACCCAGTGTAACAGCTCATTATGAGCATTATGATCGTGATGAGTGGTCCGTAGGAGACCTGTTGCACTGGCTAAATTATCCATCCCTACCCATCACCTTTCCTTGTTTCGAGTCCTGTGGTGTTTAAATTTTTAAATGTTCTCGTCCTGAATATAGCTGAAAAATTGCTCGCTGGACGTTAAACACCAATCAATCAATCAAAATCATTAAATTAATATGCTTATTAATAAATATACAAATTCCATAGATTTTTGGGTAGGGTGGCATCAGGAATTCTTATTCATGTATTGGGGGGAGGGGGGGGGTATGGTATTTGTAATATCCGCGTCATTCCGGGAACTCACCATGCACCCAATCGCACACTGACTATTATACGTTTCGTTGCTACATCATTATTGTTATTGCTTTTATGTTAGAAATTATTAAAAGTACTGTCGAAATCTCTGTGTCTCCTACGATGTTTCATTGGCGATGAGGATAAAACTGATGTTCAAAGCAGAAGAAATTGAAGATCGGAAGTGATATAGAAAACGAAATCGGACTAGGAACGAAATAACTAAGAACCAAAAGACGAAAATGGACAGAGGTGAACCACAACGCATCACAGTCGTAACGGAAACAAGAAATCTAAGAACATTGCCATTTGTACAAAATGAAGACCTGCTATCGACAGGAAAGCATTGGGAAGAATGGATTGAAGGAATTGAAAGGGAGTTTAGATATTTTAGAATATCGGAACCTATAGACAAGAAGGATGCCTTGCTAATATACGGAGGTAAAGAAATAGTTAGATTGAACAAAAGTTTGAAAAATGAAAGAGCAGAAGAATTAGATGAATATGCTGTGTTGGAAAACAAACTTGATAAATATTTTCTTCCGAAGAAAAATAAGCACCATGCAAGATACACATTCCTAAGGATGAAACAGGAGAGAGGAGAAAAAATTGGTAGTTATGTATCTAGACTGAGAGAAAAGGCAAATGATTGTGAGTTTGGCGAGACAATGGAGGAGAGAATATTGGAACAATGTATTCAAAACGTTGATAACAAGGAGTTAATAAGAAAAGCAATCAGCAAAGGATGGGAACTAGATAAATTTATTGAGGAAGCAGCACAAATCTTCAGATGAAAGAGATGAAAATTGAAGAACATGGTGCAGTATATAAAGTACAAAACAACACAAATAGGAGACAAGATTATAGACAGAGACCTGCACTGGGAAGAAATTTACAACTGTCAAACGCTTCATGTAGCTATTGTGGATTCCATCATGAAGGAAGAGGATGTCCAGCATATGGGAAAGACTGTAGATCGTGTGGGAAAAAGAACCATTTTGCATCAATGTGTAGAACAGGAAACAATCTGGATAATCAACAAAATAAAAGAGGTATGATTCCGAGGGAAAATAGAAGGAATGTGAGAAAAACTGTTGAAAACAACTTGTGAGGATTCTGATCAATATGATTGCAGTGATGAAAATGATTATTTTGAAGGTTCGATAAAGCATAGCAAAAATTGGAAAAGTGAAGGCAGTAAGTCGACAAAGTGATACTCAAAAGACTGTGAAAATTCACTTAGGAGATGTTGAGATGAAAGTAGAACCAGATAGTGGTGCAGATGTAAACATCATGGATGAATTTCACTTTACCAATCTAAGGAAGTTATCAGGAAATAAACTCAAATTAGAAAAAAAGTAAGGTAGAACTTAGCACTCTTCAGAGTTCCCTTTCAGTAAAAGGAGAATTTAGAACTGTTGTATGAAATGCAACGTGTGGTATAGAAACGAAGTTCATAGTTATAAAGGGAAAAATAAATTCACCGCCATTGTTGAGTAAAGCAACACTTCTGGAATTAGGAATGATGCAGATGAGACCAGATGGCTCATTTGCGAAACACAATGACCTTAGAGTAACAAATAAGAGTATGAAATTGGATGTGAATCAAGTGACAGAAAAGAGAAAAACAGAAATGACCGAAATCTTGGATGAATTTGGAAGCGTTTTTGAAGGCATTGGAAAAATAAGAGACAATAAGAATGACAGTGAATTGTATGTGAAATTCAACATGAAACCTGTTGCCCAGAAACCAAGACAGGTACCATATTATTTGCAAAAACCACTAAAGCAATGGTTAGAAGAAGGAGTGAAAGCAGATATATTTGAAGAAGTGCCACCAGGAACACCTGTACAGTGGTGTTCTCCGTTAGTTGTTGTACCAAAACCAAAGTTCAGCAAATTAAACCAAGACAAATTAGAATCACATATGATAAGAGCATGTATATGGAAAGAAACAGAATAACTCAGAGCCCAGTCGTAGAAGATTTCATATACAAATTTCACAAATGCAAAGTATTTTCAAAGATGGATCTCAGACAAGGATATCATCAGCTGATGTTAGATCCGGAATCACGAGCAGTTGCGACTTTCAGCACACCATGGGGCAACATGAGACCAAGGAGACTAGTATTTGGAGTTAAGTGTTCACAGGACTTATTTGATGAACAAATGTACAGGATATTTGGAGACATACCAAACTGTTTGAATCAAAGAGATGATATTCTTATCGGCGAAGGGAACATAGAGGAACACAATAACACACTGAGAGAAGTGTTGAAGAGGGCAAAAGATTTTGGAATAACACTTAACAGAGAGAAGTGCGAATTCGGAAGTAGATGAATTAGAATTTTATAGTTACAAATTTACAAAAGATGGATTGAAACCAACGCATGAGAAAGTAAAAGCTGTGAAAGAGGCAAAAGCACCAGAATCGAAAGAAGCAGTAAGGAGTTTCCTAGGAATGATTGGGTATCTATTGAAATTCATACCAAGATATGCATTGCTTACAGCACCGCTCAGGAATTTAACACACAAGGACACTCAGTTCAAATGGGGACGTGAAGAGAATTTAGCATTCGAAAAGCTTAAGGACAGTATTACAAATGAGAGTACGATGGCATTTTTCAGCCCGACACGACCAATAGTGCTACGTTGTGAAGCGAGTTTCAATGAAGGATTATCTGCCAGCTTATTCCAGCAAACTGACAAAGGATTGCAACCAGTACATTTCATCAGTCGTACAATGTCAGATACAGAAAAAAGATATAGCCAAACTGAGAAAGACGCATTGTCGATCCGATGGGCGAAGAACAGATTCAGAATTTATCTTCTGGGAGCTCCAAAATTCAAGATTATTACAGCACACAAACCCCTCATACCAATGTTCAACAAAACAAACATTAAGTTACCTCCACGCATAGAAAAATGGGTTATGGACATGCAGGATGTTGATTTTGAAATATTTTATGAACCAGGGAAAGATGAAGCTGATCCTTTAGACTTTTTATCGAGACACCCATTACCTTAAAAAGAAAATGATGGAACGGAAAGGGTGATCAAAGCTGTCATTCATAATGAACATGCTGTTGTACTAGAACGACTACAAGAAGAAACAAACAAAGATAAACAATTGCTAAAATTAAAAGAGTGTATATTGAAAATGATTGGGAAAGGAGTAAGAAAGACCAGGATATTTCACCATATTACCACATCAGAAATGAACTTTATGTAGCAGAGGGACTCGTATTCAGACTGAACCAAATTATTGTTCCGAGAACGTTACAAGATAGAGTGATCAAAGCTGCACACAACATGGGTCACCTTGGAATGATTAAAACTAAGCAGATGTTGAGAGAGAAATACTGGTTCCCAACAATGAATTATACGGTTGAAGAGATGATTAAACAATGTTTCGAATGTCAAGTAACAACAAAACAGCAAAGACAGGAACCCTTGAAAATGACAGAAATACCAGAAAACCCGTGGGAGGTCGTCTCTGTAGACTTTGGAGGACCGTATCCGGATGGCCACTACAACCTAGTAGTAATAGACAAAAGAACAAGATATCCCGAGGTGGAAAAACTACACACAACAGCATGTAAACAAACAAAGGAGAAACTTAAGAAGATTTTCGCAACACATGGCATACCAAGGAGGTTAGAAAGTGATAATGGACCACCGTTCAATTCCATAGATTTTGCAAACTTTGCCATAGAAGAAGGTTTGGAACATCATAAGATTAAACCATTACATCCGAGAGCAAATGGAGAAGCCGAGGCATTCATGAAAGTACTTAACAAAACTGAACAAATTGCAAATTTACAAAATAAGGATAGTGCAACAGCCATACAGGAAATGCTTATAGGGTATCGTTCCACACCACATCCCGCTACAGGCATATCACCTTACGAAGCACTTATGAAAAGACAAGTTCGCACAAAACTCGGATACATACAGAGGAAACACAATGACAGAGAAATAACTGAGGATAAGGAAATAAATGAGAGAGACAAATGCTACAAGGAGAAAATCAAACACAAAGCTGAGAACAGGAACACTAGAAAACATGACTTTAAAATTGGAGATTACGTACTGTTAGAACAAAATAAGAGAGACAAATGGTCAACAGCATATGAACCAGCATTCTACAATATATTCGTAATAAATGGATCAACTGTCGGAGCTAGAAGAGTGTCAGATGGGAGAGATACACAGAGATGCTAGCAAGTTTAAACTAGCCAACGCACTCGTACAAGAAGATGATGAAAATGGGCTCCCCGCAAGACAGGCGCGGGAGGGGGCGGACTGGAGAGAGGATCTGTTAAGAAGAACAGAATACAAGCAAACGAGAAACTGTGTGCAAAATCAAGGACTATGTGATAATAGACAAACACTTAATGATAGACCTCGAAGAGAACGTAGAATGCCGAAACATTTAAATGACTATGTAATGTGAGACTACCAGAGACTTTCAATCAGTGATAATACTAGAGACTGTGTAAAGACTTTCAATCACAAATAACATAACACATATTTTACACCTTTCATTTTCTTTTATTTATTTTCTAATCTTTGTTCAAAGTTAAGGAGGAATGTACTATCCGCGTCATTCCGGAACTCACCATGCACACAATCGCACATAGTCCGAGATTCCTCCGCCGTTCAACGACTATTTACATCTTGCTGTTGTCGTTGAACGTCAGAGCGCTCTCCATAATGAAAACAGCGGATTTTTCTCCCCATTTCAGCCGTGGCACATTTCCACGTTTTGTGGCTATCAGATTGTATTTTGTATCCAAAACCCAAATATATATCGCTTCACCAATCATTTTTATATTCATTCATAACCATCTTACCCTCAGAAATTGGTGTTACACTCCATTACAGCACAATTTCCCCCAGATCATATGATTTCGTCATTTTGAACACTGACATTTTGAAATATTTGTCACGTTACTTCGAGATGATTTGCATATATGATCTGACCTTGTCCAAAATAGGGGGAAACGTAAGACATGCTCTTTCCGAAGCCCACGGATAACACTGCCAAATGAATCTTTTCTATCCAACATATTTTGAATTATTTCCTTCTGCTCTGATTTGAGCTGTAGATGGAACTGTTTGTCCTACAGAATACGCTTTATATCGTCTTGTATGTTTGTTTACGTATGCTAATTTGGTGCACTGTACTTAGTATCTCCCATCATGCAATGCATTGCTGTCATCTTTCAGTTAGTATCGCGAGATCACGTTAAAAAAATGGCAGTGAAATGACCAAATCATCGGGTGTAAGGAAAAAACGTGCTGTAATCGAGTGTAACACCACTCTCTGAGGGTAAGATGGTTATGAATGAATAGAAAAATGATTGGTGAAGCGATATATATTAGGGTTTTGGATAGAAAATAAAATCTGATAGCCACAAAACGTGGAAATGTGCTACAGTTGAGATGGGGAGAAAAATCCGCTGTTTTCATTATGGAGAGCGCTCTGACGTTCAACGACAACAGCACTGTAAATAGTCGTGAACGGCAGAGGAATCTCGGACTAGTTTCGTTGCTACGTCATTATTGACATTGTTATTGTTTTTATGTTAGCCATTATTAAAAGTACTGTCGAAATCTCTGTGTCTCCTACGATGTTTCAGTATTTAACGCCACTTTCAACAATATTACAGTTGTATCGTGGAGGTAAAACGTGTGATTGTGATGTATTGTTGTATGACGATGTGATGCAATGTTGCTTGTTGGCTAATTATTGCATAAAATTTATGATAAATTTAACATGTGGCTAGTCTAAGGGAGAAAACACTCTTGTCGTACCGATATAAAGAGACAACAGAAATCGTATAGCAACTTCTGGGGCTCCCAGGTTGGTTGAAAGTGAGTGCACAAACTTTTCTACACTCGCCATGTTCTTCTAGAGGATTTTTGTACCAGTAATCCGCAGTAGGATTATAAGACTGGCAACCAGTCTAAATCTTGTTTTGTGTTGTATATATCCCTCCAATATATGGAGAACCATATATGACTTCGGATGACTGTATTTTTTAATCGATTGATTGATTTTGATTGATTTTTTTTGTGTTTAACGCCACTTTCAGCAGTATTTCAGCTATATCATGGCGACCAGTTTTAGTGGTGGAAGAAGCCGGAGTACCCGGAGAGAACCACCGACCATGGGCAAGTAAACGGAGTGGTAAACTTTATCACTTGTGGCTGCGAGTCGAGTGCACCCTTTTTTGTAATTTACAAAGCCGGGCGCGAACTCATGCCGTTTTGGTGATAGGCTTGTATGAGTTGTTAGGTAATCCAACTACCTAACTCATTGAGCCACCCGGGCCCTATTTTTTTTAAATTGATATAGTAAAGCATTAACACATAACATTTATGACACATATATCCCGTAACAGTCAATCAAGTCTCCTTCTTCTTCCGGGTGTAACAGTGCAAAAGTTAAACCAATAAAGTATTATCACATATTTTATTGAAATAATGTGTAATAAAAGCATAATTTGCGGCGTGTTATTTGCCTGCGGTGCAATAACATTTGATGAGGGTAATAACATGTAGTGCCCTGGCAAAATATGTGATAAATAGATTAATACATGGCCTTTTTCATATTGTCCTTGTTATCAGCCCTCGACTGAAGAAGTTCGCCTTCTTGGTGATCTTATCAATGTGGCTATCCAAGCTTTTAAACTCTTATGAATATTCAGTCCTATAGGTACTTGGCTGAGTCTATTTGGTTCAATACCTGGCAATGGATGGTATATGCACTATGGATGGGAGACTTCTTGTTTGTGGTTATGAGCACCTCGCATTTGTCAGGGTTAAATCTCCTTAACCAGTTATTTTCCCACTGTTGCAAGTTGTCCAAGTCTCTCTATAATGGCCTGGTCCTCTTTAGTTCTAATCCTTCTATGCAGAAGACAGTCTTCTGGAAATAGCCAGGCGGTAGATGAGACGACAGCTGGTAAGTCATTAATGAAAAGTAAGAACAAGACATGATGGCGACCGCAACTATGATTACTATTAAAAATGTCGGTCATGTTGAAGAGAGTCATAGAAAGAGGACCATCTAAAAACCATTCCAGCAATGTTTGGTTTAATTGGGTAAAAGTGGATTAAAACAATATTTTCTAATTTAATTTCTATGAAATAATGCTTAATTAATATAATTGCCAAAAATCGGCATTAATAAAAACAAATTTACTGAAGGACTTGTTAATATTTATGTAAGTACTATCTACATTTTAAAAGCTCATTTCAATAAAAACTAGAACTGTGGGTGACCTCACTGAGTGATATCCCCCGATTGCAGCTTAGTATGAGTTGCGCTTACAAGGTACACCCCCCCCCTTTTCGTGAAAGTATAAGTTGAATTATCTCCCCTTTTAAATTTTGGACAGCAACCATATTCCTTCATGCACATCAGCAGGTAATGTACTACAAGTGTGTAAAGTTTCATAAAAAAATCCAATAAGCCGTTTAGGAGGAGTTGCACTTACAAGGTACATGGACGGACGGACAGTATAAGTTGAATTATCTCCCCTTTTAAATTTTGGACAGCAACCATATTCCTTCATGCACATCTGCAGGTAGTGTACTATAAGTATGTAAAGTTCCATAAAAACTCAATAAGCCGTTTAGGAGGAGTTGCGCTTACAAGGTACATGCCCCCACTTTTCGTGAAAGTATAAGTTGAATTATCTCCCTTTTTAAATTTTGGACAGCAACCATATTCCTTCATGCACATCTGCAGGTAGTGTACTACAAGTGTGCAAAGTTTCATAAAAATCCAGTAAGCCGTTTAGGAGGAGTTGCGCTTACAAGGTACATGGACGGACGGACAGTATAAGTTGAATTATCTCCCCTTTTAAATTTTGGACAGCAACCCTATTCCTTCATGCACATCTGCAGTTAGTGTACTATGAGTGTGTAAAGTTTCATAAAAATCCAATGAGCCGTTTAGGAGGAGTTGCGTTTACAAGGGACATGAACGGACGGACGGACGGACGGACGAATGGACGGACGAACGTACAGGGTGATTCCTATATACCCCCCCAACTTTGTTTGCGGGGGGTATAATTGAGCTTCAATGTATAAAAAAAGTGTTTTTAAACTACATATGGTGTCCTTACTACCTACCAAGTTTCATGAAATTCTGTTCAGTAGTTTCAGAGGAGTTGCGCTGACAAGCTGCTTCAAAAGTATATTTTGGGAAATTTTTAAGTTCAAAGGGGCATAACTCCCACAAAATTCAGGCGATCAAAATTTCCTGGTAATATGCACAACTACATATGGTGTCCTTAAGTTTCATGAAATTCTGTTCAGTAGTTTCAGAGGAGTTGCGCTGACAAGCTGCTTCAGTAGTAAATTTCGGGAAATTTCTAAGTTCAAAGGGGCATAACTCCCACAAAGTCCAGGAGATCAAAATTTCCTGGTAATATGCACAACTACATATGGTGTCCTTACTACCTACCAAGTTTCATGAAATTCTGTTCAGTAGTTTCAGAGGAGTTGCGCTGACAAACTGCTTCAGTAGTAAATTTCGGGAAATTTCTAAGTTCAAAGGAGCATAACTCCCACAAAGTCCAGGAGATCAAAATTTCCTGGTAAAATGAACAACTACATATGGTGTCCTTACTACCTACCAAGTTTCATGAAATTCTGTTCAGTAGTTTCAGAGGAGTTGCGCTGACAAGCTACTCAAACGAGGCTATGTCGCTCCTAGGTTGACGTCATCGCTGCAAAAATTCTACGGTCGTCATCATAATCTGGTTGACCATTACGAAATATCCATATCCTAAATGACATTGGATCTTTTACTTTTTACGTAGATGTTTTCTTTCCTCTGTCCAGGGGCGGATCCAGGATTTCAATTAAGTTAGGGGGCGCACTTAAAATAATCGCGCCTTTGGGGTATATCGTGTGAAAAATCACAATTTTACGCAAAAAAATCATATCATTTTCCAATTTAAGGGGGAGGGTGTTGCGTCTTATATAATAATTCCATTAGAATTAAGAAAAATATGTATCGTATTTGAATATACTTTGCCGGCGTCAATTGAGGATTTGACGGTAGAAAATACATGCAGTGTTTACTTGGCGGCGCGTAGCGGAGCCAGTCAAATGAATATTTGAGACCGTGAAATGCCCAATAGACGCCGCGGCAACTATTTAAAAACAATACACATTATACTTCAATTATATTGCTTGACAAAAGGGCAGTTTAGCGGGTTCTAAAATCAGCTTGACTCGAAAGTGGCCAAAAAGTGCCAATTTCCCAAATAGGAATGTTTTTATTTTTTATCCAATTTTAACTCGGTGTTTATTTGCTTTTTTTCTTTTTATTTGGCGAAATTCTTTTTGTAATAGCTATTGTCTGGTCCACTACTACCCCTTCCTGGCCTCTGCTCGGTATACTATACTTCGCCAGGCTGATTATACCGAATATCAACTACAGAAACATGTACAAAGTATATTTTTTATTTACTCTCTCATCTCTTTTTCTTATATTATACAGTTCGAATTAAGATGTCATATACTGGTGAAAAATATCAATATATTTTGCAAATGTTTAATTATGTGTTCAATTTTTAATATACTGTTTACAAATGTTATGAAAATAAGATACGTTTTAAAAAAAAGAATATTTCCTACTTTCGTATTCTGTTGCGGTGAAACTGGGTCTTGTTTCATTTTGTGATTTTTGAGAAACACTGACAAAAAGTCAGTCTGTACTATATTGTATATGTTAAATGAGTTGGAATTTATTGATAAAACTGTTCAGTAAAGACCATAAAGGCATGTCTAGTTTAAACTAGTTTATCCCCTTTGTATATTAAAATACATCAGTGATTAAAATATTGATGGTCACTTTTAACAAGAATTTGTATAATTATTATTCTACTATACAAATCATTGCTTTTAAATGGTCTTTTTAATTTAAATATTTTTTTTTGTACAGTAAAAATCCACATATAAAATATACTAATTTAAATTAAATATAAATTGGCTTAGAAATCAAATACTTGACCTTTAAAACATATATTGGCATTACTGTTTTGTTAATGAACGGTCAAAGTACACGTTAAAACACAGATAGGGCAAAATCCCACGCGTGCTCAAAATATACATTGTAAGAACGACAACTCGAAACAAATTTTAAAATGTAGGTCGTTAAAAGATGGCGCAAGTATCGCTTAAATTTGTCAACAGAAGACGCCATCTTGGTACGCTGCGGACCTTCAGTTCGGGACCACAGTGGGTTACCCCAAAATTAGAGACATTTTTGACTCTCGATGCTACGAAAGTGTGTCTAATTTAAAAGGGAAATGAGTCAGTATATCCAAGTCGCAGAAGAAGAGGGCGAGGAGCCCATGGAAGTCCCGAGCGAAGACGACGGAACTCTCTTGCTGTCGACCCTCTCTGCTCAGTTTCCTGGTGCCTGTGGTTTGAAGTATAGAAATCCAGATACTGGTGCCATGAGAGGCATTCGACTCTCAGATGGGAGGTTATATCCTCCAGATACGGACTGGTCAAATAGAATTTATGTTGCTGTATTCCCGAAGTGTAAGTTTCTTTGTAAATTGTTTACAAACTGGAACCCAGTTGGCCTCCGAACAGCAAGCAGACGCTTCGACAAAATTATTTAATTTTTCAAATTTATGAGAGAATTAAGGTAAAGGAACGCTGCAGTATGATGCCATGATCAATAATGCACTTGTTTGCATGTATGGTCAAAGTTAGAAACGTTATTTTGATGTCCCTTTTATTGAAATATTGGAGGTCGTTCAAAATTTTACGTTTGACAGGTAAGGGAGATAACTCCATTGTTGATATTTTGTTGATGCTTCTAATTTCAATTATTTCTAATTAATCTCTTGTGCAAATTAATATAACAAATAGGAAATTAGTTGTTTGAATCCAAATGAAGAGGTAAAACATTGAACATGACAACAATTATCATTTTTTGGGCTGATAATTATAACTCATTTTATATTTTGTATATTCAAAATGTCAAAAGTCCAGTAAAATATATTGAACGTCACATTTTTGTGCCTATTGTAAGCCAGGACATGGATTTCCAATGTTATAATCATGGTCTTTTTGTGTTTGTTTTGTTGATATTGGTGGAATTGTTGACCATCACTGTTTAAACTTTCTTTTCATAATTCGGTCTGGTAAAATGTATTTTTTACTGGACCGATTGTCCAGTTAAAATCAATATACCTCTGGCATACCATGAAGATTCAAGTCATAAATTTCTTGGTAACACAATTAAGATTAAGACTTGAACTACTGCTTTTATCTATACTGTCATGAATTTATGATGGTCTTAACTTTAAGCTTGTATACACAAAAAACAGACAAAGGGTGCACTACACTGGGATAAATACAACTTCCAGTACCATTACATTTGTGATAACATGATCTCAACATCATTTCATGACAACATCTTGATTTACATGTACTAGTATTAATAACAGTATTAGCACAACAGTTATTGGTATACAATTTGTTCTTAGAGAAGTCTTTACTTTCAAGCATAATATTAAAATAAAATAGCAAAAATTGGAACCATGGCAGTACATGTATATATGAAAATAAAATAAATAAAAGATTTTATTGTATTTATATAGATATCCTTGTGTTACATGCTGCGAACAGTGAAACAGATTTTAGCTTCAAACTAAGATGAAATTTTATAGCATTTGACTAAATTTAGATGCATTGATTTTTGGTGTTTAGTGTCACTTTCAGCAATATTTCAGCTATATCATGGCGACCAGTTTTGGTGGTAGAAGAAGCTGGAGTACCCGGAGAGAACCACCGACCATGGGCAAGTAACTGGTAAACTTTATCACATGCAGCTGCTAGTCGAGTGCACCCTTTTATCAAAGCCGGGGGAGAACCCACGCTGTATTGGTGATTGGCTTGTATGAGTTGTTAGATGCATTGAAGATGAATTATTATCAGTGGATTAGTTACATGGCGATTGTGCCTTAATCAAAATATAAAATGCATGTCAGGTGTTGTTAATTTATCCATACTAAAATGTGTATATTTTACATGTAATTTCATAGAAGTATACATATCCATACCTGTTAACCTCAGAGATTGTGTATGTGGGAGATCTCCCACATTCCAACTATTTAATGTGGGAGATTTTGCGTGACAAACTTTTTCACACTAAAATTGTTAGATTAAAGCAAACAAAATTTACTGTACAACTTTTATTGTTGTTGCTGAGCAACATTACTTCAAACCACTTTGGTATGACAATACAGCTTGTTTTGCTGATCTTAGAACAGAGTCACGTGGTTCGTACTCATAACACAACAAGTTTTGATTTTGCTTTGCACATAATAAAGAACAAAGTGTGTCATTGTTCAACTCAGATCTCATATCTGTCTGGATTTTTTTTTAACATAGAAAAAATTCTCTCTGTGTCTGCATTTTTAAGATTGGTTGATTTCCTTGTTGAAGCAACTGCTTTTTTTTTGTGTGAATCTCCATCAGCATGTCTTTTAATATCATATACACCACCATGGCTGACACTAAAATTTGTAGAACAAAGTTTGCAAAATGCCATATCATTCCCAAAAGAAGTAGGCTGCACCCAATCGTATAATTTTGTCCAGTCCTCCAAGAATTTGCAATAATGTTTCTTTTTCTTTGAAGAAGGGGTGCTAGGTCCTGAATTCCAACGTCTCCTTGATTGTGACATAGTTGAACTGTATTTTTTTTTAAAGTTTTTTTCGTATTTAAGTAAGTAATTGAAAGATACTCGCCTTCAAATTTTCTTTTTTCACAACATTGATTCGTGTAGTTATCCATTCGATATTGTAAACAACCTACATTATCGGCGTTTCTAGTAAAAACCGAGAGAATTCCGAGTAACAATCGGCTGATTCACGCAAATGTTTTAATGACCCAGCTGATAAAAACAACAAAAATGGCGTCCTAATTTTCGATTTTAATCAAATTTATGGTCGCGGGAGATAATGTGGGAGAAGTATTTCAAAGCGGGAGTTTTTAGTCTCCCGTGCGGGAGGCCGAGCTCAAAAGCGGGAGTCTCCCGCGAAATGCGGGAGGGTTAACAGGTATGCATATCTGTGCAACCTATATTTATAAGTTAAAGTATAAATATATTACATACATATATATGATGTTTATTACAGCTGAGAATAAGAAGAAACCACCTGTTGCCGCCATAGATCAAGAACCAATTAATACAGACAATGCTGTCATTACTAGAAAAAAAATATATGATAAGAAAAAATGTAGTGATCTAATAGTACTAGGATTGCCATGGAAAAGCACTGAAGATGATTTAAAGAAATATTTTTCGAATTTTGGGGAACTGTTAATGGTTCAGGTATGTATTTGTACATGTAAGACATAAGAATTGGTTCATAATCTGTGATGTAAGAAAAAAGTTCATGTGTCTGAACACTAGTATTTGTAGCATAATAATGCTTCCCCAGTGAACATTGAAAGAATGTGACATTCAACAAAATGTTCAGTTTAATACAAATACTACAAATACTGCAAAATAACAAACTTCTTAGATTGAAATTCAATTATATATAGATTTGAATGATTATTGCGGAACATCCATGATCCAGCAAGCTGTATTTCAGCTATATTCAGGACAAACAAAGACGTATCGGATCTCATCTACTGAATGAACTGCATCACACCTTGTCAGCTGAACAGAACTTGTAGTCTCAACCTACATGTAATAGTAATACAGACAGCTTCCTCTACCATAAATGTCGGCAGTATACATGTATATATCCAATAAATTGAAGAGGTATCATGATGTTGGAGAAAAGCACACAGATGCATGAATCCCATCTACATTGTACCATGTTCCCACACAAAAAACATGCTGTTTGTCGGTGGTAGTCAGTGAAACACAGGGAAATGTTGGTGGAAAATGTCAGACCAAAATGTTTTTCAACTAAAACATCTTGTTAGTACTGAAAAAACAAACAAATTTTAACATGCATGACACCACTACAACTCTGTTGACAGACCTGTCACCTTTTAAATTATCGTCACAATATAACTGAAATATTGTTGAAAGTGGCATAAAACACCATAACCCTAATCTTTTAAATAATTTTCAGCTTGTCAAATAAAAGTGTATGTTATGGAATGTTATAATACCAACAAATTTGTATATGACTCTTTTTTTATGAGTTTATGAAAATTATAAGAAATATGATTTCAGGTGAAAAAGGACCCTAAAAGTGGACTTTCTAAAGGTTTTGGCTTCATTAGATTTGGTGATTACGATTCACAAGTGAAATGTATGACACAAAGACATATGATTGATGGTCGCTGGTGTGACGTGAGGATCCCGAATTCTAAGGTAAAAATCAACAGGGAACCTGAATCTGATCGTAACAACATTGAGTGAATAATGTAATTAGAGAGGGAAATGTAGTAATATACAATATAAGGGTGTAACAATCCACCGTTGTACCGATGCATCACAATTTTTTTCCCCATGAATCAATCCCAGTTCCATCTGAATGATTCTGATCTAATATTATCATCAGTTTTTTTTTTTAAAGTACACCAAAACGTTATCTTTCCACAAGTTAGTTAGTAATAGTATAATAAACAAGCTTCATACAAATTTCGAAGAGCTGGGTGGCTCAATGAGTTAGGTATTTGGATTACCTAACAACTCATACAAGCCTATCACCAATACGGCCTGGGTTCGTGCCCGGCTTTGTAATTTACAATAATGGGTGCACTCAACTCGCAGTTGCAAATCATAAAGTTTACCAGTTTCTTGCCAATGGTTCTCTCCGGGTACTCCGGCTTCTTCCACCACTAAAACTGGTCGCCATGATATAGCTGATAGTGGTGTTAAACACCAAAATTCAATTCATACAAAGTTCCCATGTAGAAATACTTTAACTTTCAATTAAGACACAAAAGCTTACAATATTAAAGCAATCAATAAAGAGAACTTACACATTGACACGCTTGGAATGGCTAGAATGGATACATTAGTAAGTCTGATTGGTAATAAAAAGTATTTGTACCCTAGTAGTAGTACAGAAATTAAACATGGAAACTGATGTTGAGCAAAGTTTAATAACTATAACTGTTGAATCAAACAACTGTCAAAGAACCAATCAAATCAAGAGTGTCTTATGTTAGTTGACCAGAGATCCTCACATAAATGAGTCCTGGATTCGCTATTTTCAATTGGGACTTGCCATAGCTTTCAAATTTTCAATTCTTACAATGGTGGGACTAACACAAAATTTTCAGAAATGTCTTCTGGACTCATTAACTTAAATTACTACAAGGATTATCCACAAGTTCTACATTTTTATTAAAAACCAACTATTCAAAAATATCTTATTAAAACATGTTCTATGTTTCTTTATAAAATATAAAATTTATAAATATTATTTTACAAACAAAATAAAATGCCTATGTTATAGCTTTATTACATTATGATACAAATAACATGTATTTACATTAAATAAAAATATTGGACATAACAACAACTAAAGAATGACAATGTACCAATCTGCATTAATGAGAAATACAATTTCCATATTTAAAGTTATATATATCGTTATATGTATTGGATCTTTTATGAGAAAGTGGTATCCTTAAGTTATATTGTGGGATCAGTTTTCATTGATTGAGAATGCCACTGTCCTGTCACAGGTTACCGAAAAGCTTAAATCATATCAAGTTGTATCAAATACACTGTAAACCTCGCCACAGTTTAGTACTACATCATGCCATACTCACAATTTTAGTGAAAATAGGGAAAGATTGCATAGTCAGATTTGACTCTAACTACCATACGATGGCAGCCATGATGGAGATAAAATTACAACAGGTCTAGCACCATGGTTTAAAATGATATCTAGAACTTGTATTAAGAATGCCGTCTTTTGATTTGTAAATGGCAATTTATTTTTTTGGCATTTTTCACAAGCTTAGATTTTTTCTCAACCTGTGGTATAGTTGCCATGGGGCATTTGTTGAAGCAAATGCCACGATAGAATTGGAAATTAAAATATCACTTCTAAAATTAGACAACCCTCTAATATCCACAGGATTTTCCAACTAAAAACTGTACTAGTCGACACTGCACACAGGAGGACAAATTGTCTTGTTGAAAATCGCTTTGCCGAAATGTCGAAGAACAAATAAATGATTCATGAATACAAAAACACTTCCGAAACCTGTGAATTTTGTTGTGAAATTACTCCAGAAGTATTGTAATACTGTAGGAGCGTCATACTGATTTTGAACATTTTGCTGTGATAATGAATGAACAGATATGTGTTGCAATTATATAGAAATATATCATGTTTAATTTGTAAGGTGTATTTGCCAAATAATACTGGGTTCAGGGCAGGACAAATGTCCCTGAGCTGTAAGATTGAGAAAATTTGTCTGTCTCTTAACCATTATTTTAAATATAGGACTCTTTATGAGGAAAACAGCTTATTCTGTCATCAGTAATCAGTAACAATTATTTAAAAAAATTGTTAAATGTCTAACGTTTAAGCAGTGATGGTCAACAATTCCATCAATATCATTATCAACGAAAAATACAACCAACTCAACATCAAATCATTGAACACAAAAAACCACATTTTGCATTTGAAATCCAGGTCCTGGTTTGGGGAAGGCACACAAAATGAAGCGAGCTATAATACATAAAATGAATTACACATTTCAATTCTAATCTAATTCAATGTCTAGTGCGACCCAACATTAATTTGCATTATAGTTCTTCAGAGTTGAAAGCTCCTGAAATATCTTTAAATGTGATACAGTAGATTGTCATTATCAAAATTAAATTTGATTTTTACAGGAGAATGCCCAGCAAATGATGAACAGAAAAGTTTTTGTTGGAAGATGTACAGACGACATGACGGCTGAAGATTTGCGACACTACTTCTCTAAGTATGGAGAGGTAGTAGATGTATTTATACCGAAGCCATTCAGAGCATTTGCCTTCGTAACCTTTGCTGACCCGGAAGTCTCCCAAAGTCTTTGTGGGGAGGATCACATCATAAAAGGGGCAAGTGTTCACATCAGCAGTGCTGCCCCTAAAAACTATGATCGTCAAAACGATAAGAAAGCAATTGCCCAGCCAGCCTATAGCCACGGCTACAACCCAAATCACTGGAGTCAAGGCGGGAGGGGAGCAACCCAGGCTATTGCTACACAGCCAAGCCCTATACCTGCTGGAAATATACCTAACAATCTTGGACTAAGTAACCTCAGTTTAGGAGCCTTCCAGTTGAACCCTGCAATGCTTGCTGCTGCCCAGGCCATGCTCAGTGGGCAAGGAGGTTGGGGACCAGTTGGACTAGTTAGTCAAACTGGTGCCACTCCCGCCGTGGGCGGAACACCGATTGGCACAACACAACAAGGTGGTGGTGATTCCTCCAGCCAAACAAGTGTACAGAGCTTTGGCAGTATAGGAAGCAACAGTCAAGCTACAGCAGCAACCGGTGTTCCTGTTAGTGCTAACAGCTTTTTAGGTTGGGGCAGCTCTCAGGGGAGTGAACCAGGCAGCAGTCCGGGAGTGGGAGGGTGGGGCACACCTCAAAGTAAACCTGGCGGAGCGTGGAATTGATTGTGTGTATAGACATGTGGTAGTATAAAAGAGACAAATTTTTATCATGAAAGTTGATTTAAAAATGTAGTTAACTCAGATTTATTGACAAGACTGTTTGACTTAATTCATAAACACTGCCAAAACACTGACCAAATCATTAAAGCTATTTCATTTATGCTAAAAATCCTTGAAAGAAAGAGATACATGTATTTATTGTACTGTATGAAAGATCAAAAGAAAATGTTAAATGTTTGGACATTTTGTATTTGTTCTAAGTTACTTTTAGTCTCAATGCATAGCTAAAATCTTCATAGAATTTCAACAAATGCAAAAAAATACCAGAATGTTCAGAAAAATTCTAAATGTGTGAAGATGGATTTGTATGTCTGGTTGTTCTGTAAATTTAACGTTGAATCTATGGAAAAGGGTTGACCTATTTGGTTAAAGGTACCCATTTATAGAAAAAAAATTTGTCAGTTAAAATTCAAGCTATAAAACTGTTGGGGTTGAATGTTCGGGCATTTGTGTAAAAAAATATTTAATACAGCCCGGTATCCTTTTTGGGGTCGAATGAGGTAGATGCATTGTATGGTTGTCACTTGCTTGAGACAATTATATATATATGATTATTTCAGTAGTTTCTAGAGAAAGCGTTTCATTACAAATAATCCAGTAAACATTCTTGTCAATTTTTCTGATGTTATTTTTTGGTTGATGGAAGAATTATAAATTATGTATATTTTTTAAGTGTGATTTTTGATTGTATGCCGCATGATCAACATTATATATATATATATATGACTGGATGATTATGGTCGATTCCATCAGATGCCAGTATTAATTATATTTCTGCTTACCACAACAAATAGTGCTCTCATCAAGGGTAGAGTCATCTCCCTTTTGATGAATAAGTCATTTACATGTCTCATAAAAATTTTACTTACTTTCCGTGGCAGTTTATACATGGTGGCATTAGTAAAAAAAAATTGAAATTTGTTTACTATATTTATTTTATACCTTTTTGTTCAACCCTCAAGTTATTTTTACACTATTTTAAATTAATTTAATCCGTAAAAATAACTGAAAAAAAAAGAAATTATTATCTCCCATGCTTATAGCCACCACAACATGAATAAAAACATTTTCATGCTATATTCCATATAGAATATTCTGTAATGAGAAAAAATTGTTCCACATCAACAATTCCACCAATAACAACAAAACTACAATTACCTTTGCTTTGCCTTTGCAATTTGAAATTACAGTGAAACCTGTCTATACCAAACACTGTTGGGACCAACTACAGTCTTCAAAATTTTACTTTCGAATTTACTGGCCCGAAAACTTCAAAATTAGAATATTTATATAGATTCTATTGATTAAAATTTGGCAAATGTCACTGGTCCGAATCAATTTTCACTGGCCGTGGGCCACCGGACCACTGCTATAGTCGATGACTGCAACTATTATTTAGTTTGTAATAGACAGGTGTTTAGATTTAATTAGACAGGTGAAGATTTCAGATACTAGAACTGTATATGATATTTAAACTTGTTTCTTTGTAAGTGATAATAATTATTCGTTATGTTGTAAAAAACCTTTATAATATTAAATAATTATTCATGTTTTTTTGCTTGAAAAATAGCACTATATATTCCCTTTTCTAGTTTGACTTAAAGAATTATACATTTACATGAAAGAGATAGGAGAAAAATGTTATGTAAAAATATACACATCATCAGTGACATGTAAAAAACAAATTACCACAGGACTCTATGTAATTGAAATTTTTCACTAAAAATTTCTTAAAAGTGTGGTGGACACCATAATTTCTATATTGACTCTTTTCATTGGTATATAAATTGGTCAACATCTACATTTTGTATGTTTTATGTATTTGTTGTTGATTAAGAAAAACATAAATGTCTTTGATGTTTTGGAAACATACATCTGCTAATGATATTTATATATGTATCGTGAAGTAAGATTTTTGTAAGACATGTAACTGACTTATTTATCAGACTTGTATAAACATTTTTTGATTGATTTTTTTTTCTTTGAGTGATTGTTTGAAAGTTGTTATATCTGATTTTTGTCCTATTTCTTTGTAGGGTTATAAAGACTTTTAGTCTATAATATATAAATGTTAGAGAATACTGAAGGGGCAGTCAATATTAGGTTTATCTTATCTAAAAACAATACAATGTATTTTGAATTAGAATGACAATTGGTGTTTTTGTTTTCTTTTTTTGATAACACATATTTAATATATTTGTTACTAAACAATAAATTATGTTTAAGGAAAAAAATTAATACATTTCTGGTTAATTTCGAGGAAAATTCAAATTCTGATTATGTCAGCATTTAGACTATAATGAAAAAGAAGAAAAAAAAAACTATTACGAATTGTTGGAGAAAAAATGATCTACAGCTTAAATAACATATTTCAATTGATTTTTTTTTCTATGGATTTTTGTGCACAAGTTTGTTTATTTTTTTAACATGGTATATTTTTATTTTGGCAATCCTGTCTTGTTTACTTGAATTTTTGAAGTCTTCGTACCTTATTCATTTTGTTATTTCAACTGCTTGCACAGTTTGTTTTTGTTTTCTTTTAAATACATAATGTTTTGCCTCCGTTCACGAACTTACTTTCATTCAAATCACACTGAATTTTTTGTGTATCAAGTTATACAATGGTTATACAACATATATTTTTGGTGTTGAATATAATAGATGTGTATTATTGAATATTTGTAATAAAAAAAAATGAAACCCTTATATAGATGTGGTGTTTGCCATTAGAATTGTTGAAGAATATATCTAGAATTAGAGTGTTTGTGTATTTTCATCGTGTAAAATTATGAACTAATTGGATTTGTGATAATTGTGTAGTGTTGAAAAACTGTCAGACATTTAAACCACCTTATTTAATGAGAATTATATAACAATCAATCACTCATTGTGTTATGGTATAAAGTGTGTATATTTTGGCAGTATTTTAAAGTTTATCATCTGTTTCACTCTCTAACCTCTAGCATCCGTGCATGTAATTAAATTAACATTTTTCTCTTCTATTTTTGATTTGTTTGTTAAAGCCACCAATAGATGTAGAAATCATGTCGACAGTATCAAGGAACGACCATTTAAATTTTAGGCTGGGGGGTTTAAGGTTTTGTCACTCAATTTATGGAAAGCAATTTCTTTCACAAAATATTATAGAAAAAATATTAATTCACCTGGAAAAGTACAAAAATATAGGTAATCTTACCCTGTAGTTTTCACCGAAAAATTTGGATGGAATTGGAATTTTTTACTGATTTTCCATGTAAAAAAAATCTAATATTTGTTTCACATCAAATTTTTTTTTCTGGCTCAGGGGAAAATATAGCCTCCCCTAAATGTTAAATGGTCGGTCCCTTACTGAATAATTTGAAATGTGACCCCACAAAAATTTTAATCAATGATACTGTTTAAGATTAAAGATACCTAACTTAGGTTCTTTTGAAATGCATTATTTAAAAGAAAAGTGAATATGGAGAAAATCAATTGCCACAATTATTTCAAGAATGCACAATCAACAAAAAACAAAATATGACTAATAAAACAGACATATAGATACTTTGATAAAATGAATAAGAAAAATAAATTTAAGTTTACAAAAAAAAATGTAATTATTAAACCAAGTTCATTATTAGACAGTGTAGCTAGCACTCATCATTTGTTCCAAGGTAGATTCTGACTGATTACCTTTTAATCGAGGGGGAAAAAGAAAAAAAAGTATCATATATTAATGTAGGTAATGGTAGTCAGTAGGAAAAACTAGGATAACTATTACATACTGTCAAATTATATTTATGGCATTGTTTTGTTGTAAAATAAGGAAACTAAGCTGTTTATTTATGAGGATGTGTTTGTTACAAAGCTCTATTTATAGCCTGGGGATGTGTAAAACATGATATCTTGGAAATTTAATTCAAATTCTGACATCTGTCACACAGATATAAAGATTTTGTATTGCTGGATTTTGAATTTTTGGTAATATTTCTTATTTAAAATTTAAATTGATGATGAATCATGAAATCAAACAGTTATTTTTTAGACTGGAATTATCAGACAAGTCATTTTTAGACCACAATGAAATCAGACAAGTTATTTTTAGACCACAATGAAATTAGACAAGTTATTTTTAGACCACAATGAAATTAGACAGTTATTTTTAGACCACAATGAAATTAGACAATTATATTTGGACTGAAATGAAATCTGAAGTTGTTTTAGACTGAAAGGAAATGGGACAATTTTTTTTAGACTGCTATGTAATCAGACAGTTATTTTTAGACTGCAATGAAATCAGACAGTTTATTTTTATAATTTAAGGAAATCAGACAGTTTATTTTTAGACTGCAGTGAAATTTGACAGTTATTTTTAGTTAGGGAAGATTATTTAAAAAACAGATAAATTTCTTCAGCAATAGTATTTTTTTAAAGTTGAACCAGCCTTTACATGGGGTGCCTTCTACAGTGACACTGTCGTCAAAATAAAACTTAAAGCTAAATCTCTGGTAGAAGTCAAAAGTTTTATATTTTAAGATGCATGTGTTTTTATCTGTCTTGTATGAGGAAATAGATGTAAAATATTAGATACAATGTATAACAAACTTGTATATAGGATTCTGTATTTGTTAAAAATAACATTTTTGACTTTGTAAATTTAGTAAATAAGGTTTAATTTAATACATTACAAACTAAGTGCATAAATTGATAGTTTACTTTGCAATGAAATGAATGTATTTTTGTGTGGAAGCCTATAAACAAAATGGTTTTTTTGAGACCAGAGAAAAATGAATGATTGTAAGGTCAATTAAGATTTAAGTGAAGATAGACCTTTCTTTCTATTGAAAGGTCGATGGAGGGGGGAGGGGGGTTATAGGTGCTGTTATTGCTAACTGATGCTAGCTGTATCATGGGCAGAACTGAAATGAGAGTTTGTCAGTGACTTGCAGGTTGGTGGTTTTCTCCGGTTTTCTCCACCAATAAAACTGACCACCACAATATAACTGAAATATTGTTGAAAGTGGCATTAAACACCATAATCAAACCTACTCTGTATAGATAAACAAAAATTTACAAGAGAAAACTGAATTGTGTATGAAATGAATAAGATAAAAATTGGCTGGAAGTATGTATGACAAAAGCTTTATACCTGCTATATGAAAAAAAATGTCAAAAATTAGAAATAATAAATGGTCAGAAAGGAGGTACACCCACAACTTTATAGTTATGGTTAGAATGGTTATTTTCACTTTAATCTTATTTGACCTAATTCTGGGATTTTGTAAGTTGGTTATTTTTAACATTATGTTGATTAGGATGTCTTAAATCATGTTTGATGAAAGTTTAATTTATTGTTAAGATTATGTTTGACATGAGTAACAATCGTACTAAAGAAGATCAGTTTTTAAAAGACAAAGAGAACAGTATTACATGTTAAATCATTCAATTTGGGGGAAAATGTCTGGGTTTTTTTAAGTGAGAATTTTGGATATGAAATTTTATTAAATGGAATAGATAACAGTGCCATTAAGCATGAATACGAGAGAGACAGTCCCTTGCATGGCTATGTAAGAGAATGAATTTGTATATGGTAAAGGTGGGTTCATTTATTTATCATAAGATCACTATGCCACACACACCCATCCATACTTGTAATATAGAATCATCAAAGGATTACCTCGGAACATTAAATTCATCAAAATATATTTTATATGAGAACATAGGGCTGTTGTTGTTGATGACGTGATTGTTCGTATTTATAGAACCTTTTGTTTTAGAGAATGATTGTATGGGGGATGGTGAGAAGATCAGATATTTTTTTGGGGGGGGGTTTGGTTTTATTATTTTTCGATGATATCGTACAAAATTTTAGTGTTTTTATTGTTACAGGATAAATTGATGTTGAGAAAAAGGGGATTTATTTAAAAAAGAAAAAAAAGTAATTATAAATTAATTGTTTTTAAATAGGAGGGAAACTGTCAAATGACCCCAAATGTCTGTTCTTTTAAAAGAGATCTATCAATGGCAAGCTTGTGGTATAAATGGCCAAGGATATAAATATTATATATTTGAAGAGATGTACGATGTATAAGATATATGGATATTTTACAGTAGATTGGTGTGCTGTTAAAGAGAGATGGACAAGTATGCTTGTTATGTAATAACTAATAACTGTTCAATAACTCACACTTAACTTTCAATTAAATAAAATATATAAAATTTTTAACCACCACTGTTTGTAATATAGTATAACAACTTTCTAAAATAAAAAAAAATTGAATGTTTTTTGTTTACAAAAATAATAATAATATAATAAATTAAATGTTTTTTTGTTTACAAAAATAATAATAAATTAAATGTTTTATTTTGCATACAAAAATAATAATAATGAAATAAATTTTTTTTGTTTACAAAAATAATAATAATAGATTAAATGTTTTTTTAGAAAAGAGAATTATTTTGTTGTATAATTATTTATAACAGTGTGCAATTCAACTTGAATACCAGATAATAAGCCAAGAGGTTGAAAAATCGGTTCTCAGTTTTTATACAACAGAAGCAAAAGATGTTTGCAAAGTATGTTTTTATCAAGTATTAATGTTAAGAGTCAATTATTTAAGTGTTAAAACTTTGTAAGGAATACCAAAACAACACAGTTATTGTGTCTGTATAACAAAATTTAAGAAATGATAGCACCAGTCTTTTTATGATTGTAGGAAATATAGTTGTCAATAATAATATCAACATAGTCTGCAATATTCAATATATTTTTAGATGATTCAGTCTTTCAAATACATAATACCTAAAAAATATATATCATAGAACTTTTACATCTCCATGCAGGATGATAATATAGACTTGGATTTGATTGGTCTAAATATTTGCATGCAGGATGATGATATATACAACAATTTGATTGGTCTAAATCTTTGCATGCTGGATGATAATATACACAACAATTTGATTGGTCTAAATCTTTTTCATTCAAAACTCCATGCTATCAAAAATAAATTTCCAAATGTCATCACTAATTGACTAATATTTCTGGGGGTAGAATGGAATCAAAATTAAAATAAGCATAAGGTATGGGAAACATTTTAAAAGACTTAGGTCAAGCTGTAAGAAGCATGATTGATGATATACAGACTATAGATTAAAGTGGAAGAACGATGATGCTAGTTAATATACTATCTAATTAAATTGGATATTTGTTGTATCTTTTAAAAAAATAACTTTTTGTGATACACTAAGATCTAACATCTAACGACATCACTGATTAGGTGATGTTAGGTAAATTTTCATTCATCTTTGACTGTCCAATCAAAAAAATATTGTAAAACTATATTGACCAATCAGACAACTGCATCCAAAGTGGCCTGGTTTTATTGCCTCAAGATTTGATAGCCTCATCGCTGATTGGTTGATTGAAAATATATACTCTGACGTGACCCCATGCATAAGGGATGTCCTTGAATGTTTGTGTATCGCAGGAAAAAATTAGTGATACAACAAATGTCAAATTTTGATTAGATTGATTAAAACACAGTTGTAAGATCAAGCAGGAAGAAGGATTCTTGTTTAATATACAGACTTAGATCAATCGGGCAGAAGGTTTCTTGTTTAATAAACAGAGTTAGGATCGATCAGGAAGAATGATTCTTGTTTAGATCTAGCAGGAAGAAGGATGCCTGTTTAATATCCAGCAGGAAGAATGATTCTTGTTTAGATCAAGCAGGAAGAATGATTCTTGTTTAGATCAATCAGGAAGAATGATTCTTGTTTAATATACAGACTTTAGATCAAGCAGGAAGAAGGATGCCTGTTTAATATGTTGTTATTTCGTGTGTATGCTTTTTAACGGAGTGAATGAGTTGTTAACTTTATGTAACATAGAGTAAAATCAGATTATTTATAATTGTATATCATTGTCTTCTCTTTGTTTTTTACATAATTGAACATGTTTTTATAGATATAATAACATAGCTGCTGGCTGAAGGAGATACAGAAGTGTGATGTATGTGACTTACTTGTTAACCATGCTAATTAAAAAGCATATTTTTGTTAGTTTTTTTTTAGGATGAATTTGTTGTTATTATTTAGTTTTGTTTTTAGTGGGTACAAGTTGAGTAAAAAAAATGAAGGGAAAAAGTTACAAGATTTTTATTTGACATCTTTTTTTTTTACTGGTTCTGATCTTTTTTGATTCTTTAAATTGTTCTAACATAACATTTACATGCATTTTGAAAAAGATCATGAAAATATTTTTGACGTTTAAGTTTATTGATATGAAAGAATTGTATTTCATGATTTATGTGTAATGTCTACAATAAATATCTCACACAGTGTGGTATTTTTGTTTTTTTTCATTTAAGCACAAAATCAATTTTTACATTAAAATACATTCTTTGATGACAAAAGTTGAATTTTGTATGACCATTTTTTAAATTTCATTTTTGTATTTATGGGTTAATTTAGATTTTTTTTTTTTATTCAAAAAAGAAAATTTTTCTACAGTACCATTTAATAATTTATTATATTTAAAGATAAGTTTTAAAGTTAAAACAGAAATTATATAGGAAAATTAATAATTTTTTAATTTATATAAATCAGTACTTTAAAATATATACCTTTAAACTTATTTTAGTATTGTAAAAATTTATTTTTAGCTGTTTTGTAACTTTTAGACTTGTATCTTCTCATCCTGAAAAGCAAAAGAAAACATGCTTTGTCAGAAAATACATTTAAAAAAAAAAGGGAGATAAAACTGTCAAATGTGTGATTGGTGCATGACAGGGGGATTGAATTGACCACCATGTGAAATGATTCATTTGTTTTATTTACAACTGTGTGAAAAATATGGTGTCAGAAAGCAGCTATGTTGATTTAAACAAAAAATAAATGAAGCTTGTGCTAAATATTGTCTTTATTTTTGTTTTATTTTAACAATAAAAATATAGATATCCAGTTCAAAGAGCATGACATGTTTCTGGCATAGCCTTCATCAGGTACGCTCTGAAGTCAAAAGATTTGAAAGCCATTTTTTTTTTTAAATCTATGGGAACAAGAAAACCAAAGTAAAAAGAGTAGGAAGAAGAGTTTGAAAGATACCAACAGGGAAATCACAAGCCGTAAATAGAAGGACAGACAACACAATGGCCAAAAAAAGAAGTACATAAGGACAAACAACGATCTACAAAACATAGGTATAAAATTGAAGATCGAGTAACACAAACCCAACTAAAAACCGGGTGTGGGGGGAGTGAACTCAGGTGCTCCGGAGGGTTAAGCAGTTCCTGCTCCACTAGAATTAGTTTGAACTTTTCTATGGATTCGCTACATATTTGTTAACAAATATGAATATGAAAGTACTACAATGCTAACTGCAAAGAAACCAAACTGGCAGGAAGTATAATGTGAAGCCTTTTAAGAGACAACCTTTTGCTTCAAAGCATGAAGTCTTCAATGATGCAATAAAAACCGTAGATATCCAATTTTGGGCATGTGACACGTTTCTGGAATAACCTTCATCAGGTACGCACATAGTCAAAAGAATTTAAAAAAATGTTAGCGAATACCGAAGGGGCAATCAAAATTGGACAATCCAGAGAAATTGGCAACATAAGGTACACATGTACATGACGAAGAAAAATACAACACAATCTGTGTTGGTCACCACTATACGCAAACAAATGCAAATAATGTAAATAAGACACCAACCCTTCTACAAACAACTGGAGGTAAAGACGAACCGAACATCTTTTTTATGTGGAAATTGTAGCGGACATCACAACACGGAACTCAGAACGTAAAGACACATAAGAGGACAACACAAAGAAGTAAAAAGATGACCAACACGGACCCCCTTAAAAAAATAGGGGATGAATTCAGGTGCTCGTGAATGTTAAGCAGTTCCTGCCTGTTCCAAGACACCCGCCACGTTACTCCTATAGACAATACATATGCATGTTGGACACCACTATACGTAAAAAACACAAATAACATATGACATGAACCCTCCTACAAACAAGTGGGGGTAAAGACATGAACCCTCCTACAAACAAGTGGGGGTAAAGACCAACCGAACATCATTTTTAAAAGTCACTGGGAGCAAGTAAACCAAAGGGACTAAACGGGATAGCGAAAATCAGCTAAAGTCAACGAGGTCCGAGGGAGGGGAAAATGTAAGATCCACATTGAATTATAATTAGTTTAAAGTAATACATTTGCAAGGTGTAGTGTTGATAGTGAATAGTATGTCGTGTCCATTTACATCCTCAGATATCTTTTGCGCCCATAAAACTAGTTTAACCCCGCCACTTTTTATTGAAGTGCCTGTACCAAGCCAGGAAAGTGAGCTGTCATGTATATGTGTGTTACGGATGTCGATTTTGACTCTGTGTAGGATCTTTCTATTGGATTCTAAAACTAATTCTAGACAGTGTGGTTGGGAGTTCGAAACCTGTTCATGGGGAGGTATTCTCGATACAACATTACCTGATAAAGTTTGTCAGTGACTTGCGACAGGTCGATGGTTTCTCCTGGTACTCCGGTTTCCCCCACCAATAAAACTGACCCCCACGATATAACTGAAATATTGTTGAAAGTGGTGTTAAAAATAATAATTTAAACTAGACAGTGTGGTATTTTTTTCTTCATTTTTAGGACTAATTATAATAAATAACAACAGATATTGAGTTTAAAACCTTTTATTTGCCTTACATTTACGAGGTTATTGTACAACACAAAGCTTTATTTTCCAGTAGGTTTCGCCACCAGCACAGAAGACGGAGGTTTTATGCCAGTATTGCAAGCGTCGCCTTTACAGCAAAAATGGCATTCAAATGCACCAGGGTTCATAATTGTCCCATATTTTGAACAATAATCTAAATCTGCCGATTCATTTATCCACTTGGAGTTACAAACCTGCTCTGTAACACATCTAAAATGGACCAAACAATAAAATATAATACATGTACATTATCACATGTTAGTGTCGTTTAGCAGTAATACGACGGATGTCATTAGTGGAGCAGAAACTGCCAACCTTTCATGAGCACCTGAGTTAAACCCTTGCCTTTTGGTGGGGTCCGTGTTGCTCATCTTTTTAGTTTTTATGTTTTGTTATCCTATTATTTGTCTTTACGTTCTGTGTTGTCATGTCCGTTGCGATTTCCGCATAAAAACGATGTTCGGGTCGTCTTTAATCTCCAGTTGTATGTAGGAGGGCTGCCATGTCTTATTTACGTTATTTGTGTTTGTTTGCCATAGTGGTGTCCAGCACATATTGTG
This sequence comes from Gigantidas platifrons, assembly GCA_002080005.1. Classification (NCBI taxonomy): domain Eukaryota; kingdom Metazoa; phylum Mollusca; class Bivalvia; order Mytilida; family Modiolidae; genus Gigantidas; species Gigantidas platifrons. Next base: position 743,891 of record MJUT01060724.1, read on the forward strand.
TTGTGATTTTGTTTTGTTTGTCTTCGTCCCGTGTCTTGTGTACCCAATGTTTACAGTTTCTCTGGAGTGTCCATTTGTGATTGCCCATTCAATATTCTTTAACGTTTATTTTACTGTAACACGACGGACATCACTAGTGGAGCAGGGACTGATTACCATTTAAAGTTAAATCCCGTTTTTAGTGGGGTTCGTGTTGCTCGATCTTTATTTTTCTGTGTTGTGCTTTGTTTATCATTGTTTGGTCCTTTTTTTATTGGCCATTGTATTGTTTGTCCTTAGAGTAACGGCTTCTCATTATCCCCTTGGTATCTTTAAACTTTCGTACAGTTATCAATGCTTTTTGTGTAGGAAATACGGTTTAATTGGCTCCTTCCATATCAGGGTGATAGTGGGACTGCTACCGATTTACAACGTAAACCTCGTACCAAGTTTCATGCGCTTATTACATCCAGCATCGTCAATATCATCACCAAAAACAAAGATGGCAGAGTGTGGTTTCGACTTGATGTTACCAACTTTCCCTTTCAGGCACTTGGTTTTATTGCTCCCAAAACTTTAGATTATTTGACTTTCCAATCTCTCTATTTTGTGCGTACATGATGAAGGTTATTCCAGAAATGCGGCGTGCGTCGTGCGCACTAAATTTGATATCTACGTTGTTTTAAACGTATACATTCGTGGAGAATAGGAACAATCCTAACACAAGAAGAAAAACAATTTTTGCAACAACAAAAAATGAATTGTTATCTGTTGGTTATATTTAGATATCATTTTGTGATGACTAATATTTTGAAACGAAATTGAATAGTTATAATAAAAATCTTTATGCTGTTGTCAATATAACACATTGTGTAAAACTGGTTTCATATGCGTTGTCGTATTAGTTTTTTCTAATTTGAAATATGTAGTACCCTGCATACCGATACAACGGGCCAATATGGAAAATGTCATATAATAATCAATTAGTATCAACTTTCAAACATTGGATGTCTTGTGTTTGTGCCTGTCCCACATCATCATACAGAATTGTGAGATGACGGATACATAGTAGATGCTGGATAGTTCTTAAACTTGACAATCTCGTGGAGCTAGAAAATCTCGTGGAGCTCGAAAATCTCATTGTGTACATATACCAAACGTATAAAACAATTCATTTGTAAGTAAATAGATCTTAACGCATTTTTCCATATTTACTCAAATTCAAGTTCAAACAAACATATATATTTACATAAACACTAAACTGAAAGTCATTTGTATGTGATTCGTGTTACTATCTTTAGTTTTCTGTATAGTATTTTCTGAAGCATTGTTTGTCTCTTCATACATTTTTGTTGGCCATTGCATTGTCTTGTCTTTCTTTATTTTACGGCTTCTGATTTCATCTTTGGTATCTTCAAAGTTTTCCTTCTTACTGTGTAGTATTTTGTTGATCATAGTTCTTTATCTATTGACCATTGTATTGTCTGTCTTTTTTTCGAAATACGGTTTCAGATTTACTTCTTTGGTATTCTCAAGACTTTCTTATCATAATTCATCTAATAAAATTTACCTTTTGAATACGTCTGTATTGCCATGGGAATCCTGCATTATATCTGTCATACAGAAACTATGGCCAGCTGTACAAGTAGTGGCACTGCTGGTGTGGTTATCAAACACTTCTCTACTATAACATGGGATACCACTGTCAATGTCGCCACATGTAAAGCATTTATTGGTAAGGAGTGGGGCTGGAAAATAGTCAGTTTTATCACATGGTTGTCGTGCGTTTAACAGTTACACGACTGTGCCACTAGTGGGACAGGAACTGCATACCCTTCCGGAGCACCCGAATTCACCTCAGTCGTGTGTGGGGTTCTTGTTGCTCAAGCTTTATTTTGCTGTGTAGTGGTTTGTAGATCATTGTTGGTGTTTTTGTCCTTCTTCATTTTGCCAGTGTGTTGTCTGTCCTTCTTCATTTTGCCAGTGTATTGTCTGTCCTTCTTCATTTTGCCAGTGTGTTGTCTGTCCTTCTTCATTTTGCCAGTGTGTTGTCTGTCCTTCTTCATTTTGCCAGTGTGTTGTCTGTCCTTCTTCATTTTGCCAGTGTGTTGTCTGTCCTTCTTCATTTTGCCAGTGTATTGTCTGTCCTTCTTTGATTTACGGCTTCTGATTACACCTTTGGTATTTTCAAACTTTTCTCAATGTTAATTGCTGCTAGTGAAAGACTCTACATTACTCGAGCACCCGAGTTCACCGGCGATTTTAAGTATGCTGTTCAAACTTGATATACATAATACATATGCATGTATGGCATTGTCGAGTCGGGTATGAAACAGCAGATGTGTGACTATTATCCTGGATCACGTACATGCATAATGGAATGTATATTATTCGTACCGGCATTTATATAAACTTACTTAAACTGATTAAAATTATAACATTTATTCTGTAATGATATTTGGCATGATGCCAACCTTCAAATAAGCTAGTGTCATGTACATGTATTTTATCTGTACCTGGAACTCATGTATGACATGAACTATTAACAACATATTTATCACCAACAAGACGTTCATCGAAGTAATACAATAGATGTTTTATAAGAAACAGAAACTATTTACCCTACCGGAGCATATGATCTAGCACTTCCGGAGCACATGGTATAAAACAGGATTTTGAGGAAGTGTTTGTTGTCCAGGTTATTGTTTTGTGTTTTTACCGCTGTTATTTTTGTGTTTGTATGCGGTCAACATCATGATTTAAATTCATAAAAAAAAACCCAAAGCGAATAGCATAATAATAAAAATTAAAAATTAAAAAACCTACCGGGTGTAGTTGTGACATCTGAAAATATAGTCAGCTTACAGAATAACAACATTATATACATGTAATACAAATTAATATTTCGAATAAGAGAAGTGTTTTTCGCTTCAACATTAAAACTGACACCATACTTACAGATAAAAATATGTTATGCAAAAATAATATTGTTTTCATTATATTTGCATTGTACCTTTTGTGTTTACTATTGTGGTGAGGGGCCGTCGTGTCCGTGATCGTTTGGTAGTTAGATTTACAACTATCTATGCAATCAGTGCCTATCACCACTGATGTTGTGAGTTCGAATCTCGATCAGGGTGAGGTGTACAACATTATATGGTAAAGTTTGTCAGTGACTTGTGACAGGTCGGTGGTTTTCTCCGGGTCCTCCAGTTTCCTCCACCAATAAAACTGACTACCACGATATAACTGAAATATCGTTGAAAGTGGTGTTAAACACCATCAAACAAACAAACAATACTATTGTAGTGTTCTTGTGCACTATTTAGTTCTTTATATAGCGCGGAAATGGCCACGGAGGAGACTTATTTGTTCGACATTATGCTACGCGGATCGGTACTGCTGTGTACCAAAGGTGTGGGTTATAATTCCTCTTAGAGAAGAACAAAAGTTTTCAAACATTCGTTACCTAAACCTTCCAACTCTTAAGTTTTACAAAACTGCTAATTAAGTGGAATACAATAAAAATCACAATCCGTATACAAAAAAAACCCAGCAGGATTCATTACCACTATATATACAGGCATAATGAATCTGAGAGAAGGTCACATCGTCATTTATTGGTCTTTTGATTCCCCTCCTCCTAGTTGAAACAATTGATCTAGAATCCCATCGATGATGATGCCAAATGACATGCGCAATACAAGTACAAGACAAATAGTGTGATGACTCTTCTTCCGTTATGCCAAATATATGTGATGTTCGTTACGATTTCCGCATAATAACGATGTTCGGCTGGTCTTTACCCTCAGTTGTTTGTAGCAGGGCACATGTTTTGTTTACGTTATTTGTATGTGTTTGTGTAAAGTGGTGTCCAACATATATTGTGTTCTTTTTTTGTTTTGTGTCTCTGGATTGTCCATTTTTGATTGCCATTTCGGTATTCTCTAACGTATATTTATATACACTCATGTATGGCAGAAGATCCTATTATATGCATCTCCAAGCTGGACACAAACAAAGCCGTGAATATATGAATAAGAAATGGCAGTTAAATATGTCATTAAAAAGTCGTACTTTCATGAGCAACTTATGAAAAACTTACGTGTTAAAGACGCTGAAAACAAAACAGACGTGATTATGACATATCTTGTTAAAGACGCTGAAAACAAAACAGACGTGATTATGACATATCTTGTTAAAGACGCTGAAAACAAAACAGACGTGATTATGACATATCTTGTATGTAAAATTATTCTCGTCATTATAAGTCTAAATATTTGTATCGCATAGAAGTATTTTGATATAAACGGAAAGGATTCGGATATAAATTATGAAGAAAGAAATATATAAATATATCTGAGCTCTTTACAAATAAATAAGATAACAAACAGTGTGCCTTTATTGTTGTTATTCATATACACCAATAACACGACGGGTGTCACTAGTGGGGAAGGAACTGTTAGCCCGCTCGGAGCACCTGAGTCCATCCCTTTTTAGTGGGGTTTGTGTTGCTCGATCATTGGTTTCTGTGTAATGTTTTGTAGATCGTTGTTTGTTCTTTTGTCCTTTTTCTGTTGGCCATTTTGTTGTCTGTCCTTCTTCGATTTACGGATTCCGATTACTCCTTCGGTATCTTCAAACTCTTCATATACCACTCACTCGATACACCATTAAGTTGTAAAGTGTGTAAAGTGACTTGAAACAGGTCGATTATTTTCTCCTGTTGCTATGGTGTCATCCAATTATAAAACTGACTCCCACGAAATTACTAAAATACTGATAAAAAAAAAGTGCCGTTCACCTCCCATAGCCATAACACAACGATGGGCTGTCTGCTGCAATGGGTGACAACAGAACATTCGAGATGGTGTGAGACATTTCGAGTACCTTGCAGTTTACCAGTAACGTCGTGTTATTATTATAGTAGGGACTGTTTACCTACCTTTTCTGACTTTACCCTGGGTTTTGTGGATTTCAAGTTGCTTAATCTTTAGTTTACTGTACAGAAGTTTGTCTTAATGTATATTTTTCTTTTGGTCATTGCATTATCTGTCCTTTTTTGGAAAAGCAGCAAATTCTAAAGTTTAAAGTCTTTTTGCTTGGCCTGACATGTGCTCAAACCCACGATCATTTTAAATCAATAGTATTATATTTCATGTAAATTTCCTGTCTTCTCATTGGTTAAGCAGCGTGTGCCAATTTAGTCTATCACATGGCAGAGGGTGATAATTTAGTCTATCACATGGCATAGCTGACAAAATTGCTCACCTTTCATTTAAGAACACCCATCTGTATAAAACATACACCAAAATGGCAGAAAAATATTAACAAATACAAAAAATGTATGTAATCTTATTTATTACACATCATCAATATCACAGTTTAACACATTTAAAGACAACAGCAATTGAAATTTAGGGCATCAAAATCATAAAAAAGAATGAAACCAGGAGAAAAGAAAATACAATATAATAAAACAAATAACACATAGCTGAGAGGGTGGTAGAGCAGATTGTTACACCTAGAAATTTCATTGTCAACCTCGCCTCGGCTGACAATGAATTTCTTGGGGTAACAATCTGCTCTACCACCCTCTCAGCTATGTGTTATTTATATAATGTCTTTACTTTGTACAAAAGTTTACTTACCAAAGTATTCTGTACATTTGTTACACGTCAGAGGACAAGTTGCTATGACATACGCTTGTGATACGGTAGTACTACAAAGCTGATGTTGATATTGTTTACATCTAGTATCATGGTCGACACACACCGGCTGGCCATGTGTTACTGTTGAAACTATGTAAGTATAAAACATGTTTATATACAATAGAATGGGATACATGTTTACAACAGCGGAGCTGTTCACCCAGCTGTACGTCGGGGTTGGTATTTTACAGTGGGAAAACGCTTTCAAGACCACATCATTTCACTAAGAGGGTAGCTTTGGTCCAAGAAAATACGGTAGTTTAGTTCCACGGTCACTTCCACCACTTTATATTGCAGTGCATGTACCAAGCCAAGGAAAGTGAGCGGTCATATATGTGTTAGGGGTATTGATTGTGACTCTACCATTTTTCGACTAGTTGAGGGAACTGTTCCAGCAGGTGGTATTTTATGTTTCCCAAATTATTATGTCCATGGCAACAACAAAAATAAGATTATTGATAGTTACTGTCACTTCCAACTTCATTCATTAACAGCTCATGATAAATTCATTCAAAAAAAAGGTTGATATGCTGTGTGTGAGGAGTTGACAAAATGAGATATACAAAGTAACAATACGTTAGCCAATGACTTTTTATCAGTAGTTCTAAGTCAATATTATTTTATAATCTGATATATTTCTTTACGACACAGTCACATTATTTAATTCTAGCTATATAACAAAAGTGACTATTTCCAACGCACGTTGTTATCAGATGAGATGTTTCTGGTATAAACTTCATCAGGTTACGATCAGAGTCAAACTTTTGGAAAGCCAAATAATTAGAAAGTCTTTGGAAACTAGAAAACCAGAGAACATAGCAAAGATAGCCAAAAACGGCAATGGGTATATATACCTGAGGGTGGAGCAGGGGCGGATCCAGGATTTCAAGTTAGGGGGGGGCGCACATAAAAAAATCGCGCCGAGTGGAGGGAGGCGCGAAAATTTTTGGGGTATTTCGTGTGAAAAATCACGATTTTACGCAAAAAAATCATATTTTTTCCAATTTTAGGGGGGGGCGCCGGGTGCTTCCCACCCTGGACCCGCCCCTGTGGAGAACCTTCATGTTAATACTAATATTGCTAAGGGTACTTAACATGACTTATATAGTACCATCAGAGAACCTCTGGATGGTAATACGTGTATGATTAAAATGTACCAATAACATAGAACTCAAACTTACCTGGCATTGCTTTGATGAGAACTCATGATTCAATGCCACGAGGGTAGTAGTTTGAGGAGGGTTGTTTTATGATGTTCTACGCCACTTTCAACAATATTTCAGTTATATCGTGGCGGTCAGTTTTATTGGTAGAGGAAACCGGAGAAAATCATCAACCTGTCGCAAGTCACTGACAAACTTTATCACATACTGTTGTACACCTCGCCCTGATCGAGATTCGAACTCATAACACCAGTGGTGATAGGCACTGATTGCACAGGTAGTTGTAAATCCAACTACCATACGATCACGGCCATGATGGCCCAGGAGTCGGGTATGAAATAGTAGATGTGTGACTATTATCCTGGATCACATAATGGAATGTATATGATTTGTACCAGCATTGATATAAACTTACTTAAACTGATTACAATTATAACATTTATTTTGTATTTGGCTTGACGTCAACCTTCAAATAAACAGGGAAAATGAAAAACAGCCATTTGTATGTATTTTATCTGTATCTTTAGTTGTCGGTGTAATGTCTTGTAGATCGTTGTTTATATGTTTTCCCATTTTCTTTTGGCCATTGTGTTGTCTATACCTTTTTAATTTACCACTTCTGATTACCCCTTTGGTATCTTCAAATATTAATATTCTCAGATATTAATGTAAAGATTGAAATCATAACAGACCTACCTGTTGCTGCAGAATTGACTGCACCGCCATTACCTGTAAAACATGTTCTATCATTTTAATTTCAAGTAGTAAACAAATTAGATTGAATATTGATTGTTGTTTAACATTAAAAGAAAATTAGTTCGGCTATACCCATGGCGGCAACAAAACCAGTTAGGTTACTAGATGGCACAGGATGAACCTTTGGAGTAAATATTTAGATTTCCACAGGAATAAGAGGATATAATGAATAGAATCCGTTAACATATTTGTTTCTACAGAGACTATCAACGACCTCCTAGCAATTTGTTGATCATCAGGGGTGCTGTAAATGATTGCATTATCCAAGGGCGAGTTGCGCATAATCAGTGGACTCCCCTTTCGGAGGGATTGCAACCCGAAGTGGAAAAACTAGGTCCTGTTTCAACACTATGTTTTCCCGGGAAAAAAAGAAATAATGGGAAAAAATAAAGAAGAAATGGAAGCCACAGAGTATAGAGACATGACTTTTTTTCTCCACTGCATGATGTAATACCTTCGAAATATACATCCACTAGTAATGCCGTGCGAATCTAGTTCATAACTAACCCAACATACAAACGTCCATAAGTGTCTCGTGCATAGTGAATGTTCTGCTTATTGCACGTCAAAGACGACATGTAGCTGCTGCTACGTAGCAACAGTTGATTCATCGTGGTCGTTTCCTGAAATTAACGATTATCTCCCATTCCACCGGTGGAAATCTAAACATTCGTCCATATGCCACATTTAATTGCCTATGCGGTTTATTGTTTACAAACTAGTTCTGGTCGGTCGGTAAAATACTGAAATACTGCTAACAATCAATCAATCAATCAACACATTTCATGTTATGCACTTTACAAATGAAAGAAAATTTAACATGTGAATGGAACAATTTTCGTTCGAACTGTTTTCATGTCTTTGAAATTCTAATGACTAACAACTCAATAAAATGCGCCCAGGAAACCAGCTGACAGAATATTTAATATTCACCAAAAACACAGAATAAACATCTCAGAAATATATCACTCCTGGAAGTTATAAGTGATTTAATTATCGATAGAAATTATTTTACTATTTATCGGAAGCAAATCTATGTAAATTACTGTCTAGGTATAGGCCACATGATACGAAGACTTAAATATCTAATTTAGGGAACAGCATCGTCGCACACGCAGTGTTAAGGAGTAAGAGCAAATACAGGGTGGCTGGAGTCAGGATAAGGTGTCCGAGTGGAACGACATGTCTACCCGCAGACTTGTTTCAAATTAAGCGTGTTGGCCTAGTACAAACTTGTTCTCGCCATGATATATCTTAAAAAATGCTGAGTTGGCGTTAAACAACAATTACCCACTCACTCATGCCGTATGAGGTCTTGTCTGGGTTCATATCTTCAACTGACCAATCAGCGATTAGTCTATGTTTTAAAAGACGAGTACACACCAACATCTGTTGTCCAATTTGTCAATACATGTATATGTAGCTGTCTTGCACTCACACTATTTTAGCATTGAATAAAATTAATTAATTACCGCTGCATATTCCACAATAATTTCTGCATCTTTTATTAGCAACGGTAAACAGGGTACCAGTAGACGCTCCACACATGTTATACTTCGCATCGTATGTCGCGCAAGAAAATAGTCCGTCCTCAACATCAGTACATGTTGCCACGACTGTTGCTATAAATATCAAAATATTTATGTTCCTAAATAATGTAAAATATATTAAAACTAAGGTCACTCTGGGGGGGCCCGGGTGGCTCAATGAGTTAGGTCGTTGGATCTAACAGCTCATATAAGCCCATCATCAATACGGCGTGGGTTCGCGCACAGCTTTGTAAATAACAAAAAAGGGTGTACTCGACTCGCAGCCGCAAGTGATAAAGTTTACCAGTTGCTTGCCCAGTTGTCGGTGGTTCTCCCCAGGTACTCCGGCTTCCTCCACCACTAAAACTGGTCGCCATGATATAGCTGAAATATTGTTGAAAGTGGCATTAAACACCAAAATGAAAAATTCAAATTCACTCAGGGATAGGTAACCGTAGCCGATTTTAGTTATCTGTGCTAAATTGATCATACTTTGTGTTAAATTGAACATGCTTTGTGCTAAGTTGAACATACTTTGTACTACCTTGAACATACTGTGTGCTATAATGAACATACATTGTGCTAATGTGAACATACTTTGCACTACATTGAACATACTTTGTACTACATTGAACATACTTTGTACTACCTTGAACATACTGTGTGTTACATTGAACATACTTTGTACTATCTTGAACATACTGTGTGCTATACATTGTGCTAATGTGAACATAATTTGTGCTACCTTGAACATACCTTGAGCTACAGTTGAAATACTTTGTGCTTAATTGAACATACTTTGTGCTTAATTGAACATACTTTGTGCTAAATTAAACATACTTTGTGCTAAATTAAACATACTTTGTGCTAAATTAAACATACTTGGTGCAACAGTTGAAGCTGTAACTACTGGTGTGGTTGTTTGTTCTGTAGTTGCTACAGGTGATGGAGTTTGTGTTGCCATGGCTGTTGTATTTTGTTGTGGTGCATGAGTGGTTACCATTCCAGCAGTCGTTGGGTTTTGTACTGCTACCGTTGAAGTTACTGCAGGGATTGGTGTGGTTGTTTGCAAACCTTTAAAAGAAAATTTAAACAGTGATGATCATCAATATCAACAAAACAAACAATCACCTCTCATCTTAACTGAACTATATATAATGACATAAACATTGGAGAATTACGAAAGGGCAATCAAAAATGGACAATCCAGATAAACTGGCAACACATGGTACACAAGACGAAGAAAATAAACACAACATGATATATGTTGGACACCACTATACGTAAGCAAACACAAATAACATAAACAAGACATGAGCACTCCTACAAACAACTGGAGGCAAAGACAAACCGAACATCGTTTCCACGCGGAAATCGCAACGGACATCACAACACGGAACGCAGAACGCAAATACATACAGTAGGACAACACAAAAACTAAAATGATGAGCAGTACGGGCCCCACTAATAACCGGAGGTGAACTCAGGTGTTTGTGAAGGGTAGGCAGTTCCTGCTTCTTATAAGACACCCGTCGTGTCACTCATATATACAGTCCGGTAAAGTCTTGCATTGCAATAATATTAGTTACTTATAACATTATTATTCACATGAGCTCTTGTTCAATTATTGAAAATGAGAAGTATATAAACAATGTCATTATTACATTAGAACGTAACGATATAGTGGAAATACTGATAAAGTTGGTGTTCAACACCAATCAATGAATCAATCAATCGATATTACAATGAAATACAATTAATTAACGTTCACAAAAGTAGATTTGTGGCAGTCCATGTTCAATGCAGCAGTAACACGACAGGTGTCACTAGTGGGGCAGGAACGGCGTACCCTTCCTGAGCACTTGAGGTCACCCCGGTTTTTTAGTAGGATTCGTGTGTCAATCTTTAGTTTTCTGTATAGCGGTTTCTAGATCATTGTTTGTCCTTATAATTTTGGCCATTGTGTTGCTTATCCTTCTTCAATTTATGGCTTCTGGTTACCATTTTTGTAACTTCAAAGTTCTCTTACACAACAGCCAATGCGTGGTAATCAACATTATATTTACAGTAGAGCAGATTGATATTAGTCAATGGTCAATTTGCATTTGATCATATTTATGGTATAAGTCGCATGTATTTATTTTGAAATCATTGGAATATATAGTAGCTCGGGAATTACCATGACGTCACAGTGCACATGTCATTATAAACATGATATGTTAACCATCAATATTACTGTATATTTGATTGACTATATTAATCTGCTTTCAAAATGTATAATGGTATTGTCTTTTAAGTTTTAAACTTCCTCGGAATATCATTGGTTTGATCCCATGTCGGGTCACACCAAACAGTATAGAATTGTTATTTTCTGCCTCACCATTAAAAGGAACAAAATTATTAACATAATTACTATGTTTTTATTTGTCTTTACGTTCTGAGTTCCGTGTAGTGATATCCATTATGATTTCCGCATAAAACGATGTAGCGTTCGTCTTTACCTCCAGTTGTTTGTAATAGGGATCGTGTCTTATTTACGTTATTTGTGTTTGTTTGCGTATAATGGTGTCCAACACATATTGTGTTGTGTTTTTGTTTTGTTTTTCATCGTCTTGTGTACCCCGTTTTGCCAGTTCCTCTGGATTGTCCATTTTCTGATTGCCCCTCTAGTATTCTTTTACGTTTATTGTTCTAGTACTAAACCTGGGTCAGTAAATGCACCGCGCCATGATATAGCTGATACCATACCAAAGGGGTAATCAGAATCCGTAAATCGATGAAGGACAGACAATACAATGACCAAAAGAAAAAAGACAAAAGGAAAAACAACAATCTACAAAACATACACATAAAACTAAAGATCGAGTAACACTAACCCAGTAAAAACCGCCGGTGAACTCAGGTGCTCCGGAAGGATAGGCAGTTTCTGTTCCACTAGAGGCACCCGTCAAAAGATGACTTGTAGCCATACATATTTAGCGATACATGTGTATTAGAAAACTTGTTTAAATGCCATTGGATTACAGTAAAACAAAACTATATCAGGTTTCCAAGAAACCTTTCAAAATGAATTCGTCAATTATAACCATGATTATCATATACGTTATTTAGGTTTTGATTTAATCTTTATAGGGGGTTGAAGGATAAGCAATTTGCTGTGCAGTGAAAGGAAAACTTGAAGTGATTGTCAACAATTCCACTAGTTACAAGCAACCCCCCCAATACAAAAAAACGACATATGACGTTGGAAATCCAGGTCTTGGCTATGGACAAGCACAGAAAGTGTGGAGGGTTAAACCCGTTAATGGGAATTTTCTTTTGGGATAATTGTTCGACGATATGAATAACCCCATTTAATAAAATGAAAAACTAAAAATACCACAATGCCAGATTCTGATTATCCCTTTCCAACATCCAATAGAAAAATCACAGTAAGAGGCACAGATACATATATACATACCAGTAAACTTTCCAAAAACACACATTTGCGTTGAACAGTGACATACTTCACCAACATGGGGGGCACGGGTACATTCTTTTGTCTAGTAAAATATACAATAAATTGACATCTATAACAAATACATGCATATGAAGAATACAGAATCTCTGAGCCAAAACAAAAAACCATAAGGTCTTTTAAAACTAGAAAATGTGTACCAAACATTGCTTTAGTAAATACAAGAGCTTAGCGTGTCTTGTCAAAATAGATTCTCAACTAGATATCAATATCATATTGATTGGTAAGCGATAAAGTCCAAAGAGGTTCGATCTCAAACGTATCAACAAACTTAGAGAATACCGATGGGGTAATCAAAAATGGGCAACCCAGAGAAACTGGCAAACGAGGGTACACAAGACTATGACAAACAAAGCAAAAACACAACACAATATGTGTTGGACAACATTATACGCAAACAAACACAAATAACGTAAATAAGACATGAGCCCTATTACAAACAAATGAAGGTACAGACGAACCAAACAAACACAAATAACGTAAATAAGACATGAACCCTCCTACAAACAACTGGAGGTAAAGACGAACCAAACAAACACAAATAACGTAAATAAGACATGAGCCCTCCAACAAACAACTGGAGGTAAAGACGAAGAGACCATCGTTTTTATGCGGAAATCGTAACGGACACCACAACATGGAAGTCAGAACATTGACAGATAATAGGACAACACAAAAAACTAATGAATTCAGCAACATGTACGTATACTTTACAAAAATAAACCGGGGGCGACCTCATGTGCTCGCGAAGGCAACATGAATAAACTGATTATCCATCTCATTAAGTCATTTCAATTCTTGGAATTTACTGTTGTCTCATATATCGTCGTTGTTGTCAATATTCGTGGATTGACAGAAACGTCGATGTTCGCTGACATTTTGATTCATGGTTTTGATACTTGCGAAATGACCTCTTGTTATTTACTCCTTCCGATATGCACTAAATCTCGTGGTTTTATTGAACCAACGAAAACCCCTAAAAGTAGTATTCAGTCAATGTAAATGAATTCACAACATCTTCCAACAAAATCAAGTACACATTGAGATTTATAAATATTGCATGCTGTTTAATGGCAGTTTTGAAAGTTTTATGGTCGCCATCATGACTTGGATGAGAAGAGTTTGAAGATACCAAAGGGCTAATCAGAATCCGTAAATCGAAGGACAGACAACACAATGGCCAAAAGAAAAAGGACAAAAAGATAAGCAACGATCTATAAAACATTAAGCATAAAGATAAAGATCGAGTAAAATTGGGGTGAACTCAAGTTTCCCGGAAGGGTAAGCAGTTCCAGCTCCACTAGTGACAACCGTCGTGTTACTCGTCGTGGTAACCGCTGTGAACTATCTGTTACAGATTACCAAGGATATTTTCTGTTTGTTGTAGTTCAATTCTGTTCTTTCTTCGTTCACCACTTATCATGAGATTTTTTAACAAGGGTGACCTGACGGGTGCTACTAGTGAAGCAGTAACGTCTTACCTTCCCGAAACATATAATGCGCCCCCCCCGAATTTGAGTGAGTTTCGCGTTGCTCATTATATTCAATTTAAATGTCTTCACATGTTCCGTGTTACGTCCGCTACGATTTTAGCATGAAAGCGATGATTGTTACTCCCAATTGTTTTATAAGGGGTTCATGTTTTATTTGCTACTTATATTTATTTACGGATACTGGTTTTGAAGACGATTTCTATATCAGAAGATTCTTTGTTCTTTAACAGTAACACGACGGGTGGCACCAATGGAGCAGAAACTGCGTACCATTCTAGCTCAACTTAATACTTAATTCATCCTCGGTATGTAGAGAGTTCACGTTTATCAATCTTTACTTTCAGCGCAGTGTTGTGTAGACCATTGTTTGTCTTTCTGTGTTTTATTTCTGTTGACCATTCTACTGTCTGTCCTACGACTTTAGGCTTCTGATTACCCCATCCGTACCTTCACATTTTCGTAGACCAAACCACGAAATCCAATTCTCCACAGAGTATGATCGACACACTAAATGATGAAATTTTGATGACAACGAACTACCCATTAATTAGCATGCAATGAAATGAGCACGGGGGAGAGCTAAACCCAAAATATCGAGTCTTTCCTACAAATCGACGGAAAAAGATGACAATTAAAAGAAATGATTCCACTGTTTTTAGTGGGGTTCATGGTATTCAATCTTTAGTTTTCCGTGTAGAGTTTGATGTTTGTTCTTTTTCCTTAGGCATTGTATTGTCTGTTCTTCTTCGATTTGCAGCTTCTGGTAATCCCTCTGATAGCATAAATCTTTTCTTATTTCGAGTGTTTGTACAAATCTTGTGTTATAATACAATTCCATTTAGATATGCCAATGTCCTAGCTAAGAGGGGAATGGAAGGACACAATACAGCACAATACCATTCACTCAAAAGTTCAGTGCCCTTCTGACCAAAATGAACACCCGTGTGTCCCTCTTTATAATTCAACGTTGCCTTGTGCAATTAGTACTTAAACAAGTACATTAAAGCCAAGTAATTAGTGTCAAGGTTATTAAAACCTAGTGTCTTGTTATAATCATAAACCCTCATGTAATTATCGATTTTTAGAGATTAAGCTCAATTTACCCCAAAGCTCTTCTGAACCACACTGAGCACCTCTGTGAGCCTGTTTAAGGTGGTACCATACACTACAGGGGGATAACTCTTTAAAATCAGTTGAACGTTTTGATCATATGATGTGTGTATGCAGATTTCAAGCATCTCGGTGATCAAAACCACAGAGAGAAAAGCTGCTATATGGCTAGTGAATTGATAGCTCTGAGTCTGTTGGTTGGAATTTGTTAAAATTTTGATATTTATTACAATGGATATATTCAAACACACTGCCAAAAAAAATTAGAAAATTAAACGAGCAGATCAAATTTTACCTGAAGTGTATGGTACCACCTTAAAATTCAATGCCTTGAATGCATTGTGCAATTAGTACTTAAACAAGTACATTACAGCCAAGTAATTATTGTCAAGCTTATGATACAACATTAGGTAATAAAATTTGTCATTAGCAGGTCAGTGGTCTTATCCGGACACTCCGGTTTCCTCCACCAATAACACTGACCGTCACGAAATAGCTGAAATATTGTTGAAAGTGGCGTTAAAACACCATAACAATAACCCTTATCCTAACCGTGCAATTATCAATCTTTATAGATTAAGCTCAATGTTACTCCAGTGGTTGAAGGCTCACAACACTACCCAATACAATTCAAATATACAACTAAAATAAAGGTTCCATAATCATATTAATTTAACACTTGCTAAAGTAACCTCCTGTGCGCTTTCTAATTTTAGATCCAAGCTAGAACATTCTATGTATCTTTGTACTTACATGTCTGCCATCAGCACAATGTCTGGAAAATACACCATTATACACGTGCCTCAATTCACAAACCTGTCAATGACAGTAAATAGTCAAAAAATGCTATAAGACTTGTTTGTTGACACAAATATTAGACAAGAAAGATCATAAATAGTCAAAACGTTATTTTTTTTAATCCACGATCTCTAACGGTTATTTCTTTAACTCGTACTGTACATAAAAACGTATAATTTTAGAATCAGATCGGGAATGCACAGAAGCTCTATTTCGGGAGAATATGGAGAGCAGTTTCTTTGACTTTGTAACTGTTGTGTAAGGTATACCAACCTGTCCTGCATGGCAGACATGTAGATCATTTCCAGGACAAACAATACCACTAATATGGAGACCTTCAATAAATGGTATTAAATTACGTTATAAATTACTAAAATATATCGCTTGTATATTAAATATATGAAGCATAGACTTGTCCAGAGTATCAGGGTTCATCACTGGTTTTTAGTGGGGTTTGTGTTGCTCAATCTTTAGTTTTGTGTCGACCTTGGTTTGTCCTTTCTTTAGTCATTATGTCTGTCCTCCTATTTACGGCTTCTAATGATATCTTTGGTATCTTCAGAGTTATCTATGTAATTTGGCTTTGCATCTTTTAGTCCTTGTTGTTTTTGTCCTTTCAAATAGTTGAACAGTTGGCTTTCCGGTCAATCAGCATCAGTACAATTAATAATATATTACAGTGGAACCTGTCTAATCCGACACATCAGGGGACCAGTGAACTGGAATCTGTCTAAACCGACACATCAAGGGGCCAGTGAACTGTGTCAGATTGTACAGGATGTCGGAACTTGTCTAATCTGACACATCAAGGGACCAGTGAACTGTGTCAGATTGTACAGGATGTCGGAACCTGTCTAATCTGACACATCAAGGGACCAGTGAACTGTGTCAGATTGTACAGGATGTCGGAATACTCAGGTTTTTATTTTAGTTAACAGAACTACTTTGGGACCATACATTTTGTGTCGGGTGTCACAGGATGTCGGAAAACGCAGGTATCGGATTTCACAAGTTCCACTCTGTATTATCGAAATGCACTGCTGAAACATCAATTTTCAACCCGGTATTAAGGGTATTTCCCCATCGTAAATGGTTGCTGATGCCAAACCTATTATAGCATTCCTAAATATTTTGTTAACCAGGTCAACATACAATTTAGCTTATATTTTGATTTGATTTGATTTTGGTGTTTAACGCCACTTTCAACAATATTTCAGCTATATCATGGCGACCAGTTTTAGTGGTGGAGGAAGCCGGAGTACCATGCAGGAGAGAACCACCGACCATGGGCAAGCAACTGATAAACTTTATCACGTGCGGTTGCGAGTCGAGTGCACCATTTTTTGTAATTTACCAATCCGGGCGCGAACCCACGCCGTATTGGTGATAGGCTTGTACGAGTTGTTAGATCCAACGACCTAACTCATTGAGCCATCCGGGCCCCCTTATATTTTGAATTGTGTTACATCGATATATTGACTACATAATAGCGTGGTAAAAAATTTGTCACCATTTGTATCACACGGATATACACGGTTCCGCCATTATTATAATACAGAATAAACATGATAATATACCTTGTATGATGGATATAAGTGTTTGATCTACACAGGTTCTAGATTCACAATAGCAACTGTCACTGTACATAAAAAGGTTAGGTAGACAGTGGTCACTGTTGTGCTAAAATATTAAACTTAAAAAGGTAAAAGGAAAATATTTGTTGATAGTACTTATAATCAGGGCCTCCAAGAATAATTTTGCAAGGCGGAACAAACACTGTTTTGGGGCCCCGGGGACAGACTGAAACTTCTCTCAAAACTGAGGATTTGAGGGTCAATAAACCACTTGTAATGAAATGATGACCTTCCTGGTTACATTGTAAATGTGAGGAATAATAAACAACCATAATTCAGGAGTCTAAGTCAATTTTACATAATTATTTTTCTAAATAAAGTAAAGAATAGTTGAAAATGCCCCTAAAAATGAAAAAAAAATCAAAACAAAACGTCTATGGCTAAGGGTTTGGGGCTCTTCAGAGATTCACGGGTCCTTCTTGGGTCTCCGTGTCCCGGTCCGAAGTACCGACTGACTCTCCCCCCTCTCACAGGCCCTGCTGATATTTTGGTTTCGAACTTTCACTCATTTTTTAGTGTAATATTTCATTCAATATGGATGCCATATACAACGATTGTCTAATACATGTGCATATACTATACTCAATAGTGCTATTCCTAACAAGTATTCTTATTCTTGATCAAAAGCGCTATTCCTAGTCAACAGCGGTATTCCTAATCAACAGTGGTATTCCTAACCAACAGTGTTATTCCTAATTAACAATGCTATCCCTAATCAACAGTGGTATTCCTAATCAACAATGTTATCCCTAATCAACAGTGGTATTCCTAATCAACAATGTTATCCCTAATCAACAGTGGTATTCTTAATTAACGGTGTTGTTGCTAGTCAACTGTATTAATTCGGATCTGCAGTGTTATTCCTCCTCAGTAGTATTATTCCTAATCTATAGTGTTATTAGCATAATGCTATTCCTAATCCACAGCGTTATTCCTAACCCAGTGTTATTTCTAATCGGTAGTGTCATTCTCAATCAGTAATGTTATTCATAATTACCAGTGTTGTTGCTAGTCGGATGTGTTAAATCAGCTGTGTTAGTTTGAATCTGCAGTGTTATTCCTAATCAACAATGTTATTCCTAATCAACAATGTTATTCCTAATCAGCAATGATATCCCTAATCAACGGTGTTATTCCTAAATTGCAGTGTTATGACTAATAATCAGTGTTTTTCTAATCATTTGAGAAGTATGCAAATACAGTGGAACCTCATCATACTAGAATTTATAACTACCTATGCAATCAGTGGCTATCACCACTAACATTGTGAGTTCGAATCACGCTCATGTAGTCGATACAACATTATGTGATAAAGTTTGTCAATGACTTGCGACAGGTTGGTGGTTTTCTCTGGTTTCCTCCACCAATAACACTGACTGCCACAATATAATTGAAATATTGCTAAATTGGCGTTAAACACCATAACCCTCATCATCTCGAACTCAGATAAGTCATTCCCTTGGATACCTCGAAGTACAAATTAATCTCCATTCATTTTGAACGAACTTCTTTTTGGGTAAGAATTACGTTCATTATTGGAGACTCTACTGTGACTGTGAACTGTATACAGCAATAAAATCGATGTTCCTTTACTTTAATGTGTGTCTACGTGTAAAATGTGATAGTCTCTCATGTTCATTGACATCCATATCATTTCTTTATAATAGTAAAAACAGAAGTCAATGTTGACAGTACCATTGAATATGTTACATATGAAAAAATGTGTGTTTTTTTTTTACACATGATCTATTTTTTTTTCCGATGTGTAACATATTTAGTGGTACTGTATACAAGGCTTATATTCTAATCTTACCGGTATATGATCCTCACATTTTAAATGGTGACGGTTGTTGTGCCAATCTTTTTTAATAGTACACACCTAAACAAATACATCAATAGTTTACATTTATATACCGGTATATATCTGAAATACTCCTGTTATACAATGAACATACATGTTGGGGCCGTCGTGGTCGTGATCGTATGGTAGTTGTATTTACAACTACCTGTACAACCAGTGCCTATCACCACTAAAGAGGTCGAACCCTGCCCATGGCGAGGTGTACTCGATACAACATTATGTGATAAAGTTTATCAGTAACTTGCGACACGTCAGTGGTTTTCTCCAGTTTTCTCCACCAATAAAACTGACCGCCACGATACAACTGAAATATTGTTGAAAGTGGCATTAAACACCATAAACCAACCAACCAATCAAAGATATTGAATACTATCTCTCACTTCGTTTTAAATTTCAAAGATGTTTATCTAACTTTCCCTCGGAAAACACAATGTGGTTCAATCTGATTAACGTCACATCTATCACTTTCTCTCTTAAACTCTTAAACGTTGTGTGGTCCGATTGTGCCTCACCATTTAACAGGTCCAGTTGTCCGTCACATCGCCAGATACGATCTTTCTAGACAGACAACGTACAATGTTTATCTAACAAACATCCGATCACGGCCAAGGGTAGCCTATTGATCTATGAAACCATAGAAACTACAAATTAAGCATTCTCATGACCATTGAAGTAAAAGTAGAAAAAAGTAAACATTCCACTTCTTTCAACAAAGAAAGAATTTTATTGTCTGTCTTTCCATTTGTTTTGTCTATGGTCGTATTTAGGTTATTCCAGAAACGCGGCGTGCAAACACTAAATTAGATATCTACCTATTTATAACTCTATACATGTATATGCAATAATAAATTGAAAATTCTAATTCAAATAACAATTTTTTTTTGCGCCATTCCATCATTTTTGCCTTCAAATCCACAACTGTCTTGTCATAACTAAATGTTCTAGTCGGAACCAGCCGCCATATTTAATTTTCTACGCGTCGCCAAGAAAAACTGCATTTGCGACCATCAAATCCCCAATTGACGCTGACCATTCTTCAAATACAATACAATTATTCTTTAATTTTATATAGTCTAACTTGTACCAGACGGAATTTTGTGAAAGGTGAAATTACATTCCCATTAATTTATGTAATTTATTAATATCTATAAATGCTATATATATGTATACTTGCCTGTGCTCCATAACAAATATGATCACCACATTGAAAGTTGTGGTTGTTAACTGAAAAATATAGGGAAAAAATGAAAATAAAAAATATATAAAGCATACTCATAGCAAATGAATAATGACTTCTCAACTGATATGAATTGTCTACAAACGTAGATGTACACCAATCGCAACGGAAGGATTCTGGGTATTCTACGTCAACCACTGTCATCTCTGCCACAATACTCACGGACGCCAATGAGAGATATCTCTAATGGCGGAGAAGTCACGAATGTATACTCAGTCTTTGCCTATAAACATTACGGAAGACGATGAAATAGTCAGTCATATGACATAAATTTGTAGTCCCGCTGTTCGCTGTAAAACCTGCAATGTATTGTTGTGTGTACTTGAACATCCGAGAGTATATAACGTCAGCACGGGGCCCCTTGAGCGCAAGCCCAATGGGCCCGATTGGCTTAATGCCGGCCCTGGTCGTTAGTAGTGGCTAGTTCAAGGCAAAAATATCCAATTCTATATTATAAAAACGTAGATATCAAAAATTATAACGTACGACGCGTTTCTGGAATAACCTTCATCAAGTAGGCTCAAAATAATTAATGCTATTACTTTCGTAACATCTGAACATCCGACCATGGCCGGGACCGGGTGGCTCAATGAGTTAGGAACAACTCATGCAAGCCTATCATCAATACGGCGTGGATTCGCACCCAGCTTTGTAAATTACAAAAAAGGGCGCACTCGACTCGCAGCCGCGTGATAAAGTTTACCAGTTGCTTGCCCATGGTCGGTGGTTCTCTCCGGGTACTCCGGCTTCTTCCACCACTAAAATTGGTCGTCATGATATAGCTGAAATATTGCTGAAAGTGGCGTTAATCAACAAAAATCAAAAATCAAATCCGACCATGGCCAATATCAATGTCATCTTTCACCTACATGGTAGAATGTTGGTAACCTTGTTCTCCTCACGAATATAGCTGAAATACTGTTCACTCGATGTCAATAAATAAATGAATGAATGAATGAATGAATGAATGAATGAATGAATGAATTAATTAATTAATTACCGCGTGATCTCTTACCTTGAGTATGTTGATGATAATATTTATTATATAGTTCAGTGTTACAAGCAGTCGTAATACAGTAACAAGGATGGTGTTCTGTGGGTAATGTGGCACAACCAAATGTTCCCTGGTGCTGAAAATAGTGAAACAGTAAATCAGAGAATTCACCAGTGGACAAATGAAAAGTATACGTATTTGTTTTTCAAAATGTTAAATTAAATATTTTATATTTCTTTGAAATATT
This sequence comes from Gigantidas platifrons, assembly GCA_002080005.1. NCBI lineage: Eukaryota > Metazoa > Mollusca > Bivalvia > Mytilida > Modiolidae > Gigantidas > Gigantidas platifrons. The sequence continues at coordinate 765,920 of MJUT01060724.1, forward strand.
TTAAACCTACACCATGAAATTGTTTTTCACATATCGGTCAAATCGTTATATTGTGTTGTTTTTTAGTTCGTGCAATTCTGTCGACGCACAATATAATTAACCATGTAATATCATTCGGAAGTTTATACACTGGTTGACACAAAATTTAAGAGAAAACTACATCATCTTTAACAGTTTGCTACGTCTATCTCAAGATTGGAGACAACGTCCCTTGAGGATGTTCAAGGCAGGTATGGGTGTCGTCGCTTGTAGTCATTTGACGTTGTACTACATCCAACGCCGATTTCAGCAAAGGTGTTCGGCCTCGTTGTGTGCAAACAAAAGTCACATATCCAACTGATGTCTGGTCTATATGTCTACGTCACTTCCGCAGTGGGTTCCTTCTAGCCACAGACTCAACCAATATAGTTCACGGTAGTAACCGAACAAACTCCGTGCAATGTTATAAAATGTTAATCAGTATTAGATCTAATTCAGCATCACACTGAGGAGCAATTCACTTAAAAACTCTTACCTGGTCGTGCAGCTTATGACAGCTAGAATGCAACTCTCTCTCATGGTGCACTTCATGTACACATACCTAACAGAAATCAACAGAATATTACATAACAACACATAATGTTAGTCATAGACTTAAAGGTGATAATTCAACAATAAATATATGGCCACATAGAATTCGACAACGTATAGAAATACAAGGGCCGTCGTGGCCGTGATCGTATGGTAGTTGGATTTACAACTACCCATGCAATAAGTGCCTATCACCACTGATGCTGTGAGTTCGAGCCCCATTCATGGCGAGGTGTGCTCGACATAACATTATGTGATAAAGTTTGTCAGTGATTTGTGACAGGTCGGTGATTTTCTCCGGGTCCTCCGGTTTCCTCCACCAATAAAACAGACCACCACGATAGAACTGAAATATTGTTGCAAGTGGCGTTAAACGCCATCAAACAAACAATCAAACATATAGAAATACACGTTTGCAGAATTATGTTCGTTCAATCTTGTTATACGTTTTACGTGTATTAAATTAATCGCATGATATCTATTTATGTCACGAAACGATAATCATTAAACAATAAAATAAGTATGAAATGTTTATACAAAGTTCAAAGATGAAAAACAAACAAAAATAACACACCGTCGAATCAGTTCTATAATCCAATAGAAAGAGACGAGATCGATAACTCTAACACACAAATACATGACCACTCATTTTCCTGGCCTAGGGGTCGATTTCACAAAAAGTCGTAAGTCTAAGATCAGTCTTAAGTGTGAATTTCAACTAATCAAAAGCTTGGAAATCACACTTACGATAACACTTACGATTAATCTTAGACTTACGACTTTTTGTGAAATCGACCCCACTGGTACAGACAACAAATGGTGCGGTTTAAGTTATTTTGTGGGTACAACTGGAATGATGCGGTCATTCAAGACGACGTGTTGTCAACATATGAGTAAAATGTCAACCATCACAGTGTGTGCAGCCTTGTTAAAAAGAAAACTCAAATTGTGAACTTGATATCTTCGAGTCACAAAATATGCATAATATTAGTTCTAATTAAAAAATCAGCATTGAAATCACCGAAAAAAAATGTATTATTGAATACATAAGTGCAGACAGATCTGATACTCGCCTGCCATCTGCAAATCGTTTGCGTGAAAATAAGCTAAATTAATGCACCATGAAACTGTACCAAAAGTGTGGACCAAATATAAACATAGGTTGTATGGTACAAAAGAAACTGACGTAATCACAAAGACTTCAATTTAACAAAGCTTGTAGACCGTGAAAATGATGACAGAATCAGGTTCCGTGTGCCTGACAGAATGAAAGGGTTCATGGATAAACAACTGAATACAATACGTCAATCAAATGAGATCAAACGGCATTTCGTGATCACTTAAATTTGCTGTACAACACGTTAAACGGGTTTTTGTGATCACTTAAATTTGCTGTACAACACTTTAAACGGATTTTTGTGATCACTTAAATTTGCTGTACAACACCTTAAACGAGTTTTTGTGATCACTTAAATTTGCTGTACAACACTTTAAATGGTTTTTTGTGATCACTAAAATTTGCTGTACAACACTTTAAATGGTTTTTTGTGATCACTAAAATTTGCTGTACAACACTTTAAACGGTTTTTTTGTGATAATTTAAATTTGCTATACAATACTTTAAAAACGTTTTTTGTGTGATCACTTATATTTGCAGCACCACACTGTAAAGAGGTTTTTTGTGATCACTTAATTTTGCTGTACAACACTTTAAACGGTTTCTTGTGTAATCACTACAATTTGTTGTAGAACACTTTAAACGGGTTTTTGTGATCACTTAAATTTGCTGTACAACACTTCAAACGTTTTTTTTTCTTAGTGATCACTTAAATTTGCAGCACCACACTGCAAACGGGTTTTAGTGATTTCACAATTATTATATATATTTATGAAATGACGAACCTCGTCGTGTTTACAGTTGTGATGCCCGCATTGTAGTTCTTGACCTGGACCTTGAATAAATAAATAATAATGAAGATAAATGAACAGAAAGTGCGAATAACATACTGTCTTAAGAATATTATTTATTGTTTTTTCTTATCCTTTTCTAAATACTCGGAAATGTATGTTTTGTCATTGAAAACACCTCTGATTTCTACACACAGATACCCGATTCAGACCCCTTGTAGACATATATAGCTGTTGTAGACCATTTGTTTTACATGGTACATTCAAATAATTGATTTAGAGCCCTTATTTCTACACACATATACCTGATTTAGACCCCTTATTTCTGCACACAGATACCTGATTTAGACCTTGTATTCCCAAACACAGATATCTGAGTTAGACCCCTTATTTCTACACACAGATACCTGAGTTAGACCCCTTATTTCTACACACAGATACCTGATTTAGACCCCTTATTTCTACACACAGATACCTGATTTAGACCCCTTATTTCTACACACAAATAATTTATTTAGAACCCTTATTTCTACATACAGATACTAGTACCTAATTTAGACCCCTTAATTCTACACACAGATACCTGATTTAGACCCCTTATTACCACACCCAGATACCTGATTTAGACCCTATATTTCTACACACAGATACCTGATTTAGACCCATAATTCATACACACAAATAATTTATTTAGAACCCTTATTCCTACATACGGATACCTGATTTAGACCCCTTATTACCACATACAGATACCTGATTTAGGCCCCTTAATTCTACACATAGATACCTGATTTAGACCCCGTATTTCTACACACAGATACCTGATTTAGACCCCTTATTTCTACACACAGATAACTGACCCAGAACCATTAAATCCACGAAAACTAACTACACAAAACATTTATCAAAAGATAAACCCTTAACTCAAAAGATATACTGACTTAACTATGTTATATATATGAATTACCATTTGGAGGATGTCCTCCTTTTTGAACTGAACCACCTTGAAAAACATTGTGAATGCATGGCTCATTGTCGCACACACATGATTGTCCAGCTGGTAATGTTTGAGGACATCCATATATCATCTATAAATAGAAACATATTCTGAGTCGAATGTTATGATTCTTATCTCGTTGGAGATTCAGTTGGTAACTAGATTAACACGATAGGTACCACATATGGAACAGGAACTGCATACCCTTCCGGAGCACCTGAATTCACCCTCGGTTTTTAATGTAACTCGATCTTTATTTTTATGTGTATGTTTTGTAGATCGATTTTTGTCCTTAGTACTTTTTCTTTTGGCCATTGTGTTGTCTGTTCTTCTTCGATTTATGGATTCTGATTACCTCCCTTTGGTACCTTCAAACTCTTCTTACCAAGAGAGGAGAGTTATGATCCTATTAATCGGTTTATGTTGTCAGTGAATCTTTGACTTTGTGGATTCAATGTAATACATTGTGATACTTGCTTAAAGAAATGTTCCACAATGGCCGACGTATTGAACGAGTCAAAATAAGCCTACTGTCTAACATCTGTTCACACATACGTAATTTAGTATTGTTCTTAAATGTTTGAGGGAAAAAAAACCCCAAAAATGAATAAAAATCTGGTGCCAAATAATTACAACCTGAACAAATCGACGTGTCACATTTAATAAAGACTTTAATGTTTTCTTATTGGATATATCTTTTTGAACAAGAAAAATGACAAGTATTTTTTTTATTTATTATTTAACATTTTACATTGTCTGTTGGGGAACGCCTTCTACTAGCGGAGGTCTCAGTGTTTCACGTGCATCTATGTACTATATTATTTCATGATTACAAACAAAGTGATCTATTTAACATGGACATGAACAGCAGTACATTTCACAGTGTATTGTTTTCCCTTTGTCGTAATCACAATCCCGCTCGTTCCTCGTTCATGACTTACCACCAGAGTTTTTGACAGCATTTACGACAAGTGCCACTTGTGAAGCCGGAAGTGCTTACCCTTCCAGAGCATCTAAGTTCATCCTGTTTAATGTGGTTTGGTTTGCTCAATCTTTAGTTTTCTGTATTGTGTTTTGTACCTCATTATTTGTTCAGTTTTGAGGGACCCGGGCGGCTCAATGAGTTAGGTCGTTGGATCTTACAGCTCATACAAGCCCATTACCAATACGGCGTGGGTTCGCGCCCAACTTTGTAAATTACAAAAAAGGTGCACTCGACTCGAAGCCGTAAGTGATAAAGTTTACCAGTTGCTTGCCCAGGGTCGATGGTTCTCTCCGGCTTCCTCCACCACTAAAACTGGTCGCCATGATATAGCTGAAATACTGCTGAAAGTGGCGTTAGAACAACAAAAATAAAATAAAATCATTTGTTCTTTTGTACATTTTTCTTGTTTGGTTATTTTATTGTCTGAATTTCTTCGATTAACGATTTCCGCTTACCTCTTTGGTATCTTCAAATTATTCTTACTGTGATATAAATAACTAATATCTACCAGTTTTAATAAATGACTTACATATTGAGGAGCATCTGGACCATGACGGTGTATGCATTCTCCATACAAGACATTTCCTATGTTGCTAAGTTTGCAAGCCTTTAAATAGACAATGACTCAATAGATATGTGTAATCCTTTGTTTTTTTTTTTTTAATTACGTCTTTTAACTATTTAATAATATAATGAACTATTGACCTATTCCACCTAAGTGCGAATAATTATTACTCCCTAAATCTGCCATTTTTACGTATCTCCTAGACGACAGCACATCACGTGATGTTGTCTTCTGCAGTGTAACTAATCCAATGAAACTTTAGAATTATAAATACGTCACTGCTAAAACTACATGCATGCAGGAATAAAATGAAAAACAAAAAATACCACACTGGAATGCCATTAACTTTACGGTATTTTTTTAAACTTGCCATTTACTTATTTACGTAAAATATAGAGTCGACCCAAATTGAGAGATCAGAATATAATATTGTTCGGCTACGTTCCATTTGAGAAATGTTTTGTTGGCGCCTATCATATAAACATTAAATATTATATACCTACTTATAGATTTTGTGTTATTTTGATGGTAACAAATATACAATGGTAGTTCAGTGTCTTTAAATATAAAATTTATGTGTACGAGGCTTAAAATCTGTGACAAATGTGAAGTTCACCGAGCGCCGAATACACAGACACTTTATATTTCAAGACATTACATTAATTTTGTGCTTATCCTGCAGAAAAATCAAATTAATGCATATGCGGTAATATTTTGAATTAAATGATAAAATTATATAGTTACATGTATCCCTTGATTGCCTCTTTTGTTAGAAGTGTACTGATTTAAAACATTAAAGTTGTGTTTATCCCGCAGAAAAATCACATTAATATGTTGAGATTTATATTTTGAATGAAATAATAAAATTATATAAGTATCCCTTCATTGTTCATTTTGATATTTACTGTCAACAGGAAGTGAACTGGATTTAGAATCCCAAAGCTCAACAGGTACAAGCTGAAAGAGGTACCAGAAAAGCTGTATATTGGTCAGTGACTGTACGAACGAGTGTGGGATAATAAATAACAAATAAGACATAGTAAATGATCAGTACTATGTCATCAGGTTATTGATTTTACCTGATCATGTGGACAACGATGATCTATGCAATGCATTTCGGGAGGAGGATTATGGTGGTTTTTACCAGCAGCGAATGCCAACACAGCTACAAAATACATAGAAACATTATGAAACTTTCTGTAAATTGTATCTCATTCCCAGCTGGCACTTGCCTCATTATTTGGCTCAACCATTTTTTCTCAACCTGGGGGTTTCTTTTCTGTCCAGGAAATGTAAAATAAAACTCGATATCGCTCATGGACGCATATTTCCCACGCTTCCTTCCATCCGATTTTCAATGTGGAACACGGCACCAATCATTTGAGGGCTTGGGCCTATCCATATTACTGCGAAAGACGTTTTATTTACAAGTGTTACTAACTAAACAGTTTACGTCAAACCACGTGATTAATAAACGAAAATACCGGAGTTTTCGCTGGAATGGAAAAATGGAATTGGCTGAAATTGTTTTCTGACGTTTTATTAATGTTATTTGTGGTTATAAATAGAGGTTTTTCGGACATCATGTTTACGACGTTCGTTTTAACGTCATGCATATGTTACGTTGATTTAATGTCAGACTCAAACGTTATTTCATCGTTAGATTTACAGCCTACACACCTAGCGGTCAAGCAAAACGACAACAAGGGACGTTATCCATTCCATCTTGGAACGTCGTTTTCATGTCAATTCACAACCACTTATCAACCAATCGATATTGTTTTTGATCATACAATTACGCCAAATTAACTTCATATTACGACGTGTTTTCAAACAACTAATTCTAACATTGTTGGATTAAATGTAGATTTAAAATATTTGATACAACCTGGTATCCTTTCGTGATCAAGAATGGTCGATATATTGCATGGTTGTCATTTGCATGAGACGATTATAATATTTATGACCTGTGACTGATATAAAGCAAATAATTGTTAGAGAATACCGAAGGAGTAATCACAAATGGAGAATCCAGAGAAACTGGACATATAGGGTTCGCAACACGAAGACAAGCAAAACAAAAATACAACACAACAAGTGTTGGGCATCTTGTATAATTTAAAATGCTGAGTTACTTTGCTGCCAAATAAATTAAAATGCATATGTATATACCACTGTCACATGCTAAAGCAAGTATAATAACAACCTCTACTCTCACCTCATGTGACAATGTATTACCTCTCTTAATGAAGCTATATTTTTGATTAATCTGATTTGACGGATTAATAAAAACGTAGACATCAAATTCAGTGCACACGACGAATTTCTGGAATAGCTTTCATCGGGTACACTCAAAGCCGAAAGATTGGAAAGTCAAATCAATTGACAGAGGGGGCAGGGAAAGGATTCGTAATTACACCAAGGGAGATATGTGCTGTTGTGTACCAACGGTGTGGGGTTAAATCTGGCTGAGGGAGAAGACAACAAACAACCACAGTATGGATTTACCCCACTGGATCCGGAATGATACTAGACAGTGTTAAATATGTATTTAAAAAAAAAAAGGTTTGAGCTGACATTTTAGTTTAGAATCCGATTGCTAACCACTATTTTAAATATATTGAATTATGACTAGTTCTGCTGACATATACAGACAATGGACCAAAGTATTCGCACGCTTCCAAATTTCCCTTAATATTTCATATAAAACAACAATTTTTCAGAAGCTTATCCTGAAGTCAATTCACACCCGATTTCGATAATTTTTATATCAATAAAAGCATAATTTTATGTAGTTTTACTGTATGATTTTTTATGATAAACATTTTGAGAATATACAAGCTAAACACACAACTGAATTAATTTCTTCCGAAATACAATGCTTTGATAGTACCTTTGTAGACAAATTATTTAAGTCTGTGTTTAAATCATGGCGATTTGAAAAACATGCTTCAAAACGTTATTTCAAAATTACTACTATAAACTACACATCTTTCTGCTTTCGTTGATAAAATAATGATTAAAATCGGACGTGAATTGATTTCAAGATAATATTTTGAAAAACTTTTAGTTTTATATGAAATATATAGGGTAAATTGGAAGCGTGCGAATACTTTTCTCCATTGTCTGTATATCAACGACAATCACAATTGTTGTGTAAGAAGATTTTATTGTTTATTAATTGTAAATAAAATGATAGGAACCAAAGCTATCTTGCGGGGCAGATCACCTTATCTCAATATACTATATATTATTGTAAAGTAGGTCAACTGAAGGTTTGTTTAATAGTTAACAGTAACAAGAATTAATATCTAAACAAATGACTCGATAAACGTTAGAGAATGTCGAAGGGCAATCAAAATGGCAACATAGGGTATACAAGACGAAGAAAAAACAAAATAAAAACACAACACAATATGTGTTGGACACCATTATACGCAAACAAACACAAATAACGTAAATAGAACACGAGCCTCATACAAACAACTGGAGGTAAATGTCACAACGCTTTTAGTATAAGAACTTGTCATAGTATTTATCCAAACCAACAAATCTAAATAACCTGCGTTGCTCTTTTTAGTTTTCTGTGTTGTGTTTTTGTTTTGCTTGTTTTCGTTCTGTGTCATATGCTTAACGTTGTCTATGTCTTTGTGTTGTCAATTCGCAATTTCCCCTTCGGTTTTTTCTAACGTCTATATTTAAATACTCAGCATAGTCAGTTATTGCTATTTCAAACGAAATACAGACAAGAATAAACGTCAGATTGGTATGAGAGTAGGGTGATTTAAACGTATCTGCTACCTAAAGATGAATGGAAATATAAACCATAAGCATTACGATAATATTGAGAAATTTGGGTTATGGCCATTGAATGCAAATTAACATATTGCTCTTATGTTGAAAGGGCTATGAGTACCAATTGTGCTCCTCTTCTTATTGACTTGTTCCTTTATTCGTATATGAAGCACACTTCCAGTAGGGACTTCTCAAGAAAAACAGGGGAAATCAATAGCTCGATCCTGTAATTCCACCTTCCACTATATAGATGATGTCCTTTCACTGAATAAATTCACAGTTCAGTAAATACAAATGTATGGTGATCGCATATATACAACTTAACTTGAAATAAAGGATACCATGGGTACACTTATATGTCTGCTTCATTCATTGACCTACACCTAGAAATTGACAGTAAATGTCTACTGAGAAACGAAGCTTAACGAGTTGACAATAATGATGTTTCAATTTTCCAAAATCTAACAGCTCCTGCATATGAAGTATACACCTCTCACTTGATATGATATTTCAGCGCTTGTATAGTGTGTTGCTTCTAACGAGGAAGCAGCCACAAAACAAAGGTTGAATTGAAAGCAGCACTTCGAAAGCGTTACCATCGTCTATTAGGACTTTCTTTCAGATAAATATTTGTGTACAAATGCCAATACATGTGTTCCTTTTGTAGGAGTCACGTTCACATCTTTCTTTCTGTGTTCCTGGTGTTGGCTAGTCTGTTTAAACCCTTTGGTTTTCTTGCCCCCAAAGATTTCTAAATTATTTGGCTTTCAAATATTTTGACCTTGAGCGTACCCGATGAAGGTCATCACAGAAACGCGTCATGCGCACTAAATTTGATATCTACTTTTTTTATTATCATCACTGAATCTGACTTCTCACCGGATTTTTGACACGAGTAAAACATATACAAATGTATTGAAGGATATATAAATAAATGTAATTGTAATCCTGTGTCGAGTGAATAAAAACACGTTAATTGTTCAGGCTTGTGATCAATATTTCCTATATAAAAGACGGTAACATTTACCAATAATTGTGAAAGGCAATATCTAGTAAGTATAGGTTATTCAATACCTGGTCATAGTATATGAAAAAGAATGCCTCGAGACGAAGCCGAGATGCATTCTTTTTCATATACTAATGACCAGGTATTGTAAAATAAATTTAGCCCATACTTTCTTTGTCGAGTGTCATGATTACCAATTATTTCTAATTTAGGCAGTCTAAGCCAGATTAGATTGAATGAGTATCAGCTCAAAAGCATTTCCTTCAATTACAACATATGTGGTATATATAGATTATAACATGGCCATTTCCATATCGATCCCGGTATCATCCCGAGACTTCCATATCAGCCAATTCACCGTATGTATCACAGGTATTGAACATAACTTTTCAATAATTATAAATCAGACTTCCAATTCTTATCATTTGTGTCATACAAAATTACTGTCACATTTCCCTGGATATTTGAGTATGGGAATTGTGTTATTTTAGAGTTGGGCAAAATGGGAGCCAAAACGATAACGGTTTGCTTATTAGAGTTATTATTAGTAACCGTTGACTGGACAGAGTTATTACTGATGAAAATTAGAGTAACTGTTTTATTTTCATAGTTCTCAATAGTCGATACGATGGCATAAATATCAACATTCGCCATCACTAAGATATCTACTGATCAGTGATGGAAGCTTGGATACATTTCAATGAATCGGGTTCGTAATCATGTTTGAATTTCGTGCGCGCTGAAAAAAAATTCTTGCCAGGTGCATGTACATCTCCTCGACTCCAATATATTCAGGATTACGGTGTTCTCCCACTGTTGATAACCAATCCTTGAATATCCTTATGTTACTCTCAGTTTTACGTTTTGTATTGATATTTTTCATCTCCGTTTTATCGGTTTGTTGTATGATGTTTGCTTATGTGTCACAATGACGTCATCGACTCAGGGCACAATAACCGGTTATTTGCCCCGGGCACTGATATGGACCGGGAACGTCTTCGTTTATCACACATGCAAAAACGGTACGGATAACGTACAAATATGTGATAAATGAAAAATATTCAATAACACAAGACAAAGAAAGTATGGGCTAACTATGATTTGTTTTTAATATTATCCAAGAGTGGTAGCTTTATTTGAAAAAAAAACAATATTCAGATAGTAAAAACGTAGAATATTATATTTTGTGACATACTTTTGAAAATAATAATAATAATAATAATAATAATAATATTAATAATAATAAAGTTTGGTAACGTAGAACAGCACATTAAAGACAAAAAAAAAAGAAAAAAGAAAAAAAGAATAATAGCACACTATTGTTGTTTTTTTTTAAATATATATATCAAAATAATATTATAACATACCAGACAAAATATGTAAAAATCTCACAGTAAAGCGCATTGTTTCCTAATATGGTACAGGCGGATTTACAGTTTACTAGTCAAAGGTATAAGAGTGTTTGATTGTACTTTACAGAACGCATACGAGTCAAGAATGTCGACCTTACGAAGGTTAAACGTACCAGATAATAAGGTCATGGTTAGAACAACAGTCGATGTCATGAAATGCTGATAATGTAGTCGATAACACAACTATATGAGAGATAAGCTTTTTTGCGGATCCGCTTTGTCACGTGGTATGTCATGGTTAGAGTGTTCGCCTCGAGTGTGGTGACCGTAGGTTCGAGCTCCGGTCCGGTCAAACGAAAGACTTATAAAATTTGTATTTGCTACATCTCCAAAAACACATTCATTAGAGGAGTAAGAGCTTAATGGGTGTCTTGGAATCAGGATAAGGTGTCTGAGTGGAGCGAGATGTCTACCTTCAGACCGAAATGTTGCTTCAGTGTGCTAGCACTATAGAAATCCAAATAAGCGTCTTGGTCTACTAAGTAGTACAAAACGGATCTCATCTTTATCTCTTAAAATGTAACTTGTTCTCGCCATAGATCAGCTGAAAATTGTTCATGTGGCGTTAAACAACAATGAGCTGGACATAACCCATTCAACAAAGGCATCTGATGAGGGTGTGTGATTAATGAAACACAGAACTCTCGCGTAATGACTTTAATTAACATCTCATATTCTGAGAATGATATTTCCCTTGCACGATAATGACAATTTGCCATAGCTGCCAATGAGAATTTTTTTTCTAGAAATTGCAATTTTTATACGATAACTTGACGAGTGGCATTAGTGGAGAGCAGGATATACTTACCCTTCCGGTGGACCTGACAATATAGAATTAACGGATCTGTTAACTGTTTGACTAAGAAATATTTGTGAATGTATATTTCATCTATATCAATATGGCTGAACAATAAAGATCCGTAGCGTGACTTTGTAGGTTGTTTTTTTTATATCTTAGAGTGAGTGGGTGAGTGATGGTTATTTATTGCCAAATAAGCAATTTGACAGCTATGTCATGTCGAGAACAAGTTACATTCGATGACATGATGATGATGATGATGATGATGACTCCGACACAATGTACAATGTATTGTTTTTTTATGCACTGATTATTTCTGTTTTTTCCTGCAATTGGGTTATTTTTTGTCAAAATAAATGGATTGAAATAAACTGTTAATTTATTATGACAGTGGCATAATAACACTTTTCACATTAATCTAATAAAGCTGTTAAGCCACACCCCTGTCATAATAACACTTTTCACATCAGCCTAATAAAGCTAATAAGCCACACCCATGTCATAATAAGACTTTTCACACTAGCCTAATAAAGATATTAAGCCACGCCCCTTACCGGAACTACTATTGAGGTATCAACGGGGTTTCCGTTATCTTTTTATTATTATTATTAAATCAAATAACATATTTTTGCAAATTTTATTGCAGGATAAATACAATATTGGTGTATTGACGTTAAATATAGAAGTCATGTGGTTCGGCACGAAACGGACGGAAAGACACGTTAAAGCTCGTTCTTTCTCCCGTTTCTAAGCCTCGCAACATAAATTCTATATTTACCGTCAATACACTAACATTGAATATTTATCTATGCTATGTGTTGAAATGAAAATGTTAAAGATGCTGTGATGAAACATATTTTATGAACTTTATCATATATACTTTATATTGCATGTCATATGTTTTTTACTTAAAATGTTTGTATATAATATATCTTTGTTTGTATCATAAATGGTAGACACACTTGCAGGTATCCCGCCTGCAGGTGCCCCAGTTGTAAATGTGTAGTTCTGAATTATATATATATATAAATATTTTCTCATAGTAACGTACTATATATCAATGATGGGATACCAAAATAGTATTTTTTTATTAACCTGGGTTCACTTGTTGATTTATGGTAGGGTCTCTCTCTATATATATATTTGTGATATATATGAATTAGTGTCTTATTTTTCATTAGTACATTCACAATTGAAATTCACAGTTCCTAAATAATGTAATTAATTAAATCTACATTAAATGTCATTCTCCTTCAGGTGTAAGTAACATTAGAGGATTTTAACTAATTCAACCTACAATCAACGTAGCCTTTTACAGTAACTTTTACATAGGTAGCTGAGCTCTGTCTGAAGAATCAATTCAATATTTTCAATTCAATATAGTCTTCCACCAAACAAAACATTCAAGTCAGAAACATCTTAGAGTAGTTCCGGTATTATAAAACAGTTATCGCCTTCATATGAGGTCAACATCAAGTTGTCAACCCTCAAAAAGTTGTTTGACCTCGGGATAAAACCCTCGGAAAACCAACCACTCTCGGGTTGACAATTTTCTATGTTCACTTTATATGAAGGCAATAATTTTGTATATATGTATTGTATACAATTTGTCTTACGAGCTATTCGACCGTGTCATGACAATCACTTTTATTGCCATGTTCTTGTTCAAAACCTTGACAACATATAATATTTCTAGCATCAAATATGCTGCGTTTTTTGTGTTTTAAATAAAATCGTACATTTCACTGATTGACAGTTTTACTTCGCCGTTGAATTGTCATAAATGTGATAATTAGGTTAGGGTTGAAGATATACATACAACTGTCACATGCTATTTTTTTATACTTATATTAACCAACCATGTTCGACTCTCTATCAGCTTGGGTTATTTTTATGCCCATTTACAGTAAATGCTTCAGTGTAAGTCTATAAAAATCGTCAAAGTCACCGGCTGCACAGGAAAGCGATATATATATACATTAATACGTACAAATAATGACAATTTTATTCAAAGTATGGTAAGTACAAACTTTTAAGTACAAACTTTTCATTTGATTTTTCAAGAAGGGAAGTGATTATTAACATACATAACTTCATTGCGTCGTGATGAGGGTCGGACCTTTTTGGGCCCCTGGGCTAATGAAATCGTGGTCCCCTCAGACGGAACCACACTCTAACTCGCCCGCACCCGTCTTGAATATTTTGTTTACTCCTGAAGTATTTTAGCGACATTAACATAACATTTTAGGGCCCTTATCTTGACGGGCCCTAGGTTGCATCTTATACTAGCCTATAGGATAATCTGAGCCTAATCGTGATGCTATATTTGAAATCATTAGGTATCCCCTCTTTGGGAGACATAGCATATTGTTTTCGCCATGTCCATCAGTTGCTTGTTAGGGAATATGCAACATATGTAAAGTTTCACACTGGATGTGAGATGCGGGGGACAAACCAGAACATGATCCACTAAATAATTATATTTATATTTTTAGAAATATAAAAACCCCTAACTATGTCCTTTTTTTTCTATTGTGTGTATGTCTCATTTATCAATCATGAATGTTTATATTGTTAATGATGCCTCATGTGGGCCCTATGATTAGGCAATAAAATGTATTATATTCTATTCATTGTAGTTAAAAAGTTTTTACGAAATTTTGATGGACGATTTATGGAGGAATTGTTGTCATTTTCTCATATAATATATTCATCAAAACTGTTGTACTCGCAACTCCTATATTATAATGTGCATCTATGTAATTAGAACCTATCACCACTAACGTTATATGTTCGAATCCCACTCATGCGAAACAACATCATATATAGTAATACAGTTTGTCATTGACTTGCGGCAGGCCTAGCGAGTGATTTTTTCCGGACACTCCTGGCGACCGTTTCACTAAAGTGATCGTAAATCGTAAGTCTAAGATCACTCTTAAGATTTCCTTGCGTGCACGTATACGTGCTTTTCACTAAGCTAGTCCTAATCGTAAGAATTACGACTTACGACTTGCGACAAGTAACATCTCCTATAATGGAGGTAAAAATATATGATTAAGTACAATTAAATGTTTTAAAACTTTATAAGATAAGATAAGATAAGAAAACTTTATTTTGATTCGGCACATAATAAAACAGTACAACATAAGCTCTAAGGAGCTTTTTACCGAATATACATTAACAATAACACAANACAAGTTATATGATTAAGTACAATTAAATGTTTTAAAACTTTGGGCTCTCTTTTGAACAGACTAAGTAAACTAACTATTTTTCATACTTTTATTCTTAGTAATTTTAACTGTTGCCCTTTGGCATGGCACTTCTGTATTGAGAAAAATTCAAAAAAGCTAGAAAAGTTGCAGGAAAGAGCACTCCGTTTTGTTTATGAGGATTACAACAGCTACTACGAGGAGCTCCTACATAAAGCTAAGGTGCCTTCCTTGCAGATCAGACGGATAAGAACAATGGCTCTAGAAACTTTTAAAATTGTGAACAAAATAGCTCCTATGTGCTTACACAATTTAATCAGTGAAGAACATTCTAAATATTCTTTCAGGTATGTATAAATGTTCTGGACGTGCCCCGGGTTAAGTCAATTCATTACGGTAAAAAAATCTTTCAAGTTTGCTGCCGCAACATTATGGAACAGCCTTCCGAACCATTTCAGGACTGATAACACATTTGTTTTAGCTGTTTTTCATCTATTTTTACTTTTTGTTGCTATTGGACTGTTATTTATTATTTCTGTATTTTTATGTTTGATTTCTGCATGAATCTTATTTTAATTTCTAAATGCATGGTTTGCACATCATTCCAGTGATTGGGTAATCAATACAGGTTGATATTATTTTATTCTTTTCAAATTTTTTTATAATCTTAAACATATGCTTTAGTTTTAGGGAATTTTAATTCATTCTAATGTGTTGCCAAATTTTTACTGCATGCTATAGCTGATCTATAATTTATTTCAATATTTATTTAAATGATTTGTTTTATTTAAATTTTGATATTCTAAAGTAAAACCTTATTTTTGTAATGATTTTATGTATCATTATGGCAGCTTAGCCGGATCAACTTTTTTGACCTGTAGAATTTCATCAATACGCGTGTACGTGCCAACAAAATTTCTACCTTTTAAATCGGAATTACAAACTTTCTCAAAAGATGGTGAATATGTGGTAGACATTTGTTTTTGTATTAAAAAACATTTCATTTATTAGTATCTTCAGATTGTTACTTATTTTTTGTACTTTGAAATGAAAAAGTACCTTAAATAGTAAATAAAATAAAAAAATAAATACCACACTGTCGGAACAATTCCAAAACCCAATCGCAAAATCGTAGGAACAGCGACACAACACCAACGCACACATACAATGATACATGACCGCTCCCTTTCCTGGCTTGGTGATTGTAAATCAAGAAACGAAACAGGGACGAAACGAAACGAAACAAGCAGAAACGAAACGAAACGAGACAAGATAAAGCAGAAACGAAACAAGATAAAGCAGAAACGAAACCAAACGAAAAAAAAAAAAAATCATCAATAAATTTAAAAAAAAACGAAGCAAACATTAACGAAACGATTTTTTTTTTGCATGAGACAACAATCCATAAAATGCCAGTGGCGGCTTCGTTTCTTGTTTTACAATCACCATTCCTGGCTTGATACAGGCCGAGGCACGTCAATGACCAAATGGCAGGGTAAAACTTCCTGGCTTGATACAGGCCGAGGCACGTCAATGACCAAATGGCGGGGGTAAAACTAGCTTTATGTGGCCAAACCTCCCTTCTTAGTCAAATGATGACGTCATGTAAGTATTTTTCACATGCGAATTAAATGCCAACCCTCACATAACTGGCTGATCAGATATAATAAGAAAAGCTTGATGATATCAAATCAGAATTCATAAATCAAATAATTAAGGACAGACAATAAAAAGAATGCTCGAATCTTGAATTTTATACATAATATATTTAAAGGTATATTGTCTACCACATTTGTATTTTTTCATACCCAAAATTATTGTCGTTTTCCTTACTGACCTTCATAAAATGAAGATTAAGCACAGAATTCGGTTGTTTCGAATCCATTCCGTCAAAATTTTGTTATTTTCGTCTGCCAGATCACGTGATTTTGATGGAACTGCTGGTCCTGAACTTCCGGTGTCAATGTACACAACAAAAACTCCAATCGATATGTGCCGTT